>CM077786.1:30160244-30505010 GCA_039737535.1 Lagodon rhomboides
TTGTTGAGTTCGAAGAAACTTTCCAAGCTTTGTGAAAAGCTGTCTACGACAAATTCTACAAAAAAAACCCACTGTGTCTGTTTGTCGCTGTGACGTAACCGACGTGTTTATTACATATAGAGCACGGCGGCCTCTGGAGACGCATGTCGAGACGCATCCAGCCGAGTGTGAAATGGACAGAGCTCTGCATCTGCGAACGGATCACCGAAGACGCGTGTTGATCCCGGGGATGAGCGGCCTCGTGGTTTTCTAATAATGCGTCGCGGTGAGGAGACAGTACACAACAAACGATCTGCCCCGTTTGTCAGCGTTAACAGGGATCCGGTCAGCGCTGTAGATCATCCACTTGACAGATTAACCACAGAACTGTGGCGCAACATCAGGCATCATAATACATCCTCTTTATCTCTGCTGTGAATTAAATTGTTTTTCCTTACGAATCGATGGCTGCAGCGCCTTCAGCACCCCCACTCACTGTGTCTGCGCAATCCAACATGTTTGACTTGTCAAACAGACAATAAATAAATATATCAGCCCGACAGTCAGACTGCAGTCGGTGCGCTGTCACGCCAGCCGAGGCAGACAGAGGAATAGACTGCCAGGCTGAGAGTAGGAAACGCTGACAGGTGGAGGGTTTAGGATGATTAACAGCACAGGAGACGAGGAGGGTGGAGGTGAGAGGAGAAGTCTATCAGGCATTGTGAGGTTACTTTTGGCGCCCTCATTTGTGTACAGTGTGTGTTTTACGTCTTTATTAGTTAGCATTAGGTTGTGATAGTTGAGGCAAGGCTGCAATCTGCTTAAAAACATCACCGTGAAACGTCGCTTTAATAATCTCAAGGAAATTGAATCGAACGACAGTCGTTGGAGTCACATGAGGCCCTTTGTGCACAGCCGTTGTTCTTAGAGGCTAAGTTGTTGAACCTCCTGGGAAGACATGAAAGGGCAGCATTGTAAATTGGAGATAGGTGGTGTCGCAGACCCCCTCCTCTGTTTAGAGATGGACCATCATTCAACAACTTAGCCTCTAAGAACAACGGCTGTGCACAAAGGGCCTCATGTGACTCCAACGACTGTCGTTACAACACGATACAGCACTAACGAAGTCAAAACCAACTTTCCACCATCCCCAACGACCGTACTAACGACTGTCGTTGGCAATAATGGAGCACATACGACCCATAGACATCAGTGGCCTTGTGACCGCCTCCTAAGAGGTTAAATAGCTGGACCTCCACACCGGCTAGTTGGACTAGTCCCAGCCTAGTCAAGCGAGCAGGAACTGATGAAGCCTCTCGGATGAGAGGTGAAACATCTTCAAGACAAAAACCAAATTCAGTTGCGTTCGATTCAATTTCCTTTAGATAACTATGACCTGGATGAATGAGAATATTCACAGACTTGTCGCTTTAATAACTCTAAATTCTCTAAAAGCTTCCCCTGACCAGAAACAGTCCAATGATAGCTGAACCAGAGCTGTAACGAACAGATGTGTTAAACTTTGGACTTCTCATCAAGTTGAAAGTCTAAAGTTAGCTGTAAACATTAGCATGCGTGCAGAACTAGCTTAATATTTACAGTAGTAAACGAGCAGGAACAGTCAGAAGCACACACTGACTACAGTACCGACCCGCTGCAGAGCGGTCCTGGACGCTAACAGAGTGCAGTGTAACCTGAGCGGCTCGACTCGTCCTCCTCTCTATTGGATTCTTTGGGATGTTTTACACTCGGGCGACCACAGCCGACGTTACTCAGACATCATGTTGGCTAAACACATCGATTAGTCGTCCGCCCAAAAAAAAAAACCCACAAGTTAAAAGTGTGTCATGGCTCATACTGAGGCCATTTTGCCTGGAGGCGTTGTCTTTGTTCATTAGCTAAAGAGCATGTCTATCACAGAACATAAAGCTTCAGCCGCAGCCTTACAGCACAGTGTGCAGTTATCAGACGCATATTTACGACCTCTTTTGGAAAGTTTCTCATAATGTGAGTCATCTGAAAACATCACAAAGGCAGCTGGTTTCAATGTCAGCTTAATTAGCTAGCTAAAACATCCTGTAGCCGCTATGATAGCCTCCCTTGTGCAAATTATTGGCAGGCGACTTCGTGTGCATACTGGTTCTTAACTGGAACCGACATTTTCCACGGTAAAGTGAAGCTAATCCTCTTTCTTAGAGCGATTGGTTCAGCGTATCATTCATTCAGGAAGATCTAGGTTAGCGACTGTATCGAGTGAATACTGCAAACGCTTCAAAAGCATTGAAAGTGCCGCCAGTGCTTCAGTTGTTATGGTACTTTTTAATTACAGGAGTTCCGGTGAGTAAACGGTAAACAGACAGGCATTTCTACAGAGGTTTTCCAGTCTACTGACCTCTCCAAGCGCTTTACAACTCGTTAGATTCACCCGTTCACACACTGATGGCGGAGGCTGCCATGCAAGGTGCCATCAGGAGCAATCTGGGGTTCAGTATCTTGCTCGAGGACACTTCGACATGCAGCGAGGGGGGAACCCGCGACCTTCTGATTATTAGACGACACGCTCTACAGCCGCCCACAGTACCGTAAATACCACAGACAATCGTTACCCCAGTGACCTCCCGAGGAAAAAAAGCGACGCTAAATTGCCCCTCAAAACTACAACCTGGGTAACATTAGATAAATCGCCAGTGGTCGGCCTGTTGGAGAAGGTAAAATGTATTTTAGCCCCATAAAACCACGTGCAACAGAGTGTAAAAACCGTAAACATCTAGTATTGTCAGTGAATTTAGTGCATCCACTCATGCTGCTTCAAAACTTTAAAAAGATATTAGCTATTTTCCAGAAAACCATCATACAGCCAACAACAAGTTCACAGCACATTAATGTTAACGTTACACTGGATCCTGCGAGGCGGATCACAGCTTCCTGATTTTAGACGCATTAGTTACAAAGATCTTTAAAAGTGATTGAATATAAAGTCATATTTTGCCTCGTGATGCCTGTTGGAATTATATTTCACATATAACATGTTTTTAGAGTAAAAGAAGCCTATTTGCTTGAGAGCAGAGGAACGAGCTCACTTACGATCCTACTCTCTTCCCATCGACTCACAGAGCTTCGATCCCCAGATTCAAGTCGGCAGCTGGACCCCGTCGGACTTTACATTAGCTTGATTAGCTTGCTAGGGACGTCGCCAGAGCTGATAAAAATCTGTCATTTCAGCTGGCAAAACTGACAGCGGGTGGCTGAAAAATGAAAAGCCTTTCTTTTGTTGCCCCGCCGTCTGAAAGGGACATTGTTTGGGAAAGATACAATGAGTTTCCGGCGCTAATTCTACCACATTGTCGTCGTCATCCAGCGTGTGCGGTGCCAGACGGTCACCTCCTCGTCGTGACGCGCTTTGTGAAATCTTTAGGTTCTGTGAATCCGTATCAGCCGCACTTCATGATGTACAGTCTGCAAAGATACACCGTGCACCACTTCTGTCACGTACAAGAGTGCTCTGAAAATAGAAATGTACTGTAGCTTCATCTGCGTTCATCTGAATACAACTCAAAATAAATAATACAGTATCAAAATGTAAATGAAATCCTGGTGCGTGTGTGTGTGCATGATTGAATTTAAAAAATATACATATCAACTGATGCAAATCAACCAAATAAAACCCTGATGAATGTGTGTGTGAGTGCGTGTGTGAGCAGTGTGTGTGTGTGTGTGTGTTAATCTGTGTCATGTGTGTCTGGGTCTGCAGCCCCAGAGGACCAAAGTCTCCTTTGATACGGAACGAAAGGCCAGCGGTGGAAGCGAAGACTAGCCGAGGCGAGAGAAAAACATGAAAGCGGCAGCCGTAATTATGCTTAACCCTCCACCCCTTCAGGAGAGATTTGGTGATGTAACATCACTCTGTTGCCTTTCGCGAGGCTGATAAAACACCAGCACCTCGCCCTACCTTCCTCGCGAGGCTAAAACGCGAAGAAGGGAAGAGAAAAATCACGTCGGTGTAAACACACATTTGACGGAGGAGAGAGCGAAGGATGCAGAGGAGGGAAAAAAATCCAAATCTGTTACCGCTCCGACTCTTTAATTACACCCAACCCTTCTTCGCAGGATGGGCAGCATCCTCGCCAACCTCCATCACGCACACGCTCACACACGCATGACGGCGGTGCACATGCGACTCATTTATCTCGATACAGTAATAACACTAATGATATCCCATGGGTGCCTCAAAGTATAAAGGAGGGACCGAGGAAGGAGAGTGGGAGAGAGAAAGAGTGGGAGAGTTAGAGTCTTTGTGAACAGTATGCTCTCATCTCGGTTGGCAGGAACGCCATTTGTGAGTCTGTAAGATGTTTAAATAGAGACAGCAGCTGACGCGTGCGCGCACACACACCCTCGGAAGGGCGCTCACACACACACACACACGTACGTACGCACTGACTGAGCGTGTGCAGCGCCGGCTAGAAGACAGAGACTGGGGGAATGGAGAAGAAAAGAGGATTTAAGCGACACTGGCAGGCTCTCGCACTGTTTTTAGGTCAATGACAAGAAGCCTATTCAACACATACGTATACACACACACACGAGTGAACAGTGCACACACACACACACACACACACACACACACACACACCGAGTGCAGCTCCGAACGTACACATCCACACACAAGCTGTGCGTACGCGCAAAATATACTTAACTGCGTTTACTGTCAGCCCCGAACAAAGAATCTCTGTAACAGTACTAGAAAGGCTTGACAGATATCATACTCTCTTCAGCTGGTATTTTTTCCTCATTGTCCCTCTCCCACTCCTCTCCTCTCCGACACGAGTCTGCCTCTCCGACACGAGTCTGCCTCTCCGTGTCCGTCTCTCCTCTCCAACATGTAAACAAGAGTTTGCTAATGCTGTTTTTCTGCATGGACCGGCTCCACTTCCTGTCCTGTTTGGACACTGTGTGCTCCTGACCCGTCGTCTTGGCCGGGGTTCAAAGTGACAGTGTGTTTGTTCGTGCGTGTGTGTGTGTGTGTGTGTGTGTGTGTGTGTGTGTGTGTGGGGGGGGGGGGGGATACAGGAGCAGGCATGCAGATCAAAGGGGGTTGAAAACAGTCTGTCATCCCACTAGGAAGCATCAACTCTCATACATATTCACCAGAGGGGTGTGTGTGTGTGTGTGTGTGTGTGTGTACATGTGTGTGTGTACATGTGTGTTCCAATGAGGCCCACTCATTTGCTACCACATTAACCAATAGTGTCTGGTCATGATCATTTAGGCATGCACTGTAAATCTTGTGCATGTTTGCCCGTCAGGGGGCCGCTAACGTGGACGCGTGTAGCTCGTAGACGTATGTATGTTGGTCATGATTCTGTCCCAAATATCAAGAGAAGATCAGACGCTTCAACACCCTGACAGCCAAATAATAATACAATAATTCAACCTAGCAGTGGGCGACTCCACTGGTTGCAAAAAGAAGTCCGACTGTATGTCGGCTTATGAGAAAATGACCCTACTTCCCACTTGATTTCTTACCTCAAGTCTTCTTCAATCAAAATGTTAATTCAATAAATTATGGTCCCATTCAGAGTAAAATAGACGATAAAGCAGGGTATGTTTAGGGCGTAGCTACCTTGTGACTGACAAGTCGCCAGGATGACGTGTCCTTTAATCAATACCACTGCTCCTATTGATACGCCTATCAGTTTGTTTCTAAAGCTTCAAGTTGTCTTCACCTGGTTCACTTTACTGTCTCCATCACCGCCTCTCTGCTCTGCTGACTTAACAAAAACTTGGTAATAAATTACACCAAAGAGTGCCGATTAAAGAGTCAGCTATCTTAATAATTTAGCCCCGAGGTCCCTTTTTAATACCAGACTTCAGTATCCAGATAGTAGTCAGATCCACTGAGGTAAACCTCCCTTCTCATCTAAATATGATCGCTTCTGGCTCCAAATAAACAAGATGAAACGCAAAACCAAACTCAAGGTTTCAGAGCCGTAGTCCATAAACCAAAAAGGTGACGTCATCGTGGGTTTACATCAGGTTACAACTCGTTTCACCATCAACATCTCACAGAGGCAAAGCATGAAGAATTTACAGTAAGATGATGTACCACATAAATAAATTAACAGAATAACACATGTTGGCTGTGATGTTGCATTTAAACTTCAGCTAACTTGAAGATCAACGTGGTTCAGTGGATCTAACTAAACTAAATACACAACCTATTATAATATACAAGCCTTTTCTGACCTTCCTCTTAACCTCATAATTTTTGTACAGTCTCCTATTTACTCTACATACTGAAGTTAATTATAAATAATGGATGGAAAGATGCAAAATCAGTGTAGAAGTTATTGGATGCGTGAAAAGTATGGAGCTGCAATGATTCATCGATCAAAGTAAATGAGTTACCAGCTGTTTTGAAAATAAGTTAATTGTTTAAATCCTTTTTCAAGCAAAAATGTCAAACATTTTCTGGTTTCAGCTTCCTTTAATTAAAGAGTTGCTGGTTTTCTTTGTCATCTTATGCTCGTAGATGAAGCATCTTTGGGTTTCTGACTTGTTTGGTGGACCAAAAACACAACTTAAAGATGTCACTTTGGGCTCTGTGAGGAGCACTTTTTCAAAATAGTTTTAACATTTTATGGATTTAATGGTCAATCAATTAACTGTGATACACTGCAGATTAACAGATAATGGAGACAGTGGTGAAATAATCCTTTGTTTGCAGAAAACCGAAACCTATTTCCAGAAACCGGTGAGAGAATTAGAGGCCAAACGGTGTCAACAGTGTGCGAGAAGCCGGGAGACTTACTGTAGATGGTTCCTTCAGGGCAAATGAGAATATCCAGTAAAGCAAAGAAAGAAGGCTGAGGGTGAAATCCAGGCAGAAAAAAGGTGGAGATTAAAAAAAGGAATCAGCCACTCTGGGGATCAGCACTCTGCCTGGCAGCACACGGTTGCCCAAGTAGGAAATCCAGCTGCTTCTGCATACAAGCCGGCGCTCACATTCCTCCAGATGTACTTTGTCTTAGTCATACTCGTGTGCTTTCACTCTGCTCGTCTGTCAGAGCGAAGGTACGCTGCTCGGAAACTGTGTTAGATCCTAACAATCCACCTTCTCTGCTCCTCTCCTTCCTGTGCTTCCTCCATTCTGCTTTGTTTGGGGTGTTTTAGCCCCGCCCACATTCAGACAGGTGTCACTCATTTGTACTCCTCAGCCCTCCAGGCTTTAAAGGGCTAATCTGCGTTTTCATCCTCCTGTTTCCTTCCTCCTTCTTGTTTCTGTGATTTCTAAAACCTCAAAATCTTTTAATCTTCAGGACATGCAGGATTCTCCGTCGTTCTGAGCTGTTGAGGTCTTCAGCATTATGAGGTAGAAGACACGAAGAGCTTTCATATCCTGACCACTGACCATATTTGTCGAGAATGTATGTTAATCATAAAGAAAAGACTGTGATTATTCATCTTGGAGTTGTTTTAATAATTAAACATTATGAAGGTGCATCTGAACTTTCTGTTCCTGCCAGACTGTCCAGAGGGGAGCGTCCCAAACCTTTTTTAGCTTGATCCCTTGATGCAAAACAGGGTCTTCTGCATGCAAATCTATGAGTTTAGGCAGTTAATTTGAAGGCTGAATTTGAGATAAAACGTATTAAAGTATACATTTTAGAAAGTAAAATTAAAGTTAAGAAAGAAATCTTGTGATCCCTCCCATTCATCTCGAAACGCTTGTCGGGGTCGTGAATACTCACATTGATGAATAGAAGCAGAGACTCAAAGGCAGCTGGATGAGTGAGTCTAGATTTAAAATCTTTTTTTACAGTCCATTTACTTTAACTTGGTAACTCTGTAAGTAGGTAGCAGCCAGGAGCTTCGTCTCAGACGTGCAGTTACATTTTTAAAAGTACAATTTGTAAGATACCTTATATTGTTGAGTCTCATTCCCCAACCTACTCAACCAAAATGCATTTGATGACCCTAGAATTGCTTTTTGACGCCTTAAAAGTTAAATTCCCGCTTGTATTTATCGTCAGTCTACGGATGTAAAGCTGCAGCTTCCTCAGGGTCGCATCTCGAAAGACTTCCTTTCACGAGAAACAAACAACTGTCTGTTTGTATCAGGATCCATCAGGTGAAATGTTCCACAGAAATCGATGACTTTCTCCAATCCATAGTGTGCACGCCTTGCATTTCATTAAAACTTTTGAATGGAATCCAGCATTATGCTAACAAATGTAAATGTGAACCTCCATCCATCCGTTTCTGACACTTATTCAGGACCAGGTTGTTTTTTTTTTTTGGCAGTAGGCTCAGCAAGGTGGTCCATACGTCTCTCTCTACCCAGCTGCATTTTCCAGCTCGTTCTGCAGGGTCCCGAGGCGTTCACCAGTCGGATTAGATGTATGATCTCTCCAGGATGTTCTGCACCGTAAACTTTAAAAGTTTACTTTCCTTTAAAAAAGAAAAAAAGTCAGGAAACAGATAAACTCAGAACTACCAACTAAAGAAGACTATTAGTAGTCTACTTTAGTTTCCTCAGTTTCTTTCTTTATTTATTTTTTAAAGGTCCACTGTGTAGTGTTTTAAGTAATTTATTACCTCAAATCAGCGTCTTCATTCATAAATAAGTCCTCATTGGTGTAAAATGATCTCTGCCAACAATCTCACTTCTCCTCCTGAGGGAAGAATCACTTCTCTGTATTTCCATAGGACGGGCGAGCTCTACGGAGGCTTCCATGTCCTTCCGCTCTATAAAAAACGATGAACTGCCGAGAGGGACAAAAAGCTACTGCGTGGTACAGATAAGGCTAAAGGCGTTTTCACTCAGAGCCAGCGTGACTGTGGAACGGAGAAGGAGCTTAGCCAGACGCGCTCGTCAGCTGCAGTTTGAAGTTTGTTTGAAATAACGTACCTCATCACCCGAAACTAAACTTGATGAAGTGCTGTTTGAAGACACGTTGTTGTCACAGCTTCTTGAATCTTGACACATCCCGCCTGCCGTAGTTCCAACAGGCTCGCAACGCACGTTGAAAACGCGAGGCGCTAGAGAGCAGTATTCGTTTGAATGCAGAATAACATTTAACCACTAGATGGGAGAAATAATTCCACAGTGTGTCTTTAATTAAAGACAGATTTTACAGCGAGGGTCTGTCCGATACCGACGTGTTGGTGTTGGTCCTAGAACATCATAATTCCTGGACCATCATTTCTAATTATGAGAAAGAGACGGATTCAACATTTCAAGCAAACTGTTGTGGCTTCATGGGTCGAGTACAAAACTCTTGGGGTTTGTATCCCAGTTGGAACATGTTATCATACTGCTGACTTACTACTTTCATAGTTTGTTCACTCATTTTTTAACATGGTTTGGGATAAAATAGATCCTCACAGAACGTTACAAACTTTTCCCATGCGTGTATTTGTTCAGTCCTTCTCCCCCCAAAGTCCAAAAGCTACGACATTACTAAAAACAGGATTGGAGGAAGTCCTGGAGCAACACAGCGATATCAGACTGTGCCGGACTCGAGGCTTTGTACCTTTGGAAAGCCTCCAAAGGAAGGTTGCCCAGGAGGCATCCAGATCAGCCGCCTGAACCACCCTGAACCGACTCTCTCGACGCTTATATCCCAAAACTTAAATCCACAATCTCATTCTCTTGGTGGCCACCCCAAAGCCCGTGACCGCAGCTGAGGGTTGGAACATAGATTGACTGGTTTTGCCTTCCGGGCTCAGCTCCCTCTTCACAACAGGTCTGGCACAATGCCTGCGTTATAGTGCTGATGCTGCACGAATCCAGCTGTCAATCTCACGCTATATTTCACCCTCACATGTGAACGAGAGTTACCTGAACTCTTCTACTTGCGGTAGCTGCTCCCGCCGTGTTTCGGCCTCGGACGTAGAGGAATAAACTCGCGAACCTATAAGGTTATTTCTTGTGCCTGTCTGTAATAACAAGCTACACACATTCATAAAGCTTTTAAGAGATTTTGGAGATTTCAGCTCGAACCAGTGAAACGGCTCTGATGATATCTGGCTGAATCGGAGCGAGATGATTATCTTCTGTTGTACTAAACTTTATCTTTCTTAATGCCAAATCCCCAGCCCCATTCTGCTAAGGTTTTAAAAGTTGCCTTACATTGCTGTTTTTATTTTGTTTCTTAACTCTTTAGCACATCTCTGACTTGTGTTCGCAAGCCACCCAGCGACCCCAAACTGTTTCTATTAATCAAAAACATCCGCTGTGACGCTTTAAAAAACGTCTACCGTGAGTGTAAACGCCGATAGACGAGAAGAATGAACAGTTTGAGTGAAAACAACAGAAACCAATACGAGAGGCACGCTCCATGTGAAAAGCTAATGGCCGCCATAACTCACCGGCACCTTAACACTTCCCCTAAGACCCCCGTATCTGTTTATGCATGTGTGTGTGTGTGTGCCGGACATTGATTTATCCGTTCTCGGACGATTTAAGCAGTGTCCGTTTTTAAATGAGTCCATTTTAATGGCCTACTATGTTAACAAGCCCTGCAGGACTCTTTCGGCGATGGAGTTATTTAAATAGATAAATAAATCAGGTCAGCAGACAGAAGTGTGACAGAGGGAAGGGGAACAAAGAGATTAAAAGTGGTTGAGTTCAAACCGAAGGATGAAGCGTGAAAGAGCACACGTAATTTTGGATCTCATATTCTCACCTGTCATGCAGCACAGGAGATGTGAGGTTAATATGAGAGTGGCGGTCTCCTCCGGTGCCCAGCCTCGAGGAATGGCTTCTCTCCCTGCAAAAAATGTGCCCTCAGGCAACAATAGACAGGCTTAGTGTGTGTGTGTGTGTGTGTTGTGTGTGTGTGTGTGCGTGTCCATCTACAAGTCTTTGTCTGCGTGCCTGCACCGATATGTGCTTGCCATGTATGTGTCAAGGACAGCTGTTCCTTCTGTTTCTTAGCAGGGCCTCGGGCGAAGATCCCCATCCAGCCTGTCCAAACGCTCCTTTCTTCGGGGGACAGCGATAGATTGTCACCATCCTCCGCCCTTAATAAATCCTTCCCGACGGCAATCAACACGATCTGAAACCTCGGCTGCTCAAAATTTCTGTTTGTTTAATTTCGGCGCTGGCAGCCTGGGACTTGTGGACTGGAAGTCATGAATGTAATATAGCATCTCCCAAAATTCGTGCCTGTCATGGTCCTGGGTTTTGGTTACCGTTGATCTCCTGTCTCATGTTGAAAGTTTTCCCTCATGTGTCATGTTTTATTTACCTTTTCCTGTCTTTGTCTGTTTTCCTGCCCCTTTCCTGTGCACACCTGTGTTTTATTTGTTCATTAGCGCTTGTGTATTTAAGTCTGTGTTTTACCTTGAGTCACCATTGATTTGTCTGTGTTTGCTACTTGCATTTTGGATTTTTTGACTTTTGGGGTTTTTTTCTAGCTGTCATTAAAGTCTAACTCTGTGTTGGTGCACTTGAGCAACGATCGTCACAATAAATACCGAGCTGGGAACGTTTTTTAGCACAACCATGCAACAAATAAAAGACAAGAAATACAAGGAAAAAGGCCAAAACTGTGTGTAAGAGGTTGTGGAAGGGATGAGCAGTGACAAATTCAAAGACTGCAGATGACTCAACCGAATGTTGACTAAACCTCGTCCCAGAGCAGCGATCGTCCATTCATAGTTTAGCATCCGTAACAAGGCACAGCAGGTCTGTCGAGCTTTGGGTTTCTCAACATGTTGAAGCAGCGTGCGAGCAAAATTCAGCATGAAAGATGCAGAAGGTTGTGTCTTTTTTTAGCCTCTACCAAACCAAAAGCACAAGTAAGAAGGAGAAAACCGTGTGTTTATTTGCTGTGACATAAGCTGCGATCATTAGCATGTAAGCTAGCTATTAGTTTGCTTCCTACAGTGGTAACATATCGTTACCTCCGAGGCTAAAAGTTAGCGCGACATTAACAAGTGAGGATGCTGACAAAGGCCTATACTGCATGTGAAGCTTTAGCATAAGTCTCTTAGCATTAAAAAGACAGCAGGAGACAATGTTTTCAACTATTATGGAGCTAACGTGCCTTTATTCAGCCAGCTAGCTGCAGATGATAAAAAGTGCTCGCGTCAGTTGTGATTTCTGCCTTGACAGTTGCAGGCGGGAAATGAGCAATCTGCTTTTGTTCAGAGAAATCTATTTAAAATCTATTTTATGTGCTGATCTTTTCTACCAAAATAAACTTTAGCACCTTGGGATTTGTAAAATAAAGCCTGAAGAGCCTACAAGTCAAATTTGGCAATTTTTATGACTTTGAAATCTTGGTTTATGAAATTTAATTTAACTTTACTTTGGGGAAAAAACACTGTAATCATGTTCTGCAGCCTTAAATCACATCAAACGATCTTTATCACTAAATTACGTTTGCCCAATTGTCATGGAAGTGGCGATAAAGGACTTCTGAAGGTTAGTTCTTGGCATCGGAGCATTTATCTCAGTAAAAGATGAATCCAGGGGCTGTTGCTGATCTGCATCTCCTCATCCCTCGTTGTTCAACTGCTGTTTCCAGAATTAGGAGCGAACTTTGAACCTTTGCTTACAAGGAAACGGACTTGGTAAATTATATTCACAGTATATCTTGTCCTCTGTCAGTTTTTCTGCAATTCTTAAAAGGTTTGAATTCACTCAGCCTACACAGAGTTTGTTGTGTCCTGGTATTTCTGGCTTTCCTTACTGGCCTAAAGTACTTTTTGAATTATTTTCTCCAGTCAAACTCCTATCTGAGCCTTTTAACAGCATGTTTACCTGCAGATATACCCCCAAACACACACACACACAGAAATACACACTGTCTCTAAAGGTAGTATTAGGAAAAATTTGATACCCATCTTGCACCGAGTAAACACATTAATAAATACATCTCTCTAGCTGGCAGTCATAAATTACAAAATGTTTAGTCGAAGACAGAGCTCAGTGTGAATGTTCCTCCACTATCCTTCAAACTTTCTTCAAAAATACAGTTAATATTTATTCTTCTCAGCAGGTTAGATCTTTTAGGGTCCTTCCCATCATTATGCCCTGCACAGGTGTCTCTTCAGTGCACTTCAGGTCAGGAGCTCCAGAACACTCTGAGGTTACGTTTTACCAAAGCTGTGGCTTCAGGGGGTTTGAGATGCCGACCATGTAATCCAGTAGAAAACCTTCATTCCCCATATTTCCTGCCAGCTCTCTGTAGATATAATGAAGGCGAAAATGGTCCTCATTCCATCCCACATTCTTAAAGGGATATTCCGGTGTAAGTTTAATCCATGGTCTAACACACCTTGACACCGAGTAAGACTCCCCCTCGAGAGGTCAAGTTAGCTGACCGCTAGCTTAGCTAGTTTTAGCAACCTCAGAAAAGACCGCACGATAACAATACACTGCCGCTTATGTCTCCAACTAGAAACCGCCATCAAAAAGCCACAATTAATGGTGAGAACAGCACCAAACTTCAGCAACAGTACATGTACAGTCCCAGCACACAGTACGAAGCATCAAACATCTGCTAGCTTTGCCGGATTTGTGTTAAAAACACAGCACAACTCACCCTCTCCTCCAGCAGCCTGCCTGTGTGGGGAAGCCCTGACGAGTCGATTACCGAGTGCAGTAGATTTCCACAGCTCAAGGATGAAAATGTGTGATTATTACTCCATTACTTCCCTTATTTTCCCTGTCAGCTCTCGATAATAAGAACTGAGCATTCCATGGAGTAATAATCAGACATTTTCATCCTTGAGCTGCGGAAATCTACTGCACTCGGTAATCGACTCGTCAGGGCTTACCCTAACTTGGCCACGTGTATCTATTTATATTTTCTGTATGTAAACTGCCTCAATGTACGCTTTGTGCCTTATAGATACGTTTGACCTTCGTGTCAGCTGTAATAGCATCACGCTGCGTTGCATTAATGGAAAAAAAAAAAGCAATTCCCTCCATGTCCCCTGAAATTACCGGGGCAGGTAGCACAGCGGGGACGCCTATATCGAAGGTATAGCGTGACAGCGATCACACATGACCCGCACTGATTGGAGCCAAGCTTAATAAGGCGGAGATTTCTTTTCCCGTGCCCTCAGCGGGAACCTCTCGCTCGACTGGAGCGGAGCATATGTGTTCTGGACCCAAATGCGGACGCCAAGAAAGGGGAAAGGTTTAAAAAGGGATTTATTGGTTTGCTCAGGAGAAAGGGTTGTGGACGATGGCTCGGGCGAGTGGCGCAGCAGGTGGTGTAGCTGGGGATCGAGGTGATGGAGGCTGAGGTGGAGTCTGTCTTGTGGCAGGAGGTGCAGGAGGCTGGACAGCAGAGTCAAAATGAGCCAGAGTTGTAGTATTTTAAAGACACACTGTGGAATTATTTCTCCCATCTAGTGGTTAAATTTTATTTTGCATTCAAACGAATACTGCTCTCTAGCGCCTCGCGTTTTCAAATGTGCGTTGCAACCTGTTGGAACTACGGCAGGCGGGATGTGTCAAGATTCAAGAAGCTCTGACAACAACATGTCTTCAAACAGCACTTCATCAAGTTTTACGTTACGTACGTTATTTCAAACAAACTTCAAACTGCAGCTGACGAGCGCGTCTGGCTAAGCTCCTCCTCCGTTCCACAGTCACGCTGGCTCTGAGTGAAAACGCCTTTAGCCTTATCTGTACCACGTAGAGCTTTTTGTCCCTCTCACCAGCTCATCGTTTTTTATAGAGCGGAAGGACATGGAAGCCTCCGTAGAGCTCGCCCGTCCTATGGAAATACAGAGAAGTGATTCTTCCCTCAGGAGGAGAAGTGAGATTGTTGGCAGAGATCATTTTACACCAATGAGGACTTATTTATGAATGAAGACGCTGATTTGAGGTAATAAATTACTTAAAACACTACACAGTGGACCTTTAACTGGCACTTTATGATAAGATGTGCAGCAGGTGTGTGAGAGGCCAGGAGCTCCAGGAATCCAAACACCCCTGGGCTCAAAGAAAAAAACACAAAGCACGGAGCACAGACAAAAAAACACCACACAAAGTCCATAATCATCACACACGCCGCTTCGAAATGTCCATTCAGAAAGCCGAGGCTGTGTAATAATCCACACGCTGAAGAAAACATGTTCCAGTGCAGCGGAGTGATCAGCACAATAGGCCCACACTGCGGACAATAAAAGGAAAAAGAGGAGAAACATAAAAGAAAAGACGTTCTGACTTATGGTTGCTCAGGCAGAAAGCAGAATAAACCACCTTCTACACAGTCTGAGGGTCGTGTTGTGTCCTATAAACACAAGCGTATACGCTTTATAGCCTCCAGCTAAACAAAAAGACATCTCCTTTTTTTGGAAATCATCTAATTTTCTTTTAAAGCGGAGTGCAGCCGCGGTCACGGGAACCGTTTCACACTCAGCAACCAAAATCACAGCGTTTCTGTTTACTGCCGCCGCGTTGATTATTTATTTCATTAAGCTCCATCATCAAACGGAGCGCGCTCGGCTTTGTGTTCGGGGGAAGGAACATTCAAGAAATGTGCGTGTCATCATATTCTATTCCGGAATTGCTTGTTTGCCTGTTTGTTAATTATATTGTAAGAGGCTTAGACCGAATGTTTCCGCGTGTATTTTTACTGAAATGACATGCAGTCGGGGATGTGGAGCGGCCGCCCCTCACCCCGCCTGCCCTCGTGTGTGCACGCCTGCATAAAATATTGCGTGGGCATTTTTTTAAAAGCACAAATCTATAGACGCTAATCAATAATTCCATCCTCCTCTGTGTGTCTCTTTTGAGCATTGTCCATGTGTCTCGGATGATGCATTCAAGCAAATTAGACTTCAACGAAACCCATCAATTAACGTCCGTCTATTGATTTGTACTTTACAATGCAAACACACACACTGCAGTTTGTGCCGATACACTGCGAGGGAAACTTTGTACATCAGGAGTTGCGGGAAGAATAAAAACTGTGAGCAGCGTGAAATTTAGCTCGGAGCGCACAGAGTAACCACATTTTCTTTTGTAATTGCGGTACACCTTGGTGGACTAACACACACACGAACACTGAATATGAAGACGGATCGAGTTGTGGATCCAATGAACTGGCAGCAGTTATTAAAGATTCTGCTACAGGCTGTTGTTGTGTTAACATTTCAACGGTGAAGACACGCGGGAATCTAGAGGATTTCATGTGGGTGCCGTTGATGCTAGGAGGCTGTTTCTGAGATGGTGATGGTTTGATGCGGAGGGTCAAATGGTTAACGGTCACCTGTCGACCCTGCCGCTAACCATACGATGCCACTTTGACACATCCTCGTTTTCTCTCTATCTTCTGCAACCCCTCAAAAGTTAGACATCAGACTGTTAGCGCCGGCGTGATTAAATATAAACTCGCTGTTTTCATAATCGACACCATCACCGCTCGTCCCTTAATATTCAGTTCTCGTGAGTCCTCGGGGGAGAGCATTAGTAGCAGCAGATGTCCTGTGATTGTAATATCCAAGAATCTCTCAGAGATATCACTGATCTTTGCCTCGCTGCCACGCTGAAGGAATCCCAAGTGCCTGCAATCTGCAAAATGACTCCTCCGACGATTGCGGTTCTTCGCAGAGCAGCGGTAAGTGGTAACTTTTAATTTACTCTTCGACGTTTTGGTTCACCCAGAGTCACAAAAACACAGCATTTTCTTGCTTCCCACTATGAATCCATATCAAGTCATACATATAGAGTGCTGCAGGACTGAATCCCGATAGTCTTGCTCATGCTCAGGATCTCCATCGGCCCCTCCAGCACGTTATTTTAAGGGTTACAGACATAACGCAGCATTTTTGTACTTCTGGTTCCCACATCTGATGATTTCTGTTGCTGTTGCTGTCGTTGGATGCCTGAAATAAGGTCAGTGGTTCACACAAACTTACGAGATTTTCACATTTTGTTCCACGAAATAGACGACATCAGTACATGAATTATAAAACGATTACGTATCTTTAAAAAGAGGCTACATGACACTGAAAACAATGTTGGGGACATCATCACACCGAGCACTCACTAGCCCCTTTTGTAGAGGGTAAAGGCTGCAATGTGCCGCCTTGTCTGTCTGAAAGGGAGGTGTAATATTCCACCTTTTCCAAAAAGCCTCCACTTTTCCTCCTCTGGTAGGCGTCAACATGTGACGTGACGTGAAGCAGGAAGTTGGGCGTGAAGAGAAGCAGGTCGAATTTGTCTTCAAAATAAGAGCTTTACATTGCACCCCATCGGAGTTTAGAACTGGGTTCTTAGCGGGGGGCTTTTAATTTGAAAGTAGCGACCGCTATTAGCTCGCCGCTACAACAACAAGCGGACAACCAAGACAGCTACAGAGAGCGAGGAGACGCTAGCATCTCCCGGATCTCAGCGGCTTTCCAGCTGCTCATCTTCGTGGATGAAGTGACGAACTGACTGCTGTGATCAGCTGTTTCCTGGTTTTAAAACTCCACATTGCCGCCTCGGATTTACACAGCAATGGAGGTGCAAATAAGTGTTACATTACCTCCGAGGCGCAAAATTGGTGGACCAAAACAGACCACGAATTTGCCGCCTCCTGTCTAAATCCGCGGAGCAAGTCACCAAAAGGACGGCAAATTGGTGGATTACTGCCCAGTATAAAAATGGCTATTTACTCACCAGTCCCTCTTTACTGGCGGACTTTAGTTGCAAACTAGTCTAACTTTCCAAGGGTTAGGGTCAAAGTCCTTTAAGGCAGGTTGCCACTGGACAGCTTTCTTGGCAACGCCCCATGGCAGTTAAATTGGGCTAACAAGACCAGACCGCTGTCTTAATGAAGGGCGAGAGAGCTAGAACTCCATTTTTCAATGTTTACCGGAACATAAAAACTGCACGAACAGAATCACAAGTCAAATCTGATGAAAAACTGCTCAAGGAGTTCAGTGACTTTGCCCCGAATTAAAGGAAAGGAAGTCGATTCTGGAGAAAGGTAGTTGATTGTTGAGTCTCGTTCCCGAGTCGTCACACTGATGGCTTTGGGTCAGGATTTCGTGCCGAAGACAGAACACGACCTGACAATAAACAATCAACCATCTTTCTTCAGAATCACCTTCCCCATCAACTTCTTTTTCCGACTCGCACCAGAGTGCCATGATGAGACACCGTCAGCTCATTATATCGCCCTCTTCCACGCTCGTTAGAAGTCAAACTGCAGCCTCAACACGTCGGGTGAAACTGTCGTGAGTCACAACTCTGCACTCACATCAGCGCAACAACACGATCGGTGAAGCAAGAGGCGGAATATGTGTCGTACAAACTCCATCTGAGGACTTTTATATTCAGATGCCTCGAGTGGTTTGTCTCCTCGCTCACAGCGTCTCTGGAGCGGTGGAGTGTTGTATCAATATCAATACAAATATCAATTTCTGAGACGTTTGCTTAAAGCCCAACAAAATGGAGATAAATGGAACTTTGTTTCTGGCTCTTAAAATATTGAAGTGACTCAACAGCAACACAAGTTTCCAGAGACAATATCTTCGGTCCGTGTTAACAGCTTTCACTGGGATTTCTTTCTACCAGAGAAAATGAATTTTTTAGATGCGATATTTTTTTTTGAAGAGCGCAAACAAAAAAATCCATCCCCCTGCATTTGGTTGGTGGCAGAAGAGGAAATCTCCAAAAACCAGAGCAAATGAAACTGAAACTCAAATCAGTCTCAACACTTTCGCCTGACAGAACACTGATATTCTGATATTCTCAGTTCTGTAAAACCAGCAAACACTCAACACGGCGCTTCCCCTCAGCTCTGTAGGGAGAGAGAGTTTCCACATCAGCAAATCAGAACCAGTTTTTATTTTGTTCTTTAGGAGTTTTTTCCAAGTTCAAGGAATTTACCTTGGTATTTTGGTGCATAATAGTAAAGGCTGCAAGACAAGATATGCAAAATACTGCAAGGAGGAAACACAAGGTGAAGAATCAGAACTTCACAGGTTAAAAGAAAATATATTTCTGATATGAAAAGAGCTGTTAAGTGTTCAAAACAAAGAGGATGGGATGACCAAGCAATGTGTAAATGTTCACAGTATAAAGTATAAAGAATGAAAGACAATAATTCAGAAATGTGAGGTAATCTCGTCGTGTTTTGTGGTGTATATATTCTTGACAGGAAGTCAGGACCTCTGTAGATATTTTAAGTCAAAACATGATCTTCTCCAGAGGTTTTTGTGCCTAAACCTGATCAGAGTGTGAGCACAGCATCATCTCAAGATAAAACTGAACATTGACGGAAGAAGAAACACACATTGTCAGAAATGGAGCCTTGTTGCCATAGACATAATATACATAGACGCCTCATGAGGTGCTGGAACTTAATCCAGCGTCGCCGCCATATTGGTTGGGTCTCCTCACTCAAGGCTAGCACCAGAGTCAATGGAGAGCGAGCAACTATGGCCCTATGTGTGCAGTATTCGGTTGAAACCAGATCACGTGGGATTATCTTCCACAAGCAAGACTGAAAATATTTTATAATTTTTGTGACAGCGTCCTGTATTATAACTAAATCTCTGCTGTTTGTAACAAACCAAACCGTGTGAAAATCCGGTTAAAATTCGGTAGAATAATATGATGATTATTGTTGTTGGGATACACCTTCCTCAGTAGAAATAAATGCAGGTGGGGTGCATTTGAGACCCATCCAAGATGGCAGCGTCAGTCTATGAGGCGTCTACGTACATTATGTCTATGCTTGTTGCAGCCACAGCAGCATTTTTTCCTTTCCACCGTAACCGGGTTAGCCTACGTATTTTGCCTCGTATCTCTTGAGCCAAACATGCTAACACGATAAAGGTGACGTCTACCTCCAAGTGATGATGGTCAAGTATTACAACGATACCGTCATAAAATGTTTGGGTGAATAGCAAATGCTGAATTCAGACTTTAGACTTTAACATGTTATGTCTGTTGCATGGATGTTTCTGATCATGACTGTTTGGAAGTAAAATGGGGTTAGGTGTCTTTGCGATGGCTCCAGGGCTCCAGACTGTGTAGATACCTACTACACTTATAACAACAGGGTACCAAGTCTCATGCTTTTATGAGTATGTGAACTTTTTACCTCAAATACGGAACATATCTCAATCAGTACACAACCCAAGAGTTCATTATGCATATCAAGATGATTCTAATCTAATTAGTTTACTGCCTTTTTCTCTAAACAACCTCCACACAAACATTCAGCAGTCCATCATGAAGCGAAGCGTTGGCATCGACCACTGTGCTGCAGAGTCATCCACCATCAGCGACACTGTTCGGGATGCGAGGCTGGTTTGGATAAATTGAGGCTTTAAATCTGTTTCTCACGTTCATTATGTGACACCTCGTGCATTGTGCCGCGATGGTTTGACATTAGCAGCAGTTCTAATAGGCGTCATGTAACGCAGGAACATGTCATTACCTGTAGTCATCACCGGTCGTATGGTAATTCAATTTTCCAGTATAGCACACTTAAGTTTTTCTCTCTGCACACGAGCGGGCGCGTCGAGTCTCTGCACGTCTAGTTCCTGCAGCGCGGCCTGAGAGACCTCCGACAGCCTCATTCCTATTCACTCTCTCCTATACTGACTGGGACTTCCTTTGACACATTTGACACTCAAAAGCACCGCATTTGCATATCTGCTCATGAGGCGGCGCTCACATCTCTCTCTCTCTCTCCGTGCATGACAATTTACACAAAGTCAAGGTTTTATTAGATCCGTATCCCGCCACTCGGCCTCACATGTGGCGCCGCGCACGCTCCAGTTCACAAACTGCGAGCGGCGGCTGCTCGGAGGGTGGGCAGCAGCCACTGTGGCGAGTCTGTGGGCAAATAAAACCAAAATAGCATGCGAGGAAACAGCTTTGAATTTGACTAAAACTGAGCGAAACCCGCGGAACATCTAACACTCATCATCTCCTTGATTGCGATCAAAGACGACTGATATTCAAAAGCCAGTTTTTAACGTATAGACGGCTGCATCTTGATGAATTTCCAGTCCGTCTGATGTGATTCATGAGATGTATAACTGCAACAACAGACATTTAGGAGGGAGGTCATGAAAGATAATAAGATAATACCGACAATAACTCCATGTGGAAGTCATGAATACATTAACTTCACCAAGAAGAATAAGCTTTTTTTTTTAAAAAAAAACACCACAGACAGGATTTAATCTTCGTCCTCACAGCCTGCTGCTGACCGGAGATACAGCTTGTTTTTATTATCTAAATGCGATTCTGTGCATGTACTGTATACGAATACGCGGACGGAGAATAACAGGGGGAGCGTATATATGTGCTCATGCTATAAATGTCGAGGGGAGGATATATGGACCGGTTCGCCGGGAGGAGGGGCTGACGGAGGAGGGGACGCACAGGATGTAGCATCTCATCTGGGATGAAAAACAGCTCGCTCTGGGACTCGTGGACCCACAGCGAAGCTCACCTTCCACTCGTATGAGCAGGGATCGCACTGTGTGTGTGTGGTTGGGGAATTAAAAACTGCTCTCTGAGTTGTGTGTGTGTGTGTGTGTGTGTTTGTGTGTTTCCTCACAGGCTACAGTTCAGGCTGCTCTACACAGGCATGAGTAGTGTAATAATTAAGCGAGGCCCGGGCCTAAAGCCCCGGTCAGTGGGTCTATTATTGGTTCAAGCTGTGAGTTATGTCTGCGCCCAGTGGACTAGAATAAGCGCTGATTTGATCGGCCGGGAGACGATTAATCATTCCCCCCCTTTTTTATTGTAATTCGCTAATTTATACTGAAGTTTTCAAAATTAGATTTTAGGTCTACGGGAGTCGCACACCGTCAGACGTTCACGTTCTTCATCCTATTTGTGTTGGCTTCAGCTTATAGCGAACAGTTTTTAAATTAACCATTTTCTTTTTAAATTCCTGTACCTCTCTATTCAAGGATGTAATGAGAATGACAATCATCCGCCTTGTGATCTCTTTCCATTAATAATCTTTTTGATATTTTGCTTCGGCTGCAGACCGCCCGGCTTCTGGTTTTTTTTACCAGCGCTGTGTTCTATCTCTTTTCTGTGTTTTTAAACCGGCGTGGCACCTTTGAAGTGCTGCTATAATGCTCATTCGTGACACTTTTATGTATTACAGCATTCAGAAGTTTAATTTTTATTCCACTGTTGCCAGACTTCAAACAAACCATCTGCAAAAAATTACTCCAGTTTGTTTGGTCCTTGTTAAATTGGCTCCACAACCCACTCAGCAGAATAAATGTTCACATGTTTCTGCAAACCACAGACATGTTGTATATGTATATTTATGTTTAAGTGTATTTTTTTGTATGTCTTTTGATTCACTTTTTCAATTTGTGAGCGAGGTGCAAAGTGATTTCGTTCTGCTGTCTGCATGACAAGAAAGATGATCCTTGAGTCTTTTAACTTTTCTTTATGTCACAACTTTGAGTTTCTTTGGGTTCAGTTTTCTATTCTAACTCTTGACAATGCTGTGCTTTCATTATGTCCTGAACCCTTACAAAAGACCCCCAACTCAGTCCGTAACTCGGGAAAAAATCCAAAAGGTGAAGGAATCTTTGTTGAAACACCTGTTGATTCAACTCAAGAATATCATTTTCATGAACCCCCGTTTTTTTGTACAAAGACGTCTCTCTTCCTTTCGTCTTTCCAGCTCCATTTGTTCCACTCCAGACACAGGAGAACCCTTTTATTTATGGTATTCCCGGCTTGTACGCGGGATTAGCACGGCGTGATTTCATCATGCATGTGCTTGTAAACTTGTAATACCTGTTGTGAGCTCTAAAATTTCTCAGTGTAGACTTTATGTCTCAAGGTCTCGTTTAAAACACGCCACAGAAATAGCTGGAAATTGCCCAGAAGTTTACATCAAACAAATACTCATCGGTGTCACGCTTACAAATGTTGAAACGAAGGCTTCGGCATCCTTCTCGCCCGTATCCCCACTAACATCCAACGTCCACCTCCTGACATGAAAGTCAGGTTATAAACATGTACAGCGAACCTGATATGACAAGTATTGTATAAACGTCAATATGATACACAGACAGACAAATGTGAATGTATCAGAGACTTTAACTGCCAACAGTTTATTTTGTCAGAACAGCGGAGACGTCTCCTTGACAACCGAGCCGACTCAGCACCCTGATGAAGATGTGACAAGCAGTTAAAAGTTCCAGAAAACAGAGCGAGTGGACTTTAAGATCAGATATTTTTTGTAAAACTTGAATTTTGGCCGACGATAAAATGTTTTGCTGTGTTTTATTTAACTTAAAGGAACTATGTATTTCTGTACTTATTGTCTTTAGTCAAACTGAGGTCACACAGCTACACTTTATTCTGAAGGCTTTTAAGGCTTTTTCACATCCCGTCCATTAAATGCATGAACTGACTCTGTTTACATTTTTAATGGCTCCGCACACCCACGCAGGTGTTTTCATTTACTTGGGCTAATTACGTCTCTGTTTTAAAAGTTAGCCGGAAATCACTCTTCCATTTACTCTTTCGCTGCGTGTTATACGATAAACACTAAGTTTTCTAATTGAGCAGTAAATTCATAGTTTGAATGCTCACTAATGAGCGTGTTGCGTCATCGCTGACAGGTGTGGCGAAGCTCTCGCATTCACCCGATGTGACACTGTGGACTTATCGTGTGCTCACACTCCCTGAAGCCGAGCGGCGTCTCTTCCTCTCCGCTCTGTGTGTATTGTTTTGCTGTGCGGTCGTTTTAAAATAATAATTACAATCAATATCTCCTAAATGAAAGAGCCCAGGACCTCTCAAACTCAACGGGTACGGAGAGGCCTCGCAATTTAGCGCGTTAAAGTTAAATCAGATCTAACTCTGCGGGAATACGGAGAGGCAGATCAATTTGTCACAGGAAACAGGTGGAGGTGTTTCAGCCCGCTGCACCTAGAAATGAATGGAAAGTGGAATGCAATCTCATCTGTGTTATTAGACGACACGGTAATCAGCCATTAGGGTGAAATCATCGGTGTGGGATTACCACGGGTGTGCAGGTAAATTGTATTTATTGCCTCTTTCGCCTGTTTTCTGTCTGATATTCTTCCCTTCCCTTCTGTATAAATTTGTTTTTTACCACTTTTAACAATCAATCACCTCGAAAACCTCCTTCTCAGCGCGACACAGACGAAGCTAATGGTGTTATTATTAATCTTTCGGTCGTGCAGCTGATTGTGTCACGACCTCTGCCAGCCATTAGTCTATTTTTTTCCGTGCGTTCAGCTCTCATATCACTGAACTCTCCCGTCGCTCCTGCGATCGTGTCATTATCCTCAGCTGGTTTTTCTCCGCCCATCACCTCCCCTGCAGTTCATTCCCTCATTAGTGCCCCAGTATGCAGATGTACATACAGGTCCAGGTTCATTTACTCCCCAACAGACTGCTTTAGATGTCCCTGCCTGTCTCTCCTCAGATTTGTTTGTCTTATTTCCTGGTGTTGAGCTGAACTGAACTATTAGCTGCACCGTCTGCTTCTGTGTTGTGCACATACCATCTAGAGACGTTACAGACTGGGATCTACAATATATTCACAGGGATGCAACAGAAACCAGTTTGATTAATCAACACATCCTCATAACTACAGAATAAGTTTATTGCCATCGACACCTAAAACCATAGACATAATATACATAGACGCCTCATAGACTGACGCTGCCTATTGGAGCTGACGAATCAGCGCAGCCGCCATCTTGGATTGGTCCCCAGTGCGCCCCACCTGCATTTATTTCTACTGAGGAAGGTGTATCTCCAACTACAATAATCATCATAACTCCCCAAATTTTTACCGGATTTTCACACGGTTTGGTTTGTTACAAACGGCAGAGATTTATTTATGATACAGGATGCTGTCACAAAAATTATTTTTAAAAATTATTGGTTAATCTTACTTTGAAAGGTAATCCCACTGGTATCTGGCCTAGAGTGAGGAGACCCAACCAATATGGCGGCGATGCTGGATTACGTTCCAGCACGTCATGAGGCGTCTACGTATATTATGTCTATGCCTAAAACACCGTCAATATCAACGTTCCCAACATGGCGGTTACCAGCATGTACCACATCTTCATCGTACACCTGTAGTTTGGTTGGGTTTTGGTGAGAGAACTACCTCACAGGTTGAGAAAAACATTGTGATTTGGGTCAAAATAACTAAGTTTCGTTTCATACATACGTTAGGTACTTAACTTAAAGTAGCAGTTGGATAAGATATGGCCAGAATTTTAGGGTAAAACATTCAAAAAATGAACTAACACGATCATCAGAGTGACAACAGTGTTGAAGTCATGTCAATGACATCTGTGTACGGTGTTGCACGCTAACCCGCCAGCCACTTTGTCTGCAAGAACCTGATAGTCCCCTGTAGTATCAACTGGGAGATACAGTCCAGCTGTTAGAGTAATAACTCAACATATGGGCGGCTGTGGCTCAGGGGTAGAGCCAGCGTCTTGTTATCCGGAAGGTCACGAGGTTCGATTCCCCTGGTCTGCATGTCGAAGTGTCCTTGGGCAAGATACTGAACCCCAAACTGCTCCTGATGTAGGCATGTATGTGGTCAGTCACCTTGGACAAATGTGTCAGCCACATGCCCTAAATCTAAACAAAATAAACTCTGATTTCTTTTTCTCACGCTCATGTCCGACTCTCTGCTGTGTGTTGTGGTCCCCGAAGTCAAAGTCTAGTTATAGCTGCTGTAAATCACCTCCATACCGTGTCGGTTACTCTGGTGATATGCTGCCCCCTTGTGTTTTTGAAGCTACCTTTGAATTCTGGCAATATTCAAACGACATTAGTAAGTTAAAATAACTCACTATTGACTCTTGGTTTCACACTGGATACACTGTCTCCTGGCTGTAAGTCCTGTGCTTCTGCAACCAAACCATCCACCCCGACCTCGTCCCCATGTGGACTTTCTAGCTTTCTATGCTAACTCACCTGACTTCCTCCTTTGCTGGGGGGTTAGAAAGGGGCCACAAAAGGTTGCCACCTAACAACAAACGCCAAAAATGGTTGTTATAAGGTCCTTTCACTGTCGAACCAACAAATATGGTCGTTTTTTTCTGATGAGGCAGGTATCAGGCTGGATTAATGGGCTGGCAGCTGTTCATTCATAAATCTGTACCAGGAAACTGACAAATACATGTTATCTCGACCCATATTCATAAAAGAGAACCAGCATGTGCGAAAGTAAGTTACAGCTATCGACGAGTGCGACCCACATTGTCCTGTTCCCGGTGGACATTTATATTTAAACCCTCTCTCACTTCCACATATTAAAATCATTCATCAAACTGAACGGAGAGAGGCGATGCTAAGTCCTAAATTAAATGCAAAATATTCAAATGCTGAATCATCCTTGGTTTGGAAAATATATCTGTAGTTGGTCCTGGAAAGACAAATGGTTTCTTTGCTCTCAATTTACTCATCCACTGAGCACCATATTGATTGGCCCTGAATTAATGGAAAAACCTCTGGAGACAAGTGAAAATATTCACTAACGCTTGTTTTTCTCCATTTAAAATTCATATCAGTGCCTTCGACATTGTTCCCAGCAGCAGCGGACAAAACGTATTACATTTATTGAGAGGGAAATAAAAACTTTTGAAGCCACAGCAAACTCAAATTAAACTCAGGAAAACATTCTGAATTACTGAAATTGGAAAAAAAATGTGACAGTGAGCAGACAAATAAGACAAGCTGCGACCCACACACACACACAAACACACACACACACACACACACACACACACACATTTGTCAGGCCAAGATAATTTCCCCTTTACACAGTTTATGAGATGACAAATTTCGCACTTTCTATCGCGTTGCATTTCTGACAGTAGCTTTAATGAGCAGAAGGTTTGAATTTCAGCTCTCTTTTTCCTCTCCAATGTGTGTGCGTCTTTGTGTGTGCATGTGTGTGTGTGTGCGCCGTGTGACATAAAACACAATCTCATTTCCTGCTCGTCTCGCGGCTGCATGTCAAGGCCAAGATGTGCTGGATGTCAGTTTACAACTCGCAGTCGATCCGTCTTGTGAGCACGTGCAATAAGCTCTTTACATGCATGATGTCACACGTGCAAACCGATAATTTTAAATACACACGACTCGGGCGAGCTGCAATAAAATAAGACGAAAAAACTAAAGTTTTATGTCTAGTTTGTGCATGAAAAACAGACATGAATGTGTGTATTTGTAGGTTTGTAAGTGTGTGTGTGTGTCTGCTATTGTCAATTTACAAAATGAGAATAGCCTCAAACCCTCACATGATCCCGTCTCATTATATTCCTCTTTCTTTTTTTTCCTCTCTCCTTTTTTTTCTCACTTCATTCCTCCGTCGTCCCTTTTCTTTCCCTTCAAGGCTAAAACTCGAGCTACCTCCGAATCCTCCCTCAACACAAGGCTGTATGAGATTAACTGTGTGCGTGTGTGTGTGCGTGTGTGTGTGTGTGTGTGTGTGAGAGAGAGATAGAGCGAGAGAGATTTACCATAAATTCTATCCACTCCCGTCGCTCTCTTTGTTTTCATCACACACACACAGATAGATAGATAGATGATCTTATTTGTATGTACTCCATACTGACAAAAATGGGTTTTATCTGAACTGTGGTGGAAATGATAAAACCAGTGTGGGAGAAAAGACATAACCTGAATGATTCATTTTTGTCTGCTGTATTTGTTTTTGTTTTTTTTTTTCCTGGCAGGGATTTCTCGTTCCAGTGTTTTTCGGCTGCCACTATAAAACCTCTCCGTCGTGTTTTCTACGGATGAAACATGGGCACGCAGAGCATCAGAGACGTGACACAAAGACAAAAACATGCTTACTATTTATCTATTTATTCATTTAATTGCTTAAAGTTCTGTGTGATGGCCTTTTTTAAAGGTAATTTAAATTCTTTCTTTCTGTTTTTAAATGTCCTTCAGGATGTAATGAAGCATTAAGCGTTGGTCATACTTCAGTACAGACACTCCTCTGATCTACAGTGTGCTCCATACTCATTAAAACAACTGGAGCACCGGACTGGTTATGCAGGACCGGCCCAGGTTACACTGAGCTGGTCGGCTCTGGAGGAGAGAGTCAGGTGCAAAGCCGGACCTTCTGGAGGAATAAACGCCTGGTCCTACCTGCTAAATCCGTCTTAGTTAAGACCAGTTTTAAGAATGGATTTTTTGTTGATTTAATTAAACTTAGGCCTCGTCGAAACTACAGTATCTGAGTGATGCATGTCCACTGCATGCACGACTGGATTCTGCTTGGACCCCGCCTTTACCGACGGGAGGAGAGCTCAGAGATACTTTTAAACTTTTTGGGATTCAAAAGTGCATTTATCTTTACTCCAGTTTATCAGACCGACTGCAGCAGTGATCCCTGGAGGTGTTTATGTACTGTAATGTTGACTGCTGACTGGGGCTGAATGTACTTTACTTCATGAGCGATTACAAAGAGGAGAGGGGAAGAAGAAGAGAGAGAACCAGAGTCTCTGGTGAGTGCTGAGTTCAGTGACTGACCAGGAAACACTAAGCTGGACATGCAAATAAACACAAATGATCCCGAGGTCAAACCACTATTACTGATGTAAATATATCTGTTTAGTTCAGTCGCACATTTTCAGATTTCCTTCCCAACTCTATCCCAGAAGCGATAGCAACTGGCCACCGAATGAAACCCACCATTACCCTGAGGAAACTTGAGGATTTCTCTTGGTTTGATCTTTGTTGGGAACATTTTGAATAAGTTTTGATAAACAGAATGTTTCCAAATACCACAGATAAAAAATAAAAGTGTGTTGACGTCGTGTAAAGGGTGAGAACGTCCAGGTGGGGTGAAGGCTGGGGTTGACGGATGGAGTCATAGACGAGGATGTCATCTTCATACGCAGCTAAATCCATGAAAAAGAGCTGTGGGGAAAAATAGATGCAAAATGAAAGGAAGAGATCCACACAGCACACCAACTCAACAACAATTTCTTTAGTCCAAATGAAAAGTTTGAGCAGCCTGCTGACACTTTATGTCACAAACTCCATCATTCATAAAGTGATTGAGAGGCTGCAACACAAATACTTCAGCAGTTAAAGACAGCGTGTCAATACTTTTTTCGTTCATCATTTATCCAACAAGTTGTTGATAGATTCCTGCGTCAGGGTCGTCCACGATGGGACCTTCACACACCACGCTGCAGGAATATAATTCAGGATTTCACTGAGAAGCTGGTTGGGCATTGACTGATACAGACGGGCAGATTGGAGTTCAAAGAGAAAAGGGAACAGGAGGATCATAATATATAAATGCTAAAAACAGAGGTTTGATAGCACACGGTGTTGTGTGGAAAGAGGCAGAGGAGGTGAATAAAGGACGGCAAAAACAGACTCCAAAGCAATAAGTAATAAGACCTGAGAATTTTTCTAAATCAATACGTATCACACGGTGTTTGACAAATTCACCAGGATGCTGTGAAGTCGTTATCTCGCACATAATTATTTAATTCTTATCTCGGCGCCGTGTATCACCTCTGTGATGATAAGCAGTCATTACAATTTCACAGATTTCTGGCAACAACTGCGAGCTTCCAGATGGTAGAGTTTGAGTCTTCGTTTCCTCCGATTGCCTGCAGACCTTCCAGATGAGGTAGCTGTTTTCACCTGGAATCACCATCGCTGTGAGGCCACGGTGGTCCTTGTTGCTGACACGTTTTACGAACAGCATGCTGATATTGTACGGGCGTTAGTTTCAGTGTCAGTAGGCCATTTTCCTCAAATGTCGGGCTGCTGTGTTCCTGGTTGCGAGTCGTATAAACTTTGGGAATCTGGCAAATTGTTATCATCTCACCATTTCCTGATTGATCAGCAGCTGTAAAGACAACGGATGGTGAAAATGTGGAATCTGATAACCCCTTTAGCTTCTGTAAGACAACGTTAGGATGTAAATAAATGGTCATGTTAGCTAGTAAGTGGTTTAATGCTAATGTCAGCTAATGGATTATCAAATGTGTTGTTTTGCCTTGAATGATGGCCCTCCAGATTTTCATTATCCATCATCTTTACAGTTGCTGAAGCGCCGAAATGATGATAATTTGTCAGATGTCCAACGCTAATACGACTGGAACACAGCAGCATTTGAGCTTCCCGCCCGGAGCAAGACGTCAGTGGGAAAATGGCCAGTTTTTTTCTGGTGTCATTGTTGCAGCCTCATAACATTTGCCAATTAGCACTGCAGTAAAAGTCAACTCACGTCTGGAGCATAAAAATACTTCAGACTTTATCAAATCGCGTTCAAATCCATCAGATTGATGTTGAGCAGCCCAGTCACCTGGATATAATGTTAGAAGTTAACATTTCAGCAAACCACTGATGCGTCTGACCTCGACATTTGTACCAGAGGCTACAGGGTTAACAGGCGACCGTAGTTTCAGTCTGTGGGGACATTCAGCCAATTCACAGGAGGTCGAACCATCTGCAGGTGTTTTTGTGGTGATTTTAAGTCCAACCATGAGGTTTTCTGAACCCTAACCAAGCCTGGCCCATAAGAACAGTGTGATGACTAGATTATTCCATGGAATGCTCAGTTCTTATTATCGAGAGCTGACAGGGAAAAGAACGGAAGTAATGGAGTAATAATCAGACATTTTCATCCTTGAGCTGCGGAAATCTACTGCACTCGGTAATCGACTCGTCAGGGCTTCCCCACACAGGCAGGCTGCTGGAGGAGAGGGTGAGTTGTGCTGTGTTTTTAATACAAATCCAGCAAAGCTAGCAGATGTTTGATGCTTCGTACTGTGTGCTGGGACTGTACATGTACTGTTGCTGAAGTTTGCTGCTGTTCTCACCATTAATTGTGGCTTTTTGATGGCGGTTTCTAGTTGGAGACATAAGCTGCAGTGTATTGTTATCGTGCGGTCTTTTCTGAGGTTGCTAAAACTAGCTAAGCTAGCGGTCAGCTAACTTGACCTCTCGAGGGGGAGTCTTACTCGGTGTCAAGGTGTGTTAGACCATGGATTAAACTTACACCGGAATATCCCTTTAAGAGGACAAGTCATATAATTCATCCTCTTGTGGATATTCGTACCAAATGTTTCAGACATATTTCAGTCCGTAGCGACCGACTGACACTGCCGTCCCCAGTGCCACTAGCATCGCCGAAAAGTGAGCTGACTGACTGTGTGACCGGCTAAATGATGAAGTGACTGACATGAAAGTGACTGACTCACGGACTGACTGACATCAGGCTGAATGGCCAACTAATGCACTGCGTGGGAAGGTACTTACTTGCCCCCGTGCATCCATATAGCCACCTCTGCAACAGCTGGTTCTTTATAAATAATGCACGGTGTTTTCATGTTCGTGTCACTCTCATGTTTTGCCCGCACACACCGGCTGAAGATAATTGAGCCGCGCCGCATACACAAGCCTGTACACAAAGCACACTCATGTCTCCACGCGAGTGAGTGTCGGCTCATTAAACGGCGGCTCAAACACACAACTTCTGTCTTCATTAAAGTGCATTCTCTCCCCCTTTGTCACACACACAAACACAAACCCACCCACCTTGATTAGTTGGCTGCCGTCCTCCCCCACAAAGCGGCGACGTTCAAACGGAGAGCAATATTCTGACATTAATCCAATTAAAACAATACTCCCATTAAGGATCTGCCATGTTAACAGCAGTATCTAATTAGCCTGACCCAAATAAGGTCAAAGCTCGGAATCAAAGATGTCAATCTTATTATTGAAGGGCACTTTTTGCGCATGCATATGCCTCGATCAAACTATGAGTCACAGAGCTTTCTTGGCGTTTTGCGTCACATACAGCAATCCAGCTGCTCGGTGATGCATATGCTTTCGCCGTGCGTGAATCAAATCTTATATATAGCCACGGAAAAGGACAGAGCCGATGCACAACGCAGCGTCAGGACAGGAAGTCTGTCGCAGTCCCTGTAAATACAGTCAGCCGCTCTGAGTTTCCAACGGCCTGTTTGACATCGCAGATGGTGGGATTTGTCCGAGCTTACGTGTAGTGGATTTGGAGCCAGATTTCAGATTGTGAATGGATGATGGAGGGTTTTTTTGGGCTGTAACTGCAGGAGAAGTTAGTAACTATTTAACTAAATACACCTATGCAGGCTAATGAAACACGTTCAACAACCCCTCAAAAAAATCCTGCTTTTATGAATCAGTTTTTCTAATTCTAATCGCATGTTGACGTCACACCGGACGGATGTTAGAGATGGGAAAGCTTCCAGTGTTTACAATTTGCAATCCACAACTGAGGATGGCTGTGTGATTACAGAATTAGTCATATGATCAACAATGGACCAAATCAGATATATCGTAGTTTTAGAGTTCTGCTTCCCCGTTGGATGTTGAAGAAAACACTGCGAATTGAAACCAGTAATTATATTTACTCCTTCATGACCTGAACACAAAATAAACACAGATTGCTCCCGTGCAAGATCATTAAGTTTCATTACAGTCGCCGCAATCAACAAACCTGTTGACGGGAATCTTCCAAATCTTCGGCGCTGAGTTCCGCTTTGGTAAACTTTTAATGAGGAACATTGTGTAATTGACCAACGACAGCGTTGACCTTTGAGGGAACACAGAGCCGGTTCAAACAGAGAACGCCATCAGAACATATTAGCTACGTTGCAGGGCAACCACTGTTGTACGAGCTGCTTCAGAAAGTGAAGGGTTTACTCTTAAAAACAAGGGTTCTTCTACAAGGGCTGAGGTTCTACCTGGAACCATTTGCTTCTGAAAAACCCTTTCCTGAAGAAACGGTTTTTCAAGGGTTCTTGGTAACACTAACGGTTCCAGTAAGAACCATTTTGATCCAGAGAACCCTTTTTTGGACAAAGAGTTCTTCAGGGATTGTTGAAAGCATGGGTATAAGATCCTGTATGGGTTCTTTGTAGAACCTCTCATGGGGGGTTCTGGGTGGAACCTCACACACACAGTTCTAGGTATAACCCTTTATGTTGGGTTCTAGGTAGAACCCTCCACCTTTATAAAAGGTTCTACCTGGAGCCAAAAAGGGTTCTCCTATGAGGACAAGCCGAAGAACCTTATATGGTTCTACTTAGAACTTTTATTTCTAAGAGTGTACAACTCCAACCATCAAAGTTACAGCCACTAAAAGTGTTGTTTTTGCCACTAACAGGCGGAGATTTCATATTCTAAGTGTCTGACAACATTACAGACACGGTTCTTACGGAGATAGACCTTTAAATTAAATAATAAGATCTGTCTTCTGTCACCAGAAGCAGAAGTCTCGTTCAAAGAGAAGTCTTTTACTGTCGTTGCCTCATCTAGCTTGTCAAGTCAGTTAAAATCTGGTGAACTCTTCGGCTCTGACTCAAGTTTCCACTGTTGTCCTTCTGCAACAACTCGAACAACAACTTGTGTTTCTGGTTTCAAAATGCATCGTACTCTTTTACGATGAATCTGTGCAGGAACTGTTTCCGTAATGTTGTCTGACACTTAAAAAATACAACCTCAGCCTGTCAATGCCAGAAACAACACTTTGGCAGTCAGAGTCGCTCCCGATGGATTACAAGGAAGCCGCTGCAGCAGCGTCGTGGCTGCCAGCTGATCCGCTGGAGCTGTGTGCACAACTTTTGGTAAAGCATGAATCATTCACAAAAACATGTTAATATTTGATAACATGATGATATATGGGGCGGCTGTGGCTCAGGGGTTGATATTGGAAGGTTGCTGGTTCGATTCCCCTGGTCTGCATGTCAAAGTGTCCTTGGGCAAGATACTGAACCCCAAACTGCTCCTGATGTGCTGGTCGGCACCTTGCATGGCAGCCACCACCATCAGTGTATGAAATACTGTAAATCATTTGGAAAAAAGCGTCTGCTAAATGTATTAGAATTCAGTTATTTATATTCTTTATCAGAAAAAATGGATTCAACTCTGGTCATTTTTGAGGCTACAGTTCGTGGTATTGATGTCCTGGATTGCAAAACCAATTTCAAAAATGTTGAGACACTGTGCAGCCTTAATAATTAAGAATAAAGACAGAACGTGTTAATTTTGAACTTCCCGCTGTCTTTTTGTCTTGTCCCCCCTCCCAACTTGTTTGAAATGTGTTGTTGGCATCAAATTATCACTTTTGGAATCTGGGTTGTATCTTATTTTGAAAGGTATTTCTCATTTCTAATAGGCTTTAAGATTCATCCTCCCTCAGTGATCGTTTGTATGGCGATAGTGGTGAATGTGTGTCTTCTCAGTCAAATTGAATGCATGTATAAATAAGATAAAAGACAAAAAAAGTGGGCATTTTACGTATGAGGACGGTTTAGACACACACGGGTTGCCAGAAAAACTGGTTCACCAAAAAAGATTCAGTTAACTGAACTTAAAATAAAAATTGCAGTCGGACGGGATTCTTTTTAAATGTAACAGTTTCTCCTCAAAATGCTGCGTGTTGGATGAAAAATGGATTAATTCATCAGGTCTATCCAGTCAGAACGAGCAAGAAATCTGGACCCAGCAGTGCCTGAAAGCCATTTTTCAGTTAAATGAAGTGGCAACTGCAATTTTTTTTTTTTTTTCTTCTTCACCTCTGTGGGAATATTTTAAAACAGCACTCCAGTTATACTTTAAATGTTGGCGTCGGAGTCAGATCCGGGCTGTGTAACAGTCATAAACAAACACATAATTTCAAACCACACACACACTTTTGAAAACCACTGAACTGACTTATTAGAAAATAACACTGTGTCCCCCTGAGTGCTGCTGCAGACGCTCACCGTGCCTGGATATTGAAATAATGTTCATCAGGCTGTGTGGTTACACCTGTTGGCCCGTGACTTCTTCATGTGTAACGTTAAAGGAGTAGCTTGTAGTGATGAACCCTCTCAGGATTATCAAACAAAGACTTTCAGCTCAACTTCTTTGGATTTTTAATTTTTGGGGTCTGGCAACTTCTCTGTTCTGATGAACTTTCGCTGCTCTAATCAGCCTCGTTTCCAGCCACAGCAGGCAGCTGTTTTCAGCAAATAAAGCCTTTCATAAACCCATTGTACAAAGTTAGCAACCAGCTGGCGAACATAATGAGGCCTTTAGCAGCTAAAGAGCCGGAGATTTCTCCGAGGAGTTGGTGGAGACTAAAGAGGATCAGAAACAAGAGCGGAGGATTTGATTCGGCAGGTGGCGAGAAACGCTAATGAATGTCAATGTGTCCGCTCGACGTGTCGACGGGCAACTGTTACTGACATGTTCGCCAACACAATCTTCATAAGGAGGATCGTACAGTACGTCTGTGTTGTGTTTCCAGCTTGATCTTCTGCCCTCTAGTGGACAAAGAAATGAATTGTTGCCGTGCAGCTTTAAAGATGCATTATGTAATTTTTAGGGAGGAAGTTTTAATCGAGTTTTTTCGTTTTCATGGCTGAATAAACAAACTGACCTTAAAGGACACGAATTCATACTGTTTTACTTTGTTTATATGTGGCGGACCCTGCCACCTTTCTAGCTTCAAACAGTGTATTTTCCTCTGAGAGCAGCTTGTTCATTCAGTTATTGAGAAAATAATTTAACACATATTTGTATTTTTCCTCATTAATGATTTCTGTATTAAAAGTCTGGGTTTGGATTTGTGCTCCAAAACTACATAGTGCCCCTTTAAGCTCCCTGGTTGGTTGATTTCATGTTATTCTGCATAACAAGCATTGCCATAAGATTGTCCACCACCTTACAAACTACACATACAAGCGACACGCTGTTTCACTACATGGTACTTCAGGTTTTATTCATATATCACCTTTCAGAACAGGTTCCAAAGTGCTTTACAAAAGGACCAGACGTGTAAATCAAGAGATAAATGCAACACAAACATTACAATCAAAGCAATTAACACAGTTAAAAAAAAACAGATCTATAAAGCAGTTAGAAGCGTCATAAAGCAGAACGGTTCCCAAGACTCAGATATACACCACGAGCCTTCACACACGGCCTCGTCCTCGGTGAGGAGGATCGTGCACGTGAGATTTTGCACATGTGAAAGACAGAAAGGCTGAAACAGAGAAAGCGAGCAGACGTGCTGGATGCTGCTTCACTCAGCCGAATGATGAAAGCGAGTGTAACAACAGAGCTGCTGAAAGGTGAATAGGCTCAGTTTGATCTATCTATCTATCTATCTATCTATCTATCTATCTATCTATCTATCTATCTATCTATCTATCTATCTATCTATCTATCTATCTATCTCATCTCACAGCTGCAGATAGTATTGGACAATAACACAGGCAGCCTTCTCACAGAACTGTATGGTAACTGCCTCCTATCATGCAGAGTCAGAGGGCTGGGAAATTGGAAGTGATTCATAAAATTATTGTGGCAGCGAGTGCCGTCGCAGGCCGAGATTATCATCATCCAGCGCTCAGCTCCGTGTGTGTGTGTGTGTGTGTGTGTGTGCGTGCGTGTGGGTTCAGTGAGAAGTTACAGTCAATAACATCCCCTCGTTTTGATGACTGTGTTGCATATGTAACACGACGAGAACAACTGCTAACACCTACATGCAAATCCGAGGCCAACGTTATTTGGCAGATTATTCACCGGAGAGAGGGAACAATCCTGTTACTCATCACGGCAACACAACTTCAGCGCAAAATATTTAGCGAGCGTGTTTGGCTCCTAGAGACGTTTTTCGAGGCCTGGAGCACTTCCGCTCGTGGCGACTGGATACGCTTTTGGGTTTTTTGCATTTTTGTATTTGCATGTTTTTTCCTAATGGGAGTGTTTCGGGTTGTTGCAGCACGTCCATGTAAGTGGCTGTGTTTGTGTGTATTTGCAGCGTGTTTCCTCAATGTGTTGACGAAGTTGTTTTCTTATTTTGCTCATGTTTTGTCTCTTTGCAGCGGTTTTCTTAAAGGAAAATGTCAAAAAACACATTATTGTTGCTCTGCCGTCCGTTACTGCAGCACCTCTACTCCCCCTCTCTCTGAACGCTCTGTTATCGCTCCTGTCTCTTTAAGGCCCGCCCCTCCTGAAAAGCCTCGTCTGCTCTGATTGGTCGGCTTTCACAGGCCTGAGCAGGCACCGCCCCCTGTGTTTCCCCGTCAGCTCGGTGGCTGGTCTGCACATCTGAGGACGCTGACTGTACATTTGTGACATCACAACCTTACGAAAGGTCCTGGCAGCTCGTTTGAAGGCAGACTGCGTGCATTACTCTGTGGACTGAGTGTTTTGATCCTTTAACAGTATTTATACAGAACCTAGTCTCGCTCTTTAATCAGAGACGACAGAAAACCTCACTTTCTGTAATATGAGGCGTTTAGGTTGCAGCACGGGGCCGCCACACTCTTGAGACTGAAGCTGCATCGCCACAAATCAGATATTTAACTAAAATGTTTGATTCAGCTCCAGACTCTCATTACAGCGACTATGTGAGGGTGACAAATCTGAGTCTGGACACTTTATAATATAGTAGAAATGAATATGATGATAAACTTTACTTTGCTTTAACCGGTAACACCTGTTTTTTCTGTGTTGCTGCTTCTCTTCCTCCACAAAGTGAGCTGGTTTGTAACGTTACAGTTGATTCCTTGAATCTCTCGTGGGCTCCCTGCTCTGCCTCTGTACTCAGAGTCTGCGCCAGAGTCGCCAAGACAAATTTGGATTGCGACGCTCCACATATGTGTTTGGTCTGAGATCTCAATCGCATCCACGGCAAACAGTGGGGGAACCCGGAGAGGCTGGAGGTGCTGAGGAGACTTTTTTTTGTCAGAGTTTGCAGCACTTCTCTATTCACGTGGGATAAATCTGAAGCTATGAGCCTCACCTCCGAGAGTGACGCTTCCTCCTTCTCGTCTGCAGCTCTCCCTTTTCATCCGAGTCAAACCCCTCATCCTCCCACAAGTTCTCCTCAGACAAAGAACCAGACCGGAGAGAGGCAGCCGGCAAAGCCCCTCTCTCCCTAAATTGCCATCAATTTATTCTTTGTTCTTACTTATCTGTTACACTTTTCCACAACTCTGAAATAAAACTTTTATCCCTTTCACAGCCACATCTCTGTTCCTCTGCCTCCCCCCGACCACCACCCTGCAATTACAGAGCGATAAACCACACTTATTCATTCCCTCTGTTTGGCCTGAAAGCAAAATCAGTTTCCATTCACTCGAGGACCAGTTGAAACGGGGTGTGTGCGCGTGCGTACGTACGCGCGTGCGCGAGCGTTGCGCCTTGAAAGGCAGCGGGGACGTGTCAACAGCAGGTTTTTTTGCTTGTGCGGTGCCACCTAATCTCACGCATGATTAGGAGAGCAATAACACGACTGTCTGAGCAGGTTACAAAAATGTGAGCCACCCTCTCTCTCTGTGTGTGTGTGTGTGTGTGTGTGTGTGTGTGTGTGTGTGTGAGACAGCCTCGAAAATGTCTATTGAACCACTAACTGTCACATTACAAGCAGACGCTTTCTTTCTCCCCTCCGCCGGTGCTCCTTCAGTCTCGAGTGTCCCTCTTTCGAGAGACTTCTCGTCCCCTTTGACCTCCATCCAACCTTCCCCGACTGCTTTTTTTTTTTTCTGCAGACGTATTTTCCCCCCTTTCAATCCCTTGTTTTTGCGGGCTGATTGCGGAGACGTTAAATGTTTCTATCAGCAGACAAACAACACACACAGTCGCTCTCTGGATGACAGGTGCTAATGGTTTCCCCCCTCAGGCTCCCTTCTCCTGAAACCTCCTCACCACTTTTCCCCTGCACCCCTAAGGCCTCTCTCTCTCTCTCTCTCACTGTGACTGTACTTCATTCTTTCATTCACTTCCTGACTCTGCCCACTCCCTGACTCGCCCCATTGTGCTCCCTTTTGACTGAAAAAGGCTCTGATGTACTGGGATGAAAAAGAAAAAAAGAAAAAAGAAAAAAAAAATTGGGGGGGAGAGCAGAGAGCTTTTATAGTGAGCTCAAGCATCCACAGGCAGGTGTGTGTGTGTGTGTGTGTGTGTGTGTGTGTGTGTGTGTGTGTGTGTGAGGAGGGGAGGGGAGGGATGGTCTGAAAAAGCAAGGTGACAGCTCAAATCTTGGAGTACAGCGCCCCCATGTGGCGGCTGTAGTTTGACTCATGGACAAAGCAGAGATCATTTGGGATTTTTATTTCTAACTTTTTAAGTCAAAGTAATAACACCACGCTGTGAAAAGTATAAATACTGCACCACAAGTGAAAGTCCTGCATGTCAAAACCATTCACAAGTGTTAAGTGGTCACATCCTCCTCATCCAGAGCCTCTGATCATTTTGTTAGTAGGCTAATCAGCTCAATTCATTGTTGTGCCTGTTGCTAAGTGTCAAAAAGCTAAAATCATCAGCTAAATATACTGTAAAAAATAAAAGTAGTTATTATACGGAAAAACTGATTCATTTTGATTCATATCACTGCTGCATTAATGTGTAAAAGTAGATTTTTCTTCTTCCCAGCTCATCAAAAAATGATGCTTTGGGATTGTTGGAGCGGCTGGTGGCCATCCTGAGGCGTCCGGTTTTGAAGAGTTGGAAGTGAGACTCAATTCTTCTTAGAAATACGTCCTTTAAAGGAGCTGATTTTGTATTTCGGGCAGATTAGATGCTGGAAACCATTTTGCGCATGTCAGCAAAGTTCGATTTAGATGCTTTGGGGCATGTAGACGCATTTTATCAAATCCATTTATTGAGCATCCATGTAACCAGTTAAAGATGGAATCTCATATTAGCATGGTGAATGAACATTGCCACAGCTGATGCCAGGATTCAGCCCAGATCTGAGTCTAAGTGCAGCCTCTTCATCCGGACATCAGTCTTCAGAAGGCACTCTAGCACTTGGAGGATGGAGCCCACAGCCTCAAAAAGTGTTAAAGTGTTTTAACACAGTCAGTTTTTTACATAAAGCCCAATATCCCAAATTACAAATTAGCCTCAAGGGCTTTACAATCTGTGCAGCAGACCTATTTAACTGACGGCCTGTGGCCTGTGTGCAGCCCTTTCACAACCTCATCGCCGCCCTTTGATCATCATGTTGTTAGTAGGCTTATCAGCTTCTTCACTGGTTGTGTCTTATGTTACTTCAATAAAACGTTTCAACCGAGGCAGAAGGAATTCATGAGAATCAAACTGACAAGCTCCTTCTAAGATAAGAAGGTGAGTTTTTTCCTGTATATATAATGTTTATTTTTCAATTTCGAAATCTAATAAAGTTGAGAAAAAAGTTTGTTTTGTTCCAACACATTCAAATCCAAAGTTTTACAGGTCAGACACAGGTAAGTCCGGCCCCTCGGCACTTCTAAAATAGTAGTTGAATAAGCCTGCTGTACATCACGATGCCCTCTATTCTCAGATCGTTTAATCAGATAAGATTCAGATTCAGATAAACTTTTAATGGGGGAAAAAATGGACGAAGAGCAACAGAGGACGGATCTCTGTCCGAAGGTTGGACTCCTGCAAGAGGAGGACAAACACATGTAGCAGGTGTCACGTTATTTCAGTGGAAAAAAATGTATTTTTCTTTGTTCTTTTGTCTTACACAGAGGTGAACATGTGTGTTAGTGTATATATATATATAATATATAGCTCCAGTACATAACATTAACAGCTTCAAAGGTCTGTGACCCCTGGGGCTTTTGTATGACCCATTTCTTTCTCTCTTTTTTTCTTTATAGCAGTTTTTTAATTAAATTTGATGAAGGCAACAACAAAATGAACACATGACAATATGATAACATGCAACAGCCTCACAAAAGACATTATAGATTATAACTATTGTATGGCCTTGATCTCGATTTGGTAAGCAGCTGCATGTGTTGTGTCTTGAGAATGCTCTGTGTGACCTTTTTAAATGAATATATCGAAGCAGAGGTGAAAGGTGAGTGCAGGAATTTACTCATTTTCACTGAAGGACCATATGAGCATTCAGAAAATGTGATTTTTATCATTTAACAGGGATAAAAATAAATAAAAAACTCTATCTTTTGTTAAAAGTTTCAACAATTTTCCTAATATTACCAATTTTTCAGCTCAACAAAGAGCAAAAAAAAAAATGGTTCAGGGGAAGTGGATGCTGTGAGAGTGGCTGTGTGGAGTGGATGTCTCATCTCTGACTCACTCGCTGGAAGAGTTCACTGATGTGCGATGGTGAAAAGAGTGGGGGAACCTTTTAGGGATAATATTTCACCGAAAATGATTCAGGTCTGGTGCGGCTGCTCTACATTTCCCTTTCACAGGTGTAACCGACCTTAAAAACCACATTATGACTGATCATTTCCCGGAGCCGGACGGAGTGAAGTGAACGTGGCCGCAGTCTCTCAGCGACACATCACAAATTTCCCATCATTCTGTCAGTGGTGTGTGTGTGTGTGTGTGTGTGTGTGTGTGTGTGTGTGTGTGGGAGAGAGGCGACCGTAACAGCAGTAAATCTGAAATGACACCTTAAAGGTCATTCAAAAATAAAGGCATCCCATAGATCAATTGTGATTCAAGTGCCCTCTGTTAAAGTTCAGCACACACACACACACACACACACGACCACGTGCCCCCTCCCACTCTCACTTCCACCCATCAACCACGTTTAATTAATCTGTGTAATTTGCCTTATCATTTAACACTTATGTAAGTATTTGTCACCACGTCGTGCTCCGCTCAAATCTGTTTTTCCGCGTCGCTGGCGTCTCCGCTTGACGTCCTGATGTTTGTTTTCCCCCCTCGTTCTTTTTCTATTGTCTGTGAGTTTTTCTTTGTGCAAGATTTATTTTGATCTCAGCTGCTGATGGTTGTAATTATTTTCTCCTCTGCTTGTGTTCATCCTAAAAGAAAGAAATAAAAGACAGCTATATTTGACTCACAGGAAGATAATGCAGATTTCTGTTGTGCGTTTAAAAAGCCTTAAATCTGAAGGCGAGACAAGACTTTGCATTACGTATTGTCAGTTTTACACCCCTGGAGAGAACATTAGACATAAAAGCTGAAGCCTTTTTCCACCTTCGCCTCATTAAAGAAAAATAAAACCTGTCCATACTTTTTGAAATGTCATTTTTTTGCATTTCAGTACCTCACGCCTGCTTTCACAGCTGAGACATGTTTTTTTGTGTGTGAAAAAGACTTTTATATCCATCCTAGAGCACGAGCTGTGGATAATAATTACAGGAACTGCTCCGTCTCTCGGTGGCAGCCTGACTTCAGAGGGCTCAAACGGGAACTTAAACACGTAAACGTAGCAGATTTAAACATGATCCACAGAAAGACCCACAAATCCCGCTCCAATGCGAGGGGGGATCTTTTGTGAATACTTTCAGTACGTTGTGTTGTGTCGGACTGTGACGGATTTGTGTCCAACATCCGTCTCTTGTATCCTCGCCTTCATCTTTTGCGTTTGATGAAGGCCCCTTCTGACCTTGAAGAATGCAGAAGACATGAAAATCAATGAATGTGTGTTATTTTGTGCACAAAGCATGCAGGTGAATGTGTCTGGTATCTTAGATTAAACCTATTTTATATTAAACCCTGACCCTGATAGATAGATAGATAGATAGATAGATAGATAGATAGATAGATAGATAGATAGATAGATAGATAGATAGATAGATAGATAGATAGATAGATAGATAGATAGATGGCATTCTACAGAAGGGTGACAAATTAAAGGAAAACACAACAACTTTAGTTTAAAAACAGTTTCGTAAAAACAGATCCCAGGTCTGTAACTATTTGTCAGATCGGATGAAGGTGCAAACTACAAACAAAATCATTACGTAGTTTTTTAGACCAAATAACCTGGATAACTGGAGATGGATGCTTATATCAAACAATACATTTTTCAAAAAATAAATTAAATATAAAAAACCTTTATAACATTCAGCTTTACAAGATGATTATTTTAGTTTATTTTTATTTTATTATTCCTTTAATCTTCTTTGTACTGCAATCTTAGATCCCCCTGGCGTGTCTGTGGCTGTAGACTCAGGTGATACACAACAGATTGACGTCTACCTGCTGTTTTACCGCCTGTTTAAATAAAGTTGATACAAAAAAACCCTTAAAGGGAGAAAAAAAAAGAAAAAAACGCCAGTTGACGTATGCTAGCTCATAGCTAACGTTAGCTGTCAGCCGGGTTCAGTCATTGTGCAGGGATGGAGGTGACACGCCGAAGTAAGTAGCCAGCCAGATTTTTCTCACTGGATTTTCAGCCCACTACAAACATCACGCTGATGCACAACGCGGTGTTCACCTGAGATGTTTTATCAAAATGCACAAGACTCCTCCATTCCGCCGCGTTTGTGCTGCTAGCTGGCTTTCTTTTCTTGCTAGCTAGCTAGCTGGTTAGCTAGTACGCGGCTGGCTGGCTGCAGGTTTAGCTCTGTGTTCCTCTTCTGGTAAGCACGCCGTCCTCACGTTAATCTACTTTGTTTTACTTTCCCCAGATTTTAAGGACAGTTTGAACGCGGTGTACAGTGCGATAGAGGAGGCTGACTTTCTTGCCATCGATGGGGAATTTTCAGGTAACAGTGACAGAGTTTGGGTAGAAAATGAGATTGGGATAGCGAACGCTGTGTGTGTAAATTGTGGTGTGTGTTTTTATTTTTTTTAGGGATAAGCGACGGTCCTAATGTCAGTGCGCTCACCAACGGGCTGGACACACCGGAGGAGCGATACACGAAGCTTAAAAAGGTATGAAGAGTCTCGTGCACACCTCTGGCTCACCCTCCGTTGTGTGTTTGAACACGTCCAGTTGACTTGTCTCTCTCCTTGCTCTCTGCCCAACAGCACTCCATGGACTTTCTGTTGTTCCAGTTCGGAATATGCACATTCACATACGACCAGACAAAGTCAAAGTGAGTGATGTCTGCTTGATTAATCTATACTTGTGGATCTGATTTTGGTAATTGGTGACAATTTAGAAGCACCGTCTCCCATCACTCTCCATCTGCTCATATTGGAAATGCTTTCTGAATTACATCCATGAGGGTTCAGACCGCATTTGTCCATTTTCAGGTCCAGATGAAAAGTCAAGTTGTTACTAGTCCTTTGGGAGATGGTGTTTGGCCCTGTTTACAGCACTTTGATGAAATTAAATGTGTATGTGCTCCAGATTTAAGCAAGGCTGGGTCATCAACTGGGCATCAGCCCAGGGACACCAGAGGTCCATGTTTCCCATCACTATTGTGGCCCTGTCTTGAGATTTGGGCTCTTCTGATGCATATTCTTAGATTAGGTATTAAGTAAAATAATTACACAACCAACTAAGTCCAGGTTGTATTTTAAAGACAAACTTTGGGGTCAACAGAGGCCCAGCCACTCATTTTTGCCTCGAAGTGCTCCAGCAGGTGAACCCAGCCTCTTTGACGTTGCACACATGACAACGCATTTAATCAACCATGTTTTAATATCAATTTAAAATCGTCCAAACAAGCAATAGTTTACATGGATAACCTCCAATGCCGCTGTTGAATTTTATTCAAAAATGTGTCGAGTTGATCTGTTTAACATCAACTCGAATTATCCCACTAATCCTCATTGTTCTGTTTTTTTTCATCCCTTCTCTGCAGGTATATTATAAAACCTTTTAATTTTTATATTTTCCCGAAACCGTTCAACAGGACGTCCCCTGACATAAAGTTCATTTGTCAAGTAAGTCGGTGTCACTCCTCCGAGTCGTCGTTGGTCATTGACTTTTGATAGTGAAGCTGTTTTTTGGGGAAGTGAAAATGGAACATTGTCTTTGTCATTTCAGAGTTCCAGTATTGACTTCCTGGCCAGTCAAGGGTTCGATTTCAACAAGGTGTTCTGTAATGGTGAGTAAACCACAGAAGGACAGTGTAACGGTGTGTGGTGCTTAGTAGCAGACCTAATTTAACTACCACAAAATCAAGACTGGTTGAAGGAAAAAGGTGTCTGTAAAGGAATTTAAAAAAATGAATTCATGTCCAGCCTCAGTGTAGGTTAGAAAAGCTGTCATTGAGCTCCTCGGTATTCTTTCAGAGCAGTAAGTCTTTGTAGCTGTCGGGACGGTGAATGTGTCGAGCCATCATAAACCTTCAGGTCACAGCACAGACGTAAAACTCTGATTTCTCTGGTTTTATTGCAGGAATCCCGTACTTAAATCAAGAAGAGGAAGCCCAGCTGAGGGAGCAGACGGAGGAGAGGAGGAATCAACATGCTAACGGTGTAGGCACCCCGTCCTACATCTCTCCATCCTCCTCCAAAGGGCCTGCACACGTACCCGAGGAGCACAAAGACTTCATCAACAGGGTTATGTAAGTGTTACACTGCATATGGAGTACTTCTCTTTGACCGATACGAGGCGTATCCGAACATGCATTAAAGTAACCAAATGATACTCAGCAAAAGAGAGGTGACACTTAACACAGCAGCATCGGCATCTAGTGTTACATCGGGCAGCACTTTCTGTTTCACCAGCTTTTCTAATGACAGACCATCCCTGTTAGATGGCTCAGCTTCTGCTTGAAGTGTAAGGAGCTTCAAGAATCTTGTTGTCGCCTCTATTGGCAGACTAGCTGCTAACTGCTGCTAGCTCCCTTTTTTATAATCGCCCAGTGGTTTGTCACACACACACAGCATGTTATCAAAACATCACACCACTACCCCATCCGCTGCTAGCTTGAAGGAGGAACAACTCTTGTGTTTCACCTTAAACGTGCAGTGTTAAAGGGGCTAAAGACTCAGAGTCCTGTGTAAATGTCATGTTATCCTGAAGCCAACTTTTACATGATTTATGTATCTGCTCCTTTTATGTGGTGATCGTTTTTACTCTGTCGTCCTCACAGAGAGAAGGTCGAGGCACTCTTCACTAACTCCGAGAAGACTTTGGACTTGGAGCCGTGTACCGGGTAATCCAGCCCATCACTCAAAATACAACACTTGAACTAAATTTGTATCGAGCTTGTGTTTTCCAAAGCTCTACTTACATACATAATTCTGTCCCAGCTTTCAGAGGAAGCTGATATACCAGACGCTGAACTGGAAGTGAGTGTCATTCATCTGTTTTGTTGTTTTGTTGTTTCTGTGTTTGTTTGTGGAGGTTTAACATTTGTCTTGCTTTGACAGGTTTCCCAAGGGGCTTCACGTGGAAACCATCGAAACAGAAAAGGTAAGAACGTGTTTCATTTCAACCTGTGTTGCCCTTTGTTCAATGTGGAAGAATACAAAATATTGATGCAAGTTCTGTTTGTGTGCAGAAGGAGCGATACATCCAGGTCAGCAAAGTGGATGAAGAGGAGAGGAAGAGGAGGGAACAGCAGAAACTGGAGAAGGAGCAGGTAAGTTTGAGTTCAAGCTTGAATTTAAAATGTCAGTCAGATTCTTGTCCTAACTGTGAGCTCTACTTTGATTCTAATATTTTGACCCCACACTTCTCCGTCACCAACAGGAGGAGCTAAATGATGCTGTTGGCTTCTCCAGGGTCGTCCACGCCATCTCTAAATCCGTGAGTCGACCTCACTGTTTCAAGTTCAAAGTCAACTGTAAATCAGATATAAATCTTGAGGGTCATTCTTAAATTTGTGTTTAAACTCTTTACTCAGCAGTTGAAATCCATCACTTGTGTTGTTGCGTTAGAATGGTATTTTTCTGTTGCCGATTCAAGATGTTTTTAAATATTTTGGCTTTGCAAAGTCTGACTTGTATCTCCAAACCATTTCACCCGACACGCAGGGTAAACTCGTGGTCGGCCACAACATGCTGCTGGATGTGATGCACACCATTCACCAGTTCTACTGCCCTCTGCCAGAGGTACACACTTAAAATTGCTATTTTGAATACAGAGCTGGGCTGCATTAAATAGCAGTTCGTAGCTCAGTGAAGTGATTTATGCCGATGCTCTTCTCTCCAGGATCTTCAAGACTTTAAAGAGGTCACAATGTGTGTTTTCCCGAGGTAATGTTTCCCTCTTTTCTTCTTCACATCAGTTGCTTTTCTTTGCTTTGTTTTACTCAGCGCATTATTTTTTTTATCTTTCCACCTGCAGACTTCTGGACACAAAGTTAATGGCTTCCACTCAGCCTTTTAAGGTAAGTGGGTCCCCTTCAGAGCTAGAATACCAGGAGTGATGGAGAAAAATCAGTATCCAGCTAAACTGATTGGTCATGGTTACGTAGTCTACACATCTGTTGGAAAACACCAAAAGCATGGGTGATGTTGATTTTGTGTTTCAGGAAATGATCACTAACACCTCACTGGCAGAGCTGGAGAAACAGCTGAAGGAGAGCCCCTTCAAGTCACCACAAGTTGGTGAGTAAATATATTTAACATTCCCCTGAAACGCTCTCGAGTCACAAACATCCTGCTGACACTTTTCTTCTGTCCTTGACAGAAACGGCGGAGGGCTTCCCCAGCTATGACACGGCCCAGGAGCAGCTCCACGAGGCCGGCTACGATGCCTACATCACCGGCCTCTGTTTCGTCTCGATGGCCAACTACCTGGGTAACGCACACGACCTCCGTGATCCTTTGGGCAAATAAGAACAATGTCTGCATACATGTTGGTTAACATGCGTGAAATTTGACTCTTTACAGGCTCTTTCTTAACTCCACCCAAAGCGTACATCTCTGCTCGCTCCAAGCTTATTGAGCCTTTCTTCAACAAGTAAGAGATTCACTTTACTGTATTCACTGCTCTCTTTCAAGAAGTGCCAAAATCTTTAAAGAAATATATATTTGTAATACTTCTTTGTCTGTTTAAGGCTTTTCCTCATGAGGATAATCGATATTCCCTACCTCAACATCACAGGACCAGATTGTGAGTACGATAATGCAGCAGAGCAGCGATATGTCACCGACCACATGCTCGGAAAAGTGTCCACACTTAAAGGCCCCCTGTGGAGCTTTGAGCACTAGCAGCAGGATCCAGTTTTGTTCGTATTGTGCACATACGATACATGTTACTGCTGCCAGATTCACACGCTTCCTCGGAACAACACATGGTGGCAGTAATGTTCAAAGAAATGTTGCAAAGCGCTCATGCAAGCTAGAAAATATGGATGTAAACTAAAAAATCAAATGTTCTGAGGTGAAGTTAGTTCACGAGAGACACAAAATGACCTTGCACTCGGTTTATTTATAAGACAAACCCACAGGCATCTTTTTAAAGCTGTAGTTGATGAGTTTGGACCAGTTGGGGGCAGAAAAACACCAAAACAAACGAGCAGCAGCCATTTGTCAACTTCAGCTGTGGATTTTCTTTTTATCCATAGTAGTTTTAATTTAAGGGACATTTCATATCAACTGTCGCCACTTCTGCACCTCACCTGTTGCTCTTTTTTCCTGCCAACCTCTTCTGTTCCTACAGTGCAACCCAAAAGAGACCACGTCCTGTATGTCACCTTCCCAAAGGAATGGAAGACGAGTGACCTCTACCAGCTGTTTAGTGCCTTTGGTAAGCCACGATTTTACCTGATAGTTCTGCTTGTAGAAGAGTAATGATGCATTCATCGTTAAGATGTAAGGCTGTCAGTGAAAACAGTCATCCATAACAACTTCGAATTCAATAAAGTACACATAGAAAGCCACAAAGAGGAAAACGGTTCTGCTAAGACCTGTTAACACTCACTTTGTACTTCTCCTGTCCACTCAGGAAACATCCAGGTTTCATGGATAGACGACACGTCAGCATTTGTGTCCCTAAGTCAGACAGACCAGGTCCAGATAGGTGAGTTCGACAGCTGATTCCACACATCAGACTGGACTCTTTATCTGTACAAAAAATGCTAATGCGATCCATTTCCACGTCTTCAGCTATGAACACCAGCCGCTACGCAGAGAGCTACAGGATCCAGACGTATGCAGAGTACATCCAGGCGAAGCAGGAGAAGGAGAAGTCTGGCCAGACGCCCAAAACTTGGGGAGAGGACAGCTGGGTGAAGTCTCACTACTCCTCCACTACCTCTGCTGGTTTTGGTTATCCCAGGTACACCTCTGCTGCTGTACACTGCGTACCTCATCATAATGCTCCAACAGTTTTTGTTTATGTTGATGCATGTATGGTCTTTTTATTTATTTTATTTTCTTTGTTCCAGGGGTTTGAGGAAACGCAGCATCAGTCCCGTTCAGGGGGAGCAGGGGGCCAGCGACGCTCTGATCACAGACGGCTGGAGTCACTACTCGTACCCGGACAGCGCAGGCAGCAAGAAGATGAAAACTGATGGTGTGTGAACGTAGGACTTTCCTGCCGCAGTGTAGCAGGTTTTCTTCAGGGAAAGTACTCGACAGTGACTCAGTGAGGGAGATGGCAGGTGGTATTGAGAGCAATTATCACAACCAGTGGGATAAACTGATTACCCATCATACCTTTGAGTTACACCTGAGGTTTGATGCCGTTAATGGCCACCTGCTGCAGAATGGACGGATCAGATGCGTCCTGATCGACTTCATACTCCTTATTGTTATTTATTTTTAATTGAGGACAGACATTTCATTTCAATTATTCATAAATCCTTTTCCCTTATTTTTTGGCAAGAATTTTGCAACATTAAATGATATTAACAAAATACATGAAAGGATGTTTACAATATTTTAATCATTGATGCTGTCTCTATTTTGTTACATCCCGAAAATGGCCAGGGGATGAGAGCAAGAACAAATTAATTTCAAATCGGGATAAAAGAAGGAAACAAATGTCGCAACATAGCGAATTTATTGACAATATAAACGAAAAGTTAAACTATTCCTGGTGGACCGTAACAGAAAACAAGCCTACTTGTAATTGGTCGTGTTCGAGGAGCCATTTATCTCCGTATGTCTTGCTTTTAAAGTTTCTTGGCCAGTACAGAGCTTGTGATGCTAACTGTATCCCTCCTAACAAAGTCACTTTGTGTCATTGTGTTTCCTAGACAAAAGTGGACAGGCAAATACAGAAGCCGTCGAGAGCAAAACCTCAGAGGGATGGTTAAAGACGGCGTAAGTAAACAGGAGCATTTATTCTGTCACAGTTGTCCTGGTTGCTGTGATTGAAGTATCCTAATGGTTGCTGTCCCCTGCAGAGATTCCTCAGAATCGGCAGGGTTGAGTCCAATCCCCGATGACGAGGAGGAAGAGGAGGAAGGAAGTCCCGAGGGCATTGATCCAGCCAATAATAGTGAGGGCACGGTCACCTGGCAACAAGCCACAACGAGGAAAGGTCAGAAGAACAAGAAAAAGAAAACTGAAGGTGAGTTTGTCAGTGCGAGGGCTTCCTAACCCTTTGATGTCTAAGAAGAAGCTCTTTTATAACCTCAGCTCTCCGTCATACTCATCACATGTATTTATTTGCTTCAGTATCAAAGTAAATTATTATCTGTACATCTTTGTTTAAACACTGTAAACAGGAAGTGCTTGTGGCTAGTGCTGCGTGACTGGCCATTATGTAAAAATAATCGACAGGACAAAAGGCCGAGCTAGCAGCTGTCTTTCTTCTTCTTTTCAAACTTCTAGATATGTAAACAGGATCCTGTCTGCTGACATGTTGACCACATCGACATGTTTCTGCGGCTGCAACGTGAAAGCATGAAAAATGAAACACAAGAAGAAAAAGTCATGTCATGTAGATGCATGAAAATAATTAAATGAATAAATGCAAAGGAGCTCAACAGATAAAAGTCTATAATTAGAAAATGTTAATAGTTTGATCAAATCAATAAAAAACATGTGCAGAGCATTTACAAGACGTGTAGTAAATGTGCCTAAACTTGTAAACAAAGCAAATGAAAACTGAGAAAAAGGCGGGCAAGTGGTTAAAAGCCTTTTCTTTCATCAGCTCCAGACAGATGTGTGTCTGAAGATTAAGCCATCTTTCGTCCTGCTCATCTCTGAAAGTTGCACATTTATGAACTGAAATGAAACATTAACATTGAACCCTGTTCAATATGATGGACGTGTGGATCTTGTGCTCACCTTTGTGTCCGTCTCTCTCGCCGGTACAGGTGCTGAATCTACAACATCACTGTTCGAGGTCCCGGAGGTTTGGTAGCGAGAGGTGAGGGGTGGAGAGGCCACTGTCCCGCACCCAGCTCCTGCTCTGGGTCTCTTCGTAAAGCACTTGGGCCGCTCTCCTCTGAGGTCGTACATCACTGGGAACGGTGCACGCCCCAAATTCATTCGTTCACTCAACAGCTGTGGATACCGTGTCCAGAGCTACCAGCCAGCCTAGCTACTTGACTGGACTATTGAAAGAGAGAACACAAGCCATAACGACAGCTGCCATATTTTGATCTCGTACCGGAGGAGCGGGCAACTCCTCTGCGTAAACACGCACACACCACTCGAATCTAAAAAAGCTAAACTCCACACATGTTCATTTCCTCTGTGTTCAGACTGGAATCTGCCACCACAGCCACGCCATCACTTTGAAATCATCCATTTTAACGATCGTCGCCTCCGTCAGTCTTATATTTTGTGAGTGTGGGTTGTGTGCGAGTTCGTGCATGTGAGGGAGATGTACATTTTATCCAGTCTTTGTATCCCTGTGAATCTGTTTCATAAATCTTCAGAGATAAAAAATACCTTTACTTTTCTTTACCTTTTTTGTGTTTAATGTTTTGTAACCGTGTCAACCTGCAACAATGTTTAAGGTATGTTCAAAAGGTGTAAACGTTACGATGACGTAGACATTTTTGTATAAGAAAGTTTTATTTCCTTGAAGAGGGGAAAAAAATTAAAGAATGTTTCTTAGTATCCGTTTGTTGTGTCTCGTTTGTTCCTGAACTCACCCAGGTCGACTCGAGGGCATTCTTCACACCTGCACCGGGCTTATTTAATATTTCAACACTGTTGCTCACAGGTCTCACTTGCAAACGTGGAGATTTTCATCATTTATGATAGTAAATTAAAAGTCTTTGGCAGAAAAAGCTATTTGAAGGTCTCACTTTTGGCTCAGGGAAATGATGTTAGTTTCTTTTCTTTTTTTTTGCCATTTTATAGACTGAACAATCATTGAGGTTGTGAGTTGCAGCCGTAGTCAGGGGTTATCGTTATAATTGCATTATAAATTAATTATTTCCTTGTTGAATTTGGGGATGGGACGATAAAAGATTTTGTCCAGGCTCACAAGAAACACTTCACTTAATCATGATTCATTTTCATTATCGGAGAAATCCTGAATATCGTCACGACTGACTTGAAAAAAAGCTCTCTAGCTCGCTGATGTACACTCCTATACTGGTTTTGTTTTGAGTTGCCTGAGCCTGTCACCATCCAAGTTAAATCAGATTAGTGTAAATAATACACAATGAAAGATGAGGTTAGCATGTATTTATCTGTTACTTGTGAGGGCGATCCTACGATTTATGATTATTTAAGATTCTCTGATTTGTTTTTCAATAACAAAATGTAAGGTTAAAGTATGTTTCAGTGTACCTTGATTACTGAGATACTGTTGTGAATCGCAGTTATGTTGGACAGCAACATAATTACACGAAATTGAAAACAGACACATTTTCTGAATATTAAAATCTGAATATTTTCATTGGTGTGAAACATTTCAGTATCGTCTCCACCGCTGCTCGAAATGAGGGAACAACACTGACCACACATTCATCAAAACATTTTAAAAATAAATACATTGTTCATTCGGATTTACACTTTGTCGTGATCACAGAGGACATTCTGACACGTCACAGTAGAAAAACACCGGCCTTAAAAAATAAAATTAATTTACAAATGCTGTATTTGACTTGCCTTTATATACATTTGACAGACAGAAGAGTGTAAACATAAGTCTGAGATAATGAAAGTCACTGATTTATTTTTTTTATCTTCATTGATTTCAGCTGAGTGGACTGGAGTCTTCCGGACCTCGCCACTGTTGTCCACTCTTGACCTCCATAAGGCACAAACCAGGACTGTGTCCATGAGCGCTGGGAAGGAGAAGAGAAGAGAAGGTTTAGAAATATTAAACTTGGTGGGCGATTTTTTTCTCGGAGCCGGTCGGAGTCCTCACCTGGTGTGTCCGGGCAGAATGACCACTGACAGGGCGCCGTCTGGGAGAGATCTGAAGAGCTTCCACAGCAGGCGGTCCAACCTCCTGGTTATGATCGCCATCTCATGGTCCTGCACAGATGACACATGGCAGCATTCTTAAAACAAACTGAACTGGAGTCATGTAAAATATATCCAGGGGCTTGAGAGATGTTTAAGAACGACCAACTGCCTCGTCTTTACCTCAGAGCCGGTGACCGTGTGTGTCCTGTCCTCGTCTTCCTCTTCGTCCTCGTCAGGATCCTCAGCAGTGATCGCAGTTGTCAAGGCAACCCAAGAAGGTAAGTGGGGCGGAGTCAGGGATGGACAGACGAGGTAGTTTTCCCTCCAGAGGTCCTTGGAGGAGCTGAGGGCGGCGTGTTTTTCCTCTGAACTCTTGAACTCTGTCAGTCAAAGACGAACAAACTTTGCATGAGCTCTCACACGACTTCACGGATAAAAAAAAACCTTCTTAACTCACTTATGTGTGCATGTCTTGCATGTTTTCCAGGTTTGGGATGCAAGGCGACTCCATCCACTGTGCCGAAGCTGGAAAACGTCTCTCGGACCATCTCCTCGGACAGTTTAAACTTCACGCTGGTGTGCTGTGCGCCGTTTACTGTGGCAGGAGGAAGCCTGTCGACAGACACACTTCCAGTGCTGGACGTGTGTCCATTGATGTTTGCGGGAAAGTGCACCCGCTGAGCCACATGGGGGTTTAATTTAACGGTGTAGAGCTGACTGCTGTTGAGACTGTCACACATCAAAGCTTCCAGAGTCAGATCCACGTCCAGCATTGACTCGTCGACGGGCCGCTGGACCTTGAAAATGCACACAAAGGCAAACATGTGGAACAAATAGACTGCAAACATTTTGGATATAACTTGAGCTGCGGTGTGAAGGGAATGAGTATCAGAAGAGTGGAGAGAGTCACCTTGATGTGCTCTCCCTTCATGAAAAGTCCATTCAGATTGGTTAAAGCCAGCACAGCTCCCTCCAGCAGCTCGAACTCAACCTTTGCATGAACCTGGAGACCGAACACTGTCAGAAAACATCCCCGTGTCTTCACAGGTATTCAGTTTATGACGTGTTGATCAGACGTACCCTGACGGCTGTGTGCATCATTTTGATTTTCCGAACCGGTCCACAGCAACAGAACAGCCGCGTCACTTCCCTCTCAGAGAAACCTGCAGGAAACGGCCCGGCGAACACGACGCACAGATCTCGAAGGCTCGCGCACACCTGAGGGTGGAACACGCCCGTTCAAATAACAGTCTGGCACTTTAAATTGACCGTGTGGCGAACAAACGCCTCACCCTCTGGTGCTGCTGCTGCTGCTGGTGGTGAGAGAAGCACCTCTTCAGACAGTCTGAGAAGGAAGAGAAGGGGAGCACTGAGAGGAAGGGACAGCTGGCCTGACTCCTGAAAGTGGCCAACACCTGGAGATGTGACAGAAAGAGAAGAAAGGCTTTATAATGAGCGGCATGTCACCTCTAATCTGATTAAAAAATACAGCAAACTGATAAATAATTCTTTATTTTAATTCAATCGATGATAATCAAAGTCATCTCACGAACAAAACAAGCAACATCATCCATTTCTCCTCTGTCACTTTATTGTATTTTAATCAAAAGCAGACCGCTGAAGACATTCACAGCTGAGTGGAGACAAGCAGCCCAATATCTAACCCTTCAAGAGGACTTCCTGTCAGATCAGCTGATATTCTTGGTAGGAGACCGAGTTGATCTAATCTGTTTGATCAGGTAAAGGTGAGGAGGCAGTGCACGCTCCTCCTGGTGTCTCACCTCTTTGTCAGTGTTGTGCCACTGCTGATTGCTCAGATCCAGCGCGACGTCAGAACGCTTCCCTATATAGGACACTTTCCGGCCGTGTGTGTGCAGCACGTCAGCAAACCTGCACGACACATGAAGACAAGGGAGCTTTTGCACAAGTTCCTTTTCACGAGTCCAAACTAAAATATGACAGCTGTTTTTTTCGTATTGATGCACCACAGAGATAAAAACGCTGGCTAACGAGTCCAAAAACTCAGAAGAAATATGTGGTTTACCCGACTTAGCATGGACACGGTCTGAGTAACCTTGTACCTGTGACTGGGTTCAGGTTCAGGTTCAGGTGCAGGTGCAGGTTCACAGTCAGTGGGCTCCTCCTTTAGTGAATATCCCCATAGCTCCTCCAGGTGAAGTTCTACAACCTGACAGTGAGCACACACACAAAGTGTTACAACAACTGTGTGCGTATATAAGTGTATGTGTGAGCGTGTGTTAGAAATGGGTTACCTGGCGAGGTCCTGTTTTAATAAAGTACTGTGCAAGCTCCAGGGCTGCCACAGCGTCCTCGGTGGGATTATGACCCGTCATCTCTGCAGTCTGTATCTGCCTCCTGGGACATGAGCGGGAAAATTAGATTATTAGCTGTGGCGGGTGGGCGAGAGACAGAGAGAGAGAGAGAGAGAGAGGGAAGGAGGACTTACCCGAGCACTGTCTCGGTCAGGACCTTCAGTTTAAACCTCTGTCCGAACTCTCTCCTGTACAGCAGCGAGGTGTCGATGACGTGAGGGTGGATCAGCTGCAGGGAAGACACAAACACAAGACGGTCAGAGCTTCAACTTTTTCAGGGGAAAAAAAAGGATCTTTGTTGACGAGCTTCTCCAGAATGAAACATCTATACACAAAGTGACTTCTTCATATCTTGATTTCTGCTCTCAACTGTCTATTTTTATTGAGTGGTCCACATCGTGAACAATAAAGTTTGACATCAAACGTCCAAAAGCAGTGACATAATACATTCTGATAACTGTGAAACAGATATATTTATGTTTGATATTTGGCCAGACATTTATCAGACTGTTTCAGACTGAGCTCGCAGCGGTGCCAGCGAGGCTGTTTATTCAAGGCGGTTATGGCAAAACTCCTGCTGAAGCTCCACTTTCAGCCTTTGCATCTCCGGCCAGATGGTAGTAATGTTAAGTGTTGATCGAGAGGCTGAACGGTGTCATCCGCTGTTGTGAGCGCTCAAAGTGTGACGGCTCTGTCCTTCATGCTCGAGAGAGGCAGATGGTTTTGGAGGCAGCGTTTTTTGTGTAGTGAGTAGTTTGAGTTGAGTTTAGAGTGGTAGTTGAGAAAAGCTTAGCATTCAGACAATTAGAGCCCTCGTGTCCAGAGTTTAAAAAAATGTACATCTTCATTTCCTCCAGTGGTATCATACATACATTCAAACAGACCGGAACAAGAACAACATGAACGCCCAGCCATGTCCTGATAATTACAGTGTTTCAAGCTGAAATCAAAATCAACGGCAACTCACCTTCAGAGCCAGGAGGTCGTTGTTAATTGAATGGCCCACCAGAACTGCGTCGCTCGGCAACAACATCCTGAGCTTCACCTGAACGTCCCGCAGGGTGGTCTTGACTGGTCGCAACATCGCTGCAGTTATACCAGAAAACCTGTCAGGAGGCAACAACAATGTGTTTTAAGATTTAAAACAATGGTGGTTGATGTTGATGTTGATGTGTGTATGTGTGTGTGTGTGTGTGTGTGTGTGTGTATGCATACCTGGTGAGGTAGTTGAGGATTTTGTTCTGAGGTTTCACCAGCTCGTCCATCAAACACTTCCCATCGTTATCCACCAGAGAAACACGAGCCAACTCGTTTCCCTTCTCTGTTAGACACTGAAGCACAACAAAGTGAATATGACAATGAAAGTGCATCAAAGTGACGTAGCTCATTGTGTTATTTACCAATAAAATAAATATGCTTTAGGTTAAAAAAGTATTCTGTAACTTGAGAAAAGGGTTGGAAAGGGTTAGGATCAAACTGGCTGGTTTTAGAATAGAATAGATGTTTATGTCCAGCTGAAGCAGATGTAAATAAACATCTATTGTATGGATGGACAACTCCTGTCTGACAAAACAAAAACATGTTTACCTGAAGCATATTTATAGTATTCATAATATATTATTGTACATTTTCACCTGACAAGGTGTTTACAATAAATGTATGAAAACTCAAAATAGGTCATTAAAAAAAATAATTATCATTTGTTTGAATCCATTATATTTATTGAAATATCATTTCTATAATTAAAAACATATCTTGATAATTGCACCTCTCCCTGCAGTATTGATTGATTGACATTGCATAATTGGATTCTACGATGGAAAGCGGGAATTAAGTCTATAGCTGAGAGAATCTCACCATTTCACAGTCCAGTCCGAACAGAGGGCTGCGGTCAGTCACACAGTCGGCGCTGTATGTGCACATGAATTCTTCAAAGCCGGGCATTCCTGTGTTATCATAAAGAAAAAGAAAGAAGGAGTGAGAAGGTAGAGATGGAGACGGAGACCACACCTACACCAGTTTATGTGGACATAAACTGGTATGACTGTGGACAAAAATCACTCTCTCTCTCTCAGTTTAGCTTCTCATCATCACTAAGGCAGCATTTTCTCACAACCTTAAACTGAGCCGTGTGATTTATTGAGGACGGTAAACAGAGTGGAAAACAATAACATTTAGTGTGCCTACAAAGTGTTATTATTAGTGTCATTAGAGAGACACACTCACCTTTGACAGGGTAGTTTTTCTGGATCATCTCCTCCTCAGAGAGAACATACGCCGTCAGTCCTCTCTTTTGTGTCCCAAACTTTGTGATTACTGGGTGATGGCTCAGTCCTGCAGCAGTGCACAATAAAACACAAATAAGAACAACATAAGACCAAAAACACAAGAACTACTGCTGAGAGGTGCAATGACGTGATGGTACTTTGAGGATTAGTGCATTAGGATGACAATTATACACAACTACTTTAGATATGAGACATGTTTTTGTTGATTTCATTACCTGCAACAGCTGAATAAGATCAGAAAACGGAATCATTAAACTATTACTACTACTACAATAATCAATACAATTTTTTTGACAACCAGAATAGTTAGCCAGACAATATCTAGTTATAATAATTACGCATTCATTTATGCATCAGATCTATACACACCAAGTACAAATCCAAATTCTCACCTTTGTGCAATGGACTTCTTTCATTGTGTCTTTGGGACAGTGTGTCTGATTGAGGAACTTCACTGCTGAAGATCCTGGAGGCCACGTCGGGAGATGGAGTGAAGGTGACCCTCTAATACAGCCAGATGATAAAAAACAGTGTTAACCCAAAATATCTCACACTGAGAATATAATTTTTCCCATCAAAGCAGCTACAAGGAACTTTCATTTGCCGGTGATTCTGGCGACCCCTATGGGTCAAGTCGGTATGAGCATCAACACATCCTGTAGTAAAGATTCTGTTTTGGCTGCTCTTGCATTTGTTTTAGAAGAGAGTGAAATAAGGATGCAACATATTTTTTATTTTGTTTTTAAGTACAGCTGGGTCATTCCATGTCAACTCAAGCAGAATTAAGAGCTTTCTGTAGTTCATGTCATGGATCTCAAAGATAAAAATAATGTAAAAACTTCTATCAAAAGGTGCCATACATAGAATTTGAGATGAAAACATTCAAAAATTAACTGCTGATCTTCTCATTTTCTTATGTAGGTCATAAAGAGGCATCCAGATGAAAGTTCCTTGAAGTACATTCAGGTACTTTAGCTCCTGGCACAATTGCATCACCTCTGGTTACTCACAGTGGTGTAGTTGTTCCTGAGGTGCGGCAGGCTGAGGTATTGTTTGTAAAAGTGACTCTGTGTCATGCCCTCCACGATCACCACATTCAAGGCCGCAATCCTCCTCTGATGGACGAGACGACACCAGCTATAAAGACACACACGGGAAGCGTAAGTGGTGTAGTCTGCGGCACAAAAGACTTAAAATAGATCATTTAGATTATCGTTAGAGCACAGTGGAAGTACTTGAAAGAGTTATTTGATGAGGGCTGGTAAGATCTTACGACCGCAGTCGTTACCTGGGCTGTTTAACGCCACCTGCTTTCCCCAGAGCAGCATAATGCAGCAGCTCCGTCAGCTCGTTCACTGTAATGGGTTGCTGAAGGCGGTCGAGCAGCACGGAGATCCTCGGTGGGTGTTGTGGACGTGCACACTCCAGCGACCCATCGTCCTCCTGCACGGTTATTAACCGTTTGCCGTTCTTATGAGCTGCGAGGGGGATGCTCTTTCTTTTGAGGGAAGATGGGGGATCCATGATCAAGCTGAAGTGTCTGCTGGGAGATTGAGAAGAAAAATTAAATTAAACATGTTGCTTCTTTGAATTTGTATTGTTTTATTTATGAAGTTAGAACAAGGGAGCATTGTGTCGTTAAGCCAGCTACATATGACTTTGTATCAGCGCTCAATACCATTTAATGAAATAAAATCATCATATTTCATTTCATTTTGGACGGAGGCTGCTTTGTGATTAGGCAAAATAAACAGAAATGGATAGATGTAGGGGTTCCCTTGCATTCATTCAAAAAATATACATTGCCTGGACTAAAAACATCACTATTGTAGGAAAAAAAACATTTTTAAAGCTGGTTATAATTTTAATATAGTTAGTTGAAATAATTCTGCAGGTAAACTACAACATAGACCTCTGAGACGAAAAAGAGAGAGAGGGTGTGTACTACAACATGCTTACAGTATAATACTCAATGTGAGGGACCAAAACAAGCTATGTTCCAGCATGATATTGGAAAGGTTTAACACTATTTGGACTCATATTCTGTAACAACTTCATCCTCCACCAGATGGGACTGTACAAGTAACTGAAGAAGAGACATCAGGCGGCTGTTCAACATGTTATAAACCCCCAAATAAGTTGGAATAAGTTGAAAACTGGGTTACAAGTCATTACTGTAGCTATGAAGCTTGTTCGTACAACAACTGTCAGATTAAAACAAAGTAAAATGAACTGGTTAAGTGGTGAAACGACTCTCTGAGGGAGTGTCACAGGTTAGTTTGGTGATTCAATAGAAGTTATTAACAGTTACCTCACTAACTTACACACATAGCTAGCTAGCAAAGCTAACACTTCATACAGGAAGTATCTATACGTTTGGTAAAGGCGGGAGAACAGTAGCGAAGATAAAGAAGTGTAAATACCCGATGTTATTCGTCCTGTGGGTCCCAAATTCAGGGTTTATTCCACGCCTAGTGAAGGCTAAAACACATGGTGGAAGTTCAGACGCCGGTGCACGTTGCTACGGTAAATACACACGGCAACGTCCTCTTCTTCTTCTTCTCCGGTTTAATGGCGGATCACCAGTAACACCGCCACCTAGAGGACCGGAGGGTGCAGCCTTCATGTGCCTCAGGTCACATTCTGCAAGTACATGAGTGATAATAATAATAACAGTAACCCAGGCAACAAACAAAAATAAATAAATACAAATAAATTAAATGTAAACAACTGCATTTTTTAAATTTAGTTTATTTAGTCTGTTTTTATTATATCTATCCTTGTTATGGGTAGTAACAGTAATAGAAGATGAAGAATAAAAGATAATTCAAGCAATAACAATAATAATAAAAAAAAAATACTACACTATAATGATAATATCAGTGATAATAAAACACTTTATTTATACAAAGTGCTTCACAGAAAAGGAAAATAAAGTAAAAACAGCAGATACCAAACTTAAGGGACACACTTTATAATAACCACAATAACACATACATGGTCAAATTGTAGTTAATATAACTTTAGTTAACAGTTAATTCACTGTCAACTATCAATTGTTTATTGTAACAATGCAACTGTTTATAAAACACTGTGGAGCTCACCTGTAAACACTGTTTGGATGGCCAACATACATTTCTAATTGTTTAATAAATGGTTTATAAAGTCTTTTATTATTTGTTTGCATTGAAATAAATGTTAACTTCAACAAACAGAATTTTAACGTACAACCACAATGACGAATGTCTTAATTCATTATAATTTATCCATTCTTAATGATGATTTGTTATGAAATGTTAACTAACAAGGATTATAAAACATTGTGGTAAAAAATAAAGATGAAAATGTTACACAGCAACAGTAAAATGAGTAGTAGATGGTGTTTATATTTAAACTGTTGCCAGGAGAACATGTTGTTTTGACCTGAACTTTAGGGAATCCTTTCATCGTGAAATGTTCTGGAGCTGATGGCATATGGAGCAGTTCTAAACGTCTGGCTGGTGCTTATAAAATTAAGCTTATAAATACATCCTAGAAGTGATCCAGAGAGGTTAACCGTCTTCAACCACTGTGAAACAGGTGAGTCACTCCTTCTTTTCTGTTTCAGGTAGAGATGAACTGATAATATCAAGTTATTTAGTTATTTGCAGGCAATCAGTAACTTCTCCTCTTTCTTTGTTTCACCTGTTTTGTTTCAGCGGTCTAAGAAAGAAATGGCACCGACTAAACTGGAAGGAACTTGTCCAGACGAACTCCCCATAGAATATCAGTTCCTGGAAATCCTGGGAGAGGGCAGCTATGGAAGGGTGGTGAAATGTGTGAACTGGAAGAACCATGAGATTGTGGCTATAAAGATGCCTATATGCTTGACTGACAGTACCAGGAATGAGGTGGGAAACCCTGTTGAAACATATTTTACAGTCAGAGTTGCAGTTTGAAAAAAACTAATCATGTCAAACTTGCGTGTGTCTCCAGATCCCCGTGCTGAGAAAGATCAAGCGCTTCAACCTTGACAGACACAACATTGTCAAGTATATCGATTGTTTTGGGACCAAATTTGGAAGGGCGCTTGTGTTTGAGCCACTGGACATAAGCCTATATGACTACATTAGGAAGAGAAATTTTGTCCCCATGCGTCTGAGTGACATCAGAACCGTCATCCAACAGGTATGAACACAGCAAAAGCAAAGCGACGAACACTCGGTTTTAGGCTTCAGTGCGTTCTAACCGACCTTGTACTTTCAGATGGCCACAGCATTTGAAGCGCTGAAGGCGATCGAGGTGATCCACACCGATGTCAAACTGGACAACATCATGATGGTGAATCACCGCCGGCGACCCTTTCAAGTCAAGCTGATAGACTTCGGTCTGGCCATTTCCAGATCAGAGGTCAGGAGGGGCAGAACTCTGCAGCCACGAGTTCTTAGGTAAGATGGATGATTTGTTTTATTATACTGGAGTGAATCAGTAGTTTACCATCTTCACTGTGAGGAAGCAGCTGTGTGCTTCCTCCCTGTAACTTGTTATTTCCATGAGCTTACTTTCAAAAATATAACATCTTGTAATGTTTCTTTTCCACGTTCAGGTCTCCAGAAATTATCTTGGGCTGTTACTTTTCTGAGGCCATTGACATGTGGGCCCTGGGCTGTGCCATGTTCCAGATGATCTGCGGCCATCGACCGTTCACAGGACACTCTCAGAAGGAAATAGTAAGTCATCTACGATAGTCAGACAGTTTGTCAATAACTTGCACTTGTGTGTCTTCAATTGTCTGTAATCAGCGCTCCATGTACATCCGACAGGTATGAGGACCCTTATATTCTTACCCAACCGAACAGGCCATTAAGATACAGGCGGGTCACTGGGGACAATATTTTGCTTGCTCTTATATATCTTGATGTAATTCTCTGTTTAATGTCCAGATGCTGAGCATTGTTCGACTCCTGGGTCAGCCGGCGGACCGTGTTCTTGAAAATGGTCTATGGACAAAGAGGGTCTTCTACAGGAGTGATGACGAGGTGTGGAGGATCAAGGTACCACAATGAACCTTCTCTGACCTTCACAGAATTTATTTAATCTTTTATCAGTATATTAACATGTTAACATTTCGAAACATTCAACAGTTGGTCACTAATACAAACATCCTTCTTTCAGACTGGTATTGAAGCCAAGATGAGCCACGAGTTCCAATCTCTGGATGATCTGAAAGTGGTAAGTGTGAAGTCACTTTCATTGTCGCTATGATCAATTGTGTTTTCATGATCGTGAGGACAATTTGACTGATGGTGAATTTGATAAATGTTTCCTTAACTAGATGCGTCTGGAGGAAAACAACAAAACCGAGGCTGTAGAGCGAGAGCAGTGCGTCGAGCTCCTGAAGGCCATGCTGAAAGTCGATGCAGATGAGAGGATCACTCCCTGCGAAGTCCTCACTCATCCATTCATCACCAAAAATTACCTGAGGTAAGTGTAAGCAGGATCTGAGTCCTTTATCATTTGATTAATGTCATGTTTCCGGGAAACCAATTTAACAGCGAGTGTGCCTTTTTGCAGCAATGATGCTTTGGCGTCAGCGTCCGGTCCATCACCCGAGAAGCCCAGAGCCGAGAACACAACGCTGCCGGAAGATCAGGAGATTCCAGTTCGGTAAGATGATAAAAAATAGTATCACTATCTGTTGCCTTTATCTTTCACTCACTTCTAAATCAAATCCACATGATAGCTAGATTAAGATCTTTATTACAGGAGGTAGTTAAAGCCACCAGAATCAACAGAAATGAGAAGTTCCTTGTTGCAGCTTTGAGATGCAAATAACACTCTAACCTTTTCTTAACACTGACAGTGACAGGAAGACATCTGAGGAGCCAGCCACGTGTGGTAAGTAACATTCACCTCTACTTGCATCTGAATTCTTGTGCATTTTGAAGTACGGCTGAAGTTTTAAATGTCCTTTGATTTTCAGAAGACACTGGAACACAGGAGAAGGGGAGGAAGAAGAAGAGGAAGAATTCCTTCAGACGCTTGCTTGCCTCTTGGTTGAGGAAGACTTTAGGCTGCTGTGGTTCCTCCATTTGATTCGGGATGTGCGAAGTAATGTTCTGTGTAGGGTTTCTTTGGCGTGGTTTTCAGGGCTTTTGGGGAGTTTGCTATTTCTCCCCATACATGGTTTTCTCCGGGTGCTCCGGTTTTTCCTACAAACATAAATTATGTTTAAAAAAAAAAAAGCGGGTCATTCAGGGACACATTTGATTGGAATATTTGCTTGGAAAAGCCCCCATATCACCTGAATGCCCCTTAACAGAAATATAGCACATTCCCTCCTATCAGGTGAGATTATTTCCTCTGGTTATGAAATTCATCCTTGAGTTAGAAGGGAGACAAACAGGGTAATTCTGTGTGTGTGTGTTCCCATGTATAGTGTCCACATTGACATGGTCAAGACATCAAGAAGCTTAGGGTTTCTCTGGAGGATGAAGACAACATTAGCATCAAACCAGACGACTGCTCTCCATCTCCCACAGTTCTACCATCAGATGTGATCACACCAATTCGGTCCACAGGAGCCACCGGAATCAACAAGCGTGAAAAGTTCCTTGTTGTAGCTTTAGGAATAACACTGTGTTATTCCTGTTATTGTCATCGCATCTTGTGTTTGTTAACTTTCCAGTCTGGTCTGAACAAAGACGTTAGAGTCCTCAGTGCTCATTAGGCTCAACCACATGTGGTAGGTAACAGTCACCTCCACTTGTGTCTGAACTGTTGTGAAGTACGGTTGTGGTTTTTATTGTCCTTTGATTTTCAGAAGACACCGGGACAAAGAAGAAGAGGAAGAAGAAGAAGATTGCTCCAGACATGTCTTCTCTTGGTTGAGAATGACTTCGGGCTGCTGTGTTTCCTGCGTTGATGAGGATCAGGGATGTGTGAAGTGAAGTTCTGTGTAGGGTTTTCTTTAGCATGGTTTTCTGGGCTTCTAGGGAGCTGTGCAATCAAAACCCTCATAGATCTTCCGAGGGCAGCATGGCGGCTCAGTGGTCAATCTTGGCATTGTGGCTTGACAGCAGAAGGTACTGGCTTTTTCCGGGCCTCTTTCTGTCTGTGTAAAACCTGCTCATTGTCCCCGTGTCTGCGTGGGTTTCCACCGGGTGTTTCCTCCCACACTCAATCAGTCAAGAAACAATTCAATTGGATTTTGAGAAACTATCCCATGACTTTCATTAGGCCCAAGTAATACCACTAGTATACTAGTTATTACTTCCGAATATTTATTTACGGAATGATTTGTTTAAGATAAATACTTTCTTATTTATAGATTAATTATTTCCACTGTACAGCCCCATGCATAGAAATGTTTTTATTAGTGTTTTCTCATCTGGGCTGCGTGATAAATCTATATCGTGCTTTTGTTTTGACGACAAAATGGTAAAACCGGAAGTGTAGTTCGTCCATTTCCGGTAAAATTCGCTCCGTTTTTCATGATCGACAATTCTATCGGCAGTTGATTTAATGTACTCGCAGCCCGAAACAATCGAGCAAAGACTGATGGATGAATATATTTTTAAAAAAACAGCGCGATTTTTGCTGCGATTTCTAGAAGCAACGCCACTTTATAGTTTCATATGTTTTGTAAAGCTAGTTGTCCGAATTTAAGTGACGTCTAACATTATGACTACAAAGAAATTGGCCAAGTAAGTAGCTGATAAATCGTGAGCCTTTAGCGTTAGCATTAGCAAATAGCTAACGTTAACGTAAATAACAAACAGGGGAAGGCAAAGAAAGAAACATGGCGTGTTGAGTTAATAGCGTGGAATGTTTAAATAACTAACGTTGACTACTTTATATATTTGTGTTATGTTGAGTTATTGAATACTCCTAAAAATTTTAAGTATGCTTTAAAACGGTTAACAGTATTTAGCCCCAGTTTGTGCAACTCGTGTGTCCTGTTGCTAAGATTAGGCAAAGAAAAAAAAACAAAGCTAACATTAAGTTTAACGTTATTGCTACCTTCTTGCCTCCACAGAGAATTAGGATTATTGAGGCAGCGGTCCTCTAATGGGTCCAAGAAATCATTGGTATCCAGTAAGTACGATTATTCAATCTTAAAATGTGTTTACAAAGAGTTCATGTTTAGATCTGATCCTGTTGTCTGTGCATTTTCACACTGCTGTATTTGCTGCTGTGAAACACTGTCTCTTTTCTCTCAGATCAAATATTTTCTTACCTGATTGTGATTGATTTTGAGTCCACTTGCTGGAGAGAGAAGAACAACTACGGCCAGGAAATCAGTAAGAAGCCCTTTCTGTTTTATTTCATATGGACGGTTCCTATTTTCACACTTGCTGATAACATCCTCCATGTTTTCTCTTCTTCCTTCTTTGCAGTTGAGTTTCCTGCTGTTCTCCTGAACACGTCCACAGGGGAGGTCGAGTCAGAGTTTCACACTTATGTTCAACCTCAAGAGCACCCTGTTCTGTCCGACTTCTGCACTGAGCTGACCGGGATTACACAGGTAATGGGCATCAACACACTGCTGCAAACATACCAGTGGACTTTCTGGTGCTTTTACATTATATCTGATCATTTAATTTCTCTGTCTCACAGATGCAAGTTGAAGCAGGGATCCCCCTCCGGATCTGTCTTTCCCGGTTCAGCCGCTGGCTGCAAAACCTGCAGCTCAGTATGGGCGTGGTCTTTTCCGATACACAACAGAGAACTTCTGCAACTACAGCTTCTCAAAAACTGTGTACTTTCCTCACATGGTCAGGTAAAAGTCAAGTGCATCCAGAATTCTTATGTTACTCTTCATTTATCATATAGACCCATCATGAAGGTCTCTACCTCAGTTAACGAAGCTATTTCCTGTATGGAGAGCACACTAAATGTCAACTAGAATACTATTTTGATCTTCAGACATTACAGATCATGTACAGAAATACTGAAGTGTCTGGCTTGGTCACTGCAAAAGCATAGTTTATTCACAAGTGGAGAAATCGAGTTAAAACACGTCATTCTTTTTAATGTGCCTGCTTCTGCGTTGTGTGTATCAGACTGGGATCTTGGAGTTTGTTTGCAGTACGAGTGTAAACGCAAGCAGCTCCATAAACCTGATGTGCTCAACAGCTGGATAGACCTGAGAAGCACCTACAGGGTAAGTGGAAGCTAATCTGATTTGTCTTTAAAACCTCTGTTCTCTTCCATGCTTTTGCTCCCATGTATATAGCTATGCCAAGCAATTGATTGGTGCACCAGTTACTTTATTGAATGATTACTCTGTAGAATGAATAACATTTTACACTTAATGCAAATTCCAGCCTTACGCTATCAGAGCTCAAAGTTAAATATTCAATCTGCTCTTTTTGTCTACCAACAATCCAAGAACCCGAATGTTTTCAATAATTAATTACAAAAGAACCATTATTTGATTAACTAAATATTAATTGATAAAACCTTTTGTCAGTAATGTCAGCATTACTCATCTTGTGATAACCCAATTTCTTGTATTTTTCAGATGTTTTACGACAGGAAACCCAAAGGCCTGAACGGGGCTCTACAAGATCTAGGAATACAGTTTTCGGGGAGAGAACATTCTGGTATAAAAAAAAAAAAGCTCTTTTATCAAAACAAATCTTATCCTAAAATTAAAAAAGTTAATCTTATCCTGTGTGTTTTTTTTTCTTTCCTCAGGTTTGGATGACTCCCGAAATACAGCTCATCTGGCAGCGAGGATGATGAGGGATGGGTGTGTAATGAAGATCACCAGGAGCCTGGTGAGGGTGAGTGGCCGTCGTCCAGCGATGCATCCCAGCTCCTAAAGACTCCTCAAACACAACCTGTAGAGGAGGATATGGAAGTCTTCATGGATGAAGCTTGTTTGGGTCAGAAAGATGTGTAGAGTAACTCTACATGTAGAGTTTTTAAATTTGTTGTGAAGCTTTCTTATATAAATAAACTAATATATAACTGTTGCACAGATTTTTCTCACCTTTTACTCTAGTTTTTAGACTTTTGTGCTTGATCGCATATAAAATATGATATAAAGCTTCCTGGACCCGGAATAGAGGCAGTAAACATGCAGTTTAATGGGATTTTACAACTGCTGACATGGTTTATTTCAGAATCCAGTTTCAAGATAAAATCAGGAATGGGTGATATTTCATGAGTTACTGATTTTATCTCTCATCTCGTCTTCTTCTTATAGGCCCCATTAACGGCCAAACCCATGTTTGGAAACACAACTGCAGACAACAAGAAAGAAAAATCCAACACCAATAAAGAGGAACACATATTGACCACAAACAACCCCTCAGTGTCCAACATTCCTCCCAAATCCTGTCAAATAAAATCAGGGTCAGGGCTCATCAGACGGGATTCTGATGCAAAGGACAACGTAAGTTCAGTTCAGGAATCTGTTCAAATCTGTCAAAGCCTGATCTCTCCAAAGACACTGCTGAATGGTACAACTACGCCACTGTGGGGGAGGTCAACTACAGCGAAGGCTGGTGCTAATATTCCCTCTTTGGTGATGAGAAATGGTCCTTCATCACACAACAACAACAACAACAGCCTTGTTCTGTGTTCTACTACAGTGGGCTGCCTTTCAAATCAGCCTCAGACAAAACAGCCCTCAAAAACAGGAGAACAAGTCGGACTTGTGGAGGAAGAGGAAGGTGCAGAGCTCTTAGTGGAAACAGAGGACAGGTGTGGTTCATACGATGATGTGGTGTTAGAGGGCGACGATGATGTCATAGGTGAAACGGAGAGAGGATCTGATATTGACTATGTGTCAGATTTTGACAGCGGATGTCATGTGTGGGAAGAGTCTGATAATGGACATTCACCAGGTGGTCAGGTCACATTAAGGGACAAAACCAGAGAAACAGTGAGGGCTAACAACAACTTTAAAACTCAAAAGATGATCATTGAGTCATCAACAACTTCTCTTCCTACAAAGAAGATGAAATCCCATGTTCTTGTGTCTAGTCACTTAGGTGAGATCAGGCAGCATTCAACGATCTCGGAGCCCGAAACTTGTTTTGCTGTGCCTAAAACTCCAAAATCCAAAGTGAACCAGCACAAAACAGGACTTAAAACCTCTCTACGAGTTCAAGGAAGGCTCAGTGAGCCTCATAATAATGCTAAAACAAACACACCCTTCCCATTCAGGCACAAACCCTTCATGCCAGAAAAGACCTCCACCCCCAACTCCTCGTTTGCCAGGCCCAAAGCAGTCATCACACCACACACAAATCAGAAAAAGACTCCACAATCTTCCTTTACCATCTACACTGACCCAGGAAACTCCTCCCGTACCTCCTCATGTGGCTCTTTTAACGCCTCCAAGAATGTCCTCTCCTCTTTGTCAACCAACACACTCTCCTCACGCACCAATCAGTCCTCCTTCTCTGTACTAATGAAAGGAGGACAGAGGATAACATCCCCGCTGTGTGGATGCGGGCGTCGTGCAAAGCGTCAGGTCGTATCAAACGGTGGTCCGAACCAGGGGCGAGGGTTTTTTTGCTGTCCTGTCCGCCGGTCGGGCAGCGGAGGCAGGATCCAGAAGGGATGCGAGTTCTTTAAGTGGGAGTCGGCTCTGATGAAGAGCAGCTCAGCGGCCTCTCCTGCCGTCAGGTCATCTGTGTCACTCTGTCACATCAACTCAACTCTGAGCTGTCGTCCACCCCAGAGGTCAACAATAAGAAAGAGCTATTAACTTGTTGTAGAAAAGAAAGCTGCCTCGGTCACATAGATGATTCCTTGATCACTGAATTTTGTTTGTTAACTTATCCTTTTGTACATTTTGTGAAGGTAAAATCTGACATTTCTTTCTGTTGCTGCTATACTCACAACCACAGGGGAGATCTCCCTTTGTAAACTACATACAGGAGAAAATCAAAGCTGTTATTTGTATTGACACAATGAATGCTAATTTAATTTATTAATTCTATTTTGTATTTTCTAAATTGGCTTTTATCAAGTTAAAATGTCCCCCTAGAATCTTATTAATTGCTTTTAACATCCTTATAAATCCAGTATTTTGAAAAGTTTACTTATTTATACTTTTTAGGACATAAAAGTGTTTGAGCATGAATGAATAATGACAACTAATGAAATGAATGACTGTGATGTTGATGAAATGGATTTTATTGAAAAATATCAACGATGAACACTGAAAAGAAACTTCTTTTTCAGTGTGTTGTCCAGTAAATATACTATTTTGAAAATGTGCTCAAATGAATTGTTGAATAATAAAGTGCCTGTTCATGACTTTGTTTCATTTTCTAATCTTTTAGTTTTGCTTATGGTTTTAGACATTTGTAATGAGTACTCACATATTTTACTACAATAGAATGTACAATACTATAATGTAAAAATACTCCATGACAGGTAATTAGAAATATTAGTACTTTATACCAAAAGTGAAAAGAGTTATTGTGTAGATTGGCCAGTTTCAAAATCATTTATTTTATATTTTACTGGATTATGACTATTTTTGCTGCGTTCATCATTTCAATGCTGCAGCTGGTAATTGTGGCTATTTTTAATTTTTATATGCTGCTGGGTAGTTTATGTGTACTTAAGTTGAGTATTTTCCATTTTCTGATACTTTGTACTTACACTCCACTATATTTAAATGTTGTACCTTCACTTCATTTATTTAATAACTTTTAGTTACTAATTACTTATTAGGTTTTTAAACAGCACATTTTTAAATTGATTATTTTTATGGTGATTGGATTTAAACTAAATAAATAAATAAACAAACACTGCTTCTGATAATCAGAAATATCGAATCTGGTAATCAACCAGGACCATAATCATAGTATACAGTATATACATGCATGTAAGTAATGTATTATTTACTTTTCTAAATAAATACTTTTATTTATTTCAGATACTTCTACAACTACAGTAAGTAATATTTTAACACGATATTTCGGGTACTTGTATACACTGAATATTTGAGTAAATGTACTTAGTTACATTTAACACATCTTTTCTATTTACGACACCATTACTGTTTATCAGTCACGGGCAATAAGGCGCACAACGTTTCGCGAAGGCGCCGGCCGGTGACGTTTGTCCCTCCGCACACGCCGTACAGCACAACCAAAAACGTGCTGTGTTGTGACTGAATGAGACACCGTCCGTTAACACAGCTCCAGTTTCTACCTGAACACATGTGTACACGGACAGGCTGTGTCGTCTTGTAAACTTCACCCGGCTTTCACTTTGTGGTCGCTGCAGCTTTAAAAACAAAAAAAAATCTCGGAAAGCTAGTAAGTTGTTAGCTTCAACTGTTAAGCTAGCTGCGAAGCCGAAGGGGGAGGAACCAAAACAAGAAGGTAGCCCGCCGCTGTGTAGCTTCAGGACAGCGTTTTGACTCGTACCAGAGCCTCCCTGCTAAACATGTCGGCCGTGGCCAACGACTCGAGGAAGCGGAGCAAGAAGCGGTACGTGGCCGGCCACAACAAGCGATGGAAGGGCTCCCGGGAGCTGGAGGTGGGCATGCAGGGGATCCTCATCACATGCAACATGAACGAGAGGAAGTGCACAGCGGAGGCCTTCAACCTGCTCAATGAGTACGCCGACCAGCTCGTTGGGCCCGAGAAGGTGAGTCCAGGAGCACTTTGTATTCCCTCACATGCATATCAGAGCTGGGTCACTGTGGTCCAGTCTCTATGGTGCTGTTCAAGTTGACCTGGGGACCTCCATCTTGTTACAGCATGTAAATGCACCTTTCTTTTTAAAACCATATTTAATGTAATTTTTTTAATTGCATGGTAGTTTTGTGTTGCATTCAGGTAGCCAGAGCAGAATCCTTTCATTGTGCACATGCCTATGAGAGGATACTTGAATTAAAGGAGAAGTTCACCCCAAAAAACGAAAATTTCAGTAACAACCTGCTCACACCGATGCTGCTGGAAAGTTGAATGAAGTTTCGTTGTCCACCAAACATTTCTGGAGATTCACAGCAAGACGGGTGTTGCAGCTTTTCACCTGAACAACTGAAGTAGATGGGGACTTGTTTTAAGACATGGAAAAAAAACAACCCAGAAAAACATGAAATGGCAAAATAAAACCCACCAGGCATAATCAAAGTCTCCTGGAAGCTCCGAGATCCAAAATAGATTTGAAAAGACATTATTGGCACCCATTATTGACATTTTAAAACAAGTCCCCATCTACCTCAGTTGTTTCAGAGAATGCTGTTTTGCTGTGAAGCTTCAGAAATGTTGTGTGCACCATGAAACCTAACCTGACTTTCCATCCACATCAGGGTGAGTGGATACGGACTGAATTTTTTATATTTCGGCTAACTTATCCTTAAACATCAGGCTGGTCACTTGGTCAATGCCCACTATTTGTTTCTTAGTAATTAGCCAGTAAGGGTGAATTGTGATTGAGTTTTAAAAAATCAATCACAAAGGATAGTTTAGGATGAAAATTGTCACATTTTGCTGGTTCCATCTCATCAAATTTGAGGGATGGCTTGTTTTATGTCATGTCTTTTTATTTTGTTATCACCTTGCACTCAAAACTGTTAGAGATGTATTGACACGGTGATGATAAAGTGCCAATCTCACAATCACAGCTCCAGGATAATAATGGGAGCAGCAGCGAAGAAGAGGAGGCGGAGGAGGAGGATGTTGATGTAGCGCTGAAGAAGGAGGTGGCACAGCTGCAAGCATCTGGAGCCAAGCGGGAGAGGCGCTTCCAGGCTTTGGAAAGTGGAGCAAACAACGTCATCTTCATCAAGACTCACAATCTGGGTGAGTCCTGTCATCAAATGAATCACTGATGTGATTTATTCTTGGCTTTTCAGTTTTAATGTGACCACATTATTTTTTTTAGAATCTGACAAGCTGGTTCATCACATCCTGTCTGATCTCCACACCACCAAGAAGAAAAAGTCACGCGTGATCCTTCGAATGCTACCGGTGAGAAGCTAAAATCACAACACGATACATGTGACTTAACTGAAGTATAGAAAGATGTTTTAAGTTTTCAAATGACCAAAGTTTAATAAGCTTGTGTTGCTGTTTTAGTGGTCTGAGACAGTGGGTTTGACATTTGTAGATAACACTTGTAATTAGGGTTTAATAATCAAGTATGATCTAAGATTAATGTTTTCATCTGCAGTGTCTCATCCTCGTTTTCTTATCTCCCAGGTAACTGGAACATGCAAGGCCTTCCAGGAAGACATGGTGAAGTACCTGACCACCTTCCTGGAGCCTTGGTTCAAAACCCCAAACTGTGGCACCTACCAGATCGCCTTCAAGGCCCGCAACAGCAGCCACAACAAGAGAGACGAAATCATCAAATCAATCGCAGGTAGTAGCCGTTTTTATTCTGGGCAGTAAGCCACCAATTTGCCGTCCGTTTTGGCTCGCAGAAACAGAGGCAAATTGGTGGTCTGTTTTGGTCCGCCAATTTTGCACCTCGGAGGGTTCACTTCCGAGGCGGCAATGTGGTGGCATATCTGAGATGGGCGGAGGTGTCGATGACGTGCACTGCTGCGCACCCACAGCCGGGAGTTTTAAAACCAGGAAACAGCTGATCACAGCAGTCAGTTCGTCACTTCATCCACGAAGATGAGCAGCTGGAAAGCCGCTGAGATCCGGGAGATGCTAGCGTCTCCTCGGTCTCTGTAGCTGTCTTGGTTGTCCGCTTGTTGTTGTAGCGGCGAGCTAATAACGGTCGCTACTTTCAAATTAAAAGCCCCCGCTAAGAACCCAGTTCTAAACTCCGAGGTGGTGCAATGTAAAACTCTTATTTTGAAGAAAAACTGCGAAAAATGTCCCATAAGGAATGAATGGGACGGGGTCAAAAAAGTCGCAAAATCATCAACGTTTTTCAAACATCTCCTGCTCTGGCATACTTTGACCTAGAGACACCATTCAAACTTTAAAATGTAGGCACAAGTCTTATCTATTTGAGTTGTATTTGAACTTTCTTTCTACGATGTTTCGTTTTTGAATGGTGACCCTTAATTGATCGTGAGTGATTTCGAAAAAACTCAGAAAAATTCAGGATTTTCAATGAGTGTGTATTGCGAAATGTTCGCGCAGCACCAACTGGCAGAGTGGGGGAGCCTGAAAAAAACTCTCCGAAAATGTTTCTTTAGATGACGATCCTAGCCACAGATTTCATACTACAATAGTGATATTTTCCAAGAACGTAGCCACACTTGTCTTCTGTCTGGCAATGTGTCCACTTTATCGGGAGGATGTACGGTTTTTGAATTATCGGCGTCTAACCGACACAAACTCCAGCAACTGCCCCATAAGCCCCAATGTTAAACGGGAAGAGGATTTTGGGAGAAAAGCAGAAACTGCCCTGCTTCTCTTCACGCCCAACTTCCTGCTTCACGTCACGTCACATGTTGACGCCGACCTCAGAGGAGGAAAAGTGGAGGCTTATTTGAAAAGGTGGAATATTACACCTCCCTTTCAGATAGACAAGGCGGCACATTGCAGCCTTTACCTTGCTGCAAATGTGCCACCTTTTCTATCTTAAAGGGGCTAGTGTTGCACTGTTGCTAATATGTTGTGATCATTTCATCATGACTGAACAAAACTGACCCCCTCATTTTGTATTTGACCGTCGCAGGCTTAGTGGGGAAGCTGAACCCGAAGAACAAGGTGGATTTGACCAACCCGGAACTGACGATCATCGTGGAGGTCATCAAGGCCGTGTGTTGCCTCAGCGTGGTTAAAGACTATACGCTGTATAGAAAGTACAATGTCCAGGAAGTGGTGAAAGAGGACACACCAAAGCCGGACGCGACCACAGTAAAAAAAGCTGAGCAGAAGGAGGAGCGCGCTGCGGACGAGACGAACAAAGAAGAGGAGAAAGGCGACGAAGACGGTGACAAAGACGTGCCGCAGGACAACAAGGAGGTTGAAAAGGGCGAAGGTGACGGAGAGTAACTGCTCACATTTACAGTCAATAATCGTCAGTTGGTGATTTTAGATTTAACATTTCCTTTAAGAAAACATCTCAAGTTGCTTTATATTGTAGTGCTTTTATTTTTTAATAAGGGAGATAAGTCAGGTTTTTTTTTTCATAGCTGATAACTGAATAATTATGTGTCAAAGAGTCGAACAGAATCCAGGTTTAAATTAATGTGTTCTTTATGTTTCATCCATATCTGTGATACGTCGGTTCAGACTGAGTCAATGTCCATTTTTAAATAACAGTCATTTTGAATTGTACATGTCACCGTCTCACCGCAGAGCTTTTCCACCAACTGACATTTTTTTAAAGCCGAATTGGATTTTTTTTTATTATTATTTCAGTGTCATCTTGTTTCTGAGATTTTTACTCCAAAGAAAAGAAGAGAGTTTTGTTCAGGTTAACTGGTGTGGGGGTTTTTTGTAATTGTTATTTCCTAAAACAGTCCCTGAATTAAAGCTACCTGTGTGTTTGACCTCTCTCTGCAAATATCCTTTACTCATCTCTTATGGGACATTATACTTACGTGACATACGACAGGTGCAGAACAAACACAACACGACATGGATACAACAAGTAGATGAAAAGAAAGAGGGAAGACTACATGAATATACCATATTTACAAAACCTGGTGGTTTTTCACTTCACATCATGTTGTGAAATGTCCTGTTTGACATTGTGTTTTGTGCAACATCACCATAATTCAACTTGCACTTCTTCTCTGCACCACAAGATGGAGTTAATCCCTCATTTAGTAGAGATGATGGAGGTCTGTGTGACAGGTGCATGTGGTTATTGCTGATGGAGAAATCATTCATCAAAATCTTAGATACAATCCAACCATCTGGTATAAACAGCTGTTTTAAATAATTATTTAAATTTCTTGCAGCTGTTTGTAATTGTGAACAATACAGACTTTTATATCGTGTTAAAATGATTACACACCTCGTGATTTAATAGATGGTGTTTCATACTACAACATGTGTTCAAGCCGCTGAACAGAGATTAACAGCTAGAACAGGTGAGCACTCTTTGGTGAGTTTCTGGAGTGAAAATATGTCTTGTGAACACGTCAGAAGAAATCCAAAATCTATGAAGCAACAAGACTGTAGATGAAAAAAAAATGATTCAGATTATCAGAAAAATGCTGAATATCGGCTCTGATAACTGAGCAGGTTTATAATCTGTTGGCTCATAGTAAACAGTTTAGACAAATGTAAAAATGTGTATAAATTACTATTACTTGTACTTTATTTGCTCATGGGCCAGAAAATTACTTTTGATACCTAAAGTACATTTAATATCAGATACCTTAAGATTCGTACTGGTGACTATTTTAAAACAACATCTTTACTTTAACTCAAATATGACTTTTAGGTACTTTTTACAACACTGGATGGGAGTCGGTGCCGTTGCTTTTGCGGATTGGGTCATAATTCAAAGTATTAAAAATCCCAAGAAGACAGGAAGATTGATAGTCTACATACTAAAACTAAATGGCTATCCATCCAGAAGGTTTTGAGATATTTCACCCTCAAACACAAATGTCAACCTCATGAGGCCGCTGGAGGAAAAGTCAATCACCAACGTCAGGAAGGAATCATCCTCTGGGGTCCACAAATGTCTGAATAACCAACCGACGTAACTATCCTGAGAGCAACGTGACTAAATATGAGAGACACCTTCTGTTTTTTGTTTTCAGAGTTTGTAAAAGTCTTGTATCTGTGGCTCAGTTATTCACTTTACAAGTTTAAACCAGATGATGTGCTCATGTTCCTGTCGAATTATCTGGGGTCTCTGCTCCGCGTCCTCAGAGCCTTTCTGCAAAGGTCACCACGCTTTTCATGCTTTTGTCTTTTGAAGATATTAGCGGGAGAACTTTTTGCTTCGTGTAGAGATTTTCGGGTGGACTCATCAGAACTGAACATCAGGAAAACTAAAGTGAAAACTAAAAATGTTCTCTAAAGCAGAAATGGTGCAGTGTGACCGACAGAGGACTCCCACAGCTCTCTGTCACGTACACGAGCATTAACACACCTGTGAATTCCTCATTACACTCGGGCTGAACTGTTGTTGTGACCCGCCAGTCGTTATCTCCACCGCATTCAGCTAAAACTCACAAATTGCATTGCCGCCGACGCTCAGGTGCCCCAATCAGTGTGACCTGCTGACAGGCGACACGAGGGGGAAAGGACTGGATGTTTTCCTGCCTGCCTGCCTGTGTGTTATTAGCACAATGCCAATTAGAGTGTGTGACTAGCCTACGTAACGTACAGTGATGCCTCTTAATGATATCACAGCGGTGGCATCTTAATGATGCGTCTGCCTGCAGGTGAAGTCCTCACGTCTTAAAGAAAGAACATAATAAAAGTGTAATTTCCTCCTAATGCGAATGTAATTATTCATTATCGTGGATATTAAGGTTATTTGTTTTTCCATTTATTAAAAAAGCATTCAAGTTTTTTAAATGTTTAACGAGAAACAGCATAATTAAAACCAACAGGATATTTACGGCGTTAACCACTTGGTGCCGTCTACAGGAGAAAAACAGCCTCTGATGTTTTAATTGCCCCCAAGGCCGCGTCCGGCGCTCGCCGCCGTCCAGCCAGATAGGCACACGGACACGTACGCGCGCCGCTCTGCCACACAGGACCGTGCAGGCTTATTCAGGTTTAAATGTCACAGGCCTGTGAAACAATTGCATCCACGGGCGCATGTGCACACGGTCCCCGGGGTCAGGATTAGCATCAATTGGTGTGGCTCCATATCTGACCTTTATGAGTGGCTAAGTAGCGCTCTCCTGGGTCTCATTTGTCTCACTTTACCCCGAACAATGGCCTCAACCCCCTCACGACTGTAGCCCTCTCGCTCACGGTGCAGAATGAACACGTCGAGGCTCGAATTGTTGAGTTTTTCGAGGACTCCAGGTCTATTTTCACTCACTCACATGGTGTTTAAATCACCAGAACAGTCCTACTCAAAGCTGGGTCACAAAACTTAAGCATTGCATTGTAACTGTACATATTTATGATTGAATGAGCAACGATCAGAGTTAAAGTTTGATTGTTATTCAGCTAATCTTCATGAGAACTGTGTGGGCGGGGTTTTATTACATTTGATTGACAGTGGCCAGACAACATACGAAATAACCCAACATCACACTTTGATTCAGATGTTTCTTACCTGTGATTGGTGCATGGAGGTTCAGTATCATCCCAAGAGACCCAATGCCACCTACAAATTCAGTAATCAGTCATGTAAAATAACCCTAACCCTCCTACTTTGGCAGAAAATAGTCCCCATCAATCAGTAGGGAGTTGATTAAGAAAATCCATGTCCCTCTAAATGTCTATCTCAGCTTTATGTTGCTGTTAAATCCCTTCGATAAAAAGGAATTTGCCCACTCGTCACAGAACTTTAGATACAAGAATGAAAATCAGTGTGCACTTCGTTCTTTGCATAACTGGAGCTTTCACGACAAATTTCCAAATAACGATGAAGATTGTGTCCAACAATCAAACTGTCCACATTAAGTACCAAGTAGCCATCATGAAACTCTCTTTTATAAACCATCAAGAGCCACTTTGGCTGATGAATCCTATAAAATGAAGCAGCGTCTTCTTGCTACACCACGATTTTCTCCTCTAAACCAATCAGATTGTTTAATTTCAACTGTTAGAGACGTAAAACAAAGATTAGAGAGAAGTCAGAAAATATATTTTCTAAGTTGAAGCAAAAACTAAATTTTTCTTCTCTCTTGTCGCATTAATCATTTTGCAGATTTATCTTGTGGCACCTTGGAAGGGCCCGTACCCCTCAGCTGAACAACCACTGTCCAAGAACAATAAAAAATGTATATCTGCAAAATCATACAAGGGATTTAAGTCTATAAATATTTCCACTTTTAGTTCATGTGTTGTTACAACAGCACAAACCTTCGAAAAGTCTTTCCTTACCTTACAAGGAAACTCCCAATAACCTCAGCACTCAGCCCTTTCCAGGCCTTTTTCAAGGAAGACGTTAAAAGATGGGAAAAACACAAAGTGTAAAGAATGAAATCAACGATGGCTGAAATCCATTTGGCTGCTTCAGTTTAAGGGTCCTGCTATCGTTCATGCTGCACACTGTCATGGCTTCCTGGGACACTTATAGGACAAAGCCATTGTTAATATTATTGGAAACACACTTTATTTGTCCTACGAGGACGAGTCACGATCAAACTGAACGACTGTTTTCTTCCATGTTGTACACAAATCAGAGACGAGAGGGAAAGTTTCGGTCCTGTATCAGTTAATACCACGAGTTCACAGTGTAGTACAGGGGAGGATGTGAGAGACAGAAGTGTACATGCAAGATTGTCAGACCTCTTAAAACTACTTAACAATTTGTATTATTTACATGTATTAATCACTTTTTTAATTGGCCATATGTGAGCAATGTGATTGGACCGTGACATGAAAAATGAGACAAGCTCGTGGACGATGTGTTGAAGTCGTTTAATGCTGCTGGATTTTGGATTTCTTTGTGCAGGACGTCATATTATCCACGACGGTCCAAAGGATGTGACCTCGTGCACGTTCTCGAGTGCCTCATCATCTCAGCTCTGCTAACAGAAAGCAACAGCAGCTAACGTTATCTTAAACTAACGACCGGCTTCCAACACAACACAGAAGTTCCACAGAGACTTTTTATCTGCAGTTGTGATTTACGGTACGCTACGTGATTTCTGGTCAGTCACAAGCACTGCAAATGTATACAATACGGCAGAAGTACGAAGTCTCAAGAATCATGAATACATGCACCAAACACGTGCTACGTTCCAGCACAATCCAACCATCGACTGGTTACTGAATGTGGGTATTTATCTGAAAACAAATTACGGCCCCTAAAAAACGCCTGACAGCGACGACAATTTGTATTTACCGCAGAGCTATTGTCTAATGAGGCTTTGCCGTTGTTTTGTCCGGCCCTAGGTGTCAGTTTGTAGCTTTCCAGATGCTTTTTCTCTTTTGTCACGCAACACACACACACACACACAGTCAATAGATGCACACGCCAATGATTTCTTTATTTATTTATATCTATTGTTACCGTGCTGGGAATAGGGTTTGGAGGACATCTATTTCTCTGGGAGATTCTGTGTGTGTGTGTGTGTGTGTGTGGCAGCCACGTTATGTGAATGGGGTCCAGTAATGAGAAATGCTTATCAACCCTCTACAGCCTGTCAGCTTGGTGCTATTAGCCGTTACCCCCCCCAACAATCCTACAGGTAGACCCCGAGTGCTCGTATTGATTCCAAAACATTCCTATTTGTCCCCGCCTAGAGGGAGCAATCAGCAGACGGGTTTAGTTGATTAGGATTATGGGAAGTAATTTGCGCAGGAAAAATAAGTGGGCATGTTTTTTAGGGCTCTATCAATGGGGTGAAATTAGTTTTTGCTTAATACCTGGGATGAAGTTGCTTGTTTGAATGTAAATCGCTGTTTATGTGACGAGAAGGAAGAGCTGAGAAACATTTCGTGGAGCTGAAGGGAAGGAATCACAAATTCAGGAGCAGTTTTCCCCTCTTCCAGTCCACACACACTCACTTCATTCTCTCACGAGTGGTATAATCCTCTGCCGAGGGGTGTTTTCCATATCACTGGGTGGCTTTTGCCGCGGAGAGACGCATTTTAGCATAATGCTAACAAGAACCTTGACAATTAGTTAGACAGGAGAGGGGACGAGGGGGCAGAGAGGCGGCAGGGCGGCGTGCAGAGCGAAGACGTGAATGAAAAAAAAAACCTGGAGAAAATAGAAAGAACAGGAGGCCGTGGAGAGGAGGTGGAACTGGGACATCAGCTGCGTGACTCTAAAAGGCTTTAATTACTTTTCTTTCTTTTTGGTGCCGAGAGGAGCTCGATCAAAGCTCCGTTTCACTAATGAGACTTTTATGAATCTGCCCCCTTTAGTCTACCACGGATGTGTGAATGCACGGAAAAGACTCGGCGTACAACTGAACATCGCCAAGACTCTTACGGTGTAATTGGATTCAATGTAGTTGGCTGGAAATTTCCAGAGGCGGACATGTGCAATCTAATGATGTCCAACACAAAAGACCTGCCATTCACTCTTCATTTACAAAGTTTATGACTTTTTGGTGAACATGTGTAAATTAATTCATTAATTAATCAATTAATTTGAATCCTTTTCTTCCCATTTACATGTATGAAGAGGGAATTAAGTGTCAGTATAATTTAGTCCAGCACCAACACCACCACTAACTGTACTCTCAACACTAAACACTATCAACATATTCATTGTAGACTTTATGACCGGGCTGTTGTATTGACGTTATACTGTACCGGATAAAGTGGCCGTCACAAACCTCTATTCTCTGGTAAACACCACTACTTTGCTAGCTGTCGCATCGTCATCTTCTCATACGTATTTTAGAAACTTGAATTTAAAGGTCCACTGTGTAGTGTTTTAAGTAATTTATTACCTCAAATCAACGTCTCATTGGTGTAAAATGATCTCTGCCAACAATCTCACTTCTCCTCCTGAGGGAAGAATCACTTCTCTGTATTTCCATAGGACGGGCGAGCTCTACGGAGGCTTCCATGTCCTTCCGCTCTATAAAAAACGATGAACTGGTGAGAGGGACAAAAAGCTCTACGTGGTACAGATAAGGCTAAAGGCGTTTTCACTCAGAGCCAGCGTGACTGTGGAACGGAGGAGGAGCTTAGCCAGACGCGCTCGTCAGCTGCAGTTTGAAGTCTGTTTGAAATAACGTACGTAACGTAAAACTTGATGAAGTGCTGTTTGAAGACATGTTGTTGTCACAGCTTCTTGAATCTTGACACATCCCGCCTGCCGTAGTTCCAACAGGTTGCAACGCACATTTGAAAACGCGAGGCGCTAGAGAGCAGTATTCATTTGAATGCAAAATAACATTTAACCACTAGATGGGAGAAATAATTCCACAGTGTGTCTTTAATGTGTTCATGACCTCTCAAGCATAACAGGTTAATGTTTGAGCGTAGTTAAACAGCATGACACTGCTTTAATTCAGCTACGGTACGGCATTACTGGTTTGTGTTGGGTTTAGCTAGTTTGCTAGCTGCTATACTGCACCACAAAGGCAAAACACCAAGGTAAGCTGCATCTTTCTTTAATTGTTTAATTTCTTACATATGTTTAAAAAAATATCTATTATCTTTAGAATTTTTTACTTTCTCTTAAAATGTACAATAATAACAGAGGGAGTTAGCTCAGACAAAGACTGCTATATCAAGTGAAAGCTCTCTGGGTAGAAAGCTAGCCTGCCGTTAGCCTCAGCTAAATCTAAATTAAATTTCCCCAGCGCTCTCTTTGCAACTGAAAAACATCAAATTTGGTTAACTGTCCTCTTGGTAGTTCAGTTTTTTATCTCACATAACTAAATGTCGCTAGTGTAGCACTCGCTAAAACTAGCCATGTAAAGACAAAATGCTAAACTGGTGGGGCTTAAAGATAACTAGCCTAGCTTAGCAGCTGCTGACATCTTGATGCCTTTTGGATAAGTTGTTGGATGTAATTTTTTGGACCCGTTTGTATTGTGCCATAAATCACACGAATGATGTTCGCCAATTTAAAAGATATTTTTCCAAGTCGAGAAAGTCGCAGTTTGTCGTAATGGAAGTAAAACACCATCTAGTTTTGTGTTAAACCTCTCAGTGAACTACATCGTCTCGCTCAACGTAAGTCATCAACACCAACGTGGCAGAAAAGGAACAAAAAAAGATGAAAATCACAATAAATCTGTCCACTTTTAAAACTGCATTTACGTAAAAAAGGGAGTTCGTTCCCCTCACAAACTGTTGACTGTGTAGTCTTTATAATTACGTATATTTACAGTCTTATATTTCATTAGTTTCCTGACAGTCTGTGACTTTATTGACCTGGAAAATTGTCAATTTAAATTCACAGACATCATATGTGTGATTCGTGGCACAATCGTCGGTCTCCATTCACTACCAGACTAAGTTTTTCCCAAAAATAAGGTCCCATGAGGGAAAACAGGAAGGGGTGTGACTTTGGCTCTTTATATTCAGCCTTAAAAGGTGTGTAATTATTTTTGTATTATCTATGTTTTATTTGACAACTACAACATACATACGTAGACGAACTGAAACAACCATCCGATGTTAGTACCTTTGTGTTCATAGCAAGATGCTAATTTGGAACAACCGTCCTTGAAAGGCTTTAGAAATTTAGAATTTTTTTTAAAAGACAGCAAGATACAATAAAGCGCACATTTAAAAACATTACAAAACGAGACATGTGTAAACCATTATGCATTACAACCTTTCTGTCACACAGTTTCTGAAAACCTTAAACCTCTTTTCTTCTCCACAGCAGTTTTTACTCTACAAGGATATTGTTTGTTACTGTTATTTAAATCAAACGTATGCTATATTCTGACCGTGATTAAGAGTTGATTCCCTTTTATTCTGTTTTTTGCCGGTACACGAATGTTGGTCGAATGCGACTCATTCTGTTGCTAATTATGTGTGTTTTTCGGGGGGAAAAGATCTCATTGGATTGGATAACAGCTGCCGCAGAGGATTGAGAGTGTGACAGTGAAACATGTATATGTGATTTTCGGGGCAGATGACAGACAGACAGAAGGGCTCCTCCACAGGACATACAACTTTAACAGGATTGGAAATGGTACCCAGCAGCTGTAAGAGGTAAGAGAGAAAGAGCAGGGGATGAGAGTCAAAGTGGGAGGAAGGAGGGGCGGCGAGCGAACGCAAAGGAGGAGTGCTGCCGGATCAGTTTGAGAAGGAATTAACTGTCATTCGGCTTCAAAGTTGACTAAAGGACAACGCTTGTGTGTTTGCGGCGAAGCAGCTCGGAGAGAGATGGATAAGGAGGATGAAAAAAAAAAACGGTGGAGGAGAAAGGGGAAACAAGCTTTGGGATGAATGAATCCGTTAAACACATCATCAAACGCTGCCGGCACAGCAGGGGGCCTCGGGATACACCCGTCTGAGAGTTGGGTGGTGTGGGTGTGTGTGTGTGTGTGCGTAGCCTATAGTTTTGTATCGGCCTAATAAACCATCCATCTGCAGGGAGAGGAGAACAGTGGATGCGGGGAGCAGGGGGGGGTTACAGCACTCTTTACGCTCCATATTTACACTCCTTTCAAATGCACAGACCGACAGATACACAGTCCCGCCCGGTGGGTTCTTTGATGCCTTGTCGATACCGCTGCGTGATGATGTCATACGGCAAGAGAGCAAGGGAGGGGAGGCATGATCAAAGGAAAAGAGGGAGGGATGAAGACGCAGGAGAGGATATCCAAGACAACAACGGGACAAAGATGGCGACCGCTTCTGCTATGGGACGTCCACTGGCGTCCAGACCTCCGAATCACCAGGAGGAACCCTGGACGCGCGGCGAGTGCATTCACCTCCCTTATTCTAACAGGATGACCACCGGCACGACACACTGGAACCACCAAGCCAACCTCAGCCACCACTGCCGCCGGGCTAGCACGGTAAGCTCTTTCCGTCTACCTTAGCCTCTCCTCCGCTGCCGTTAAACCATCAAACCCTCAACGCCCCGATGTCTGGTTACCATCACTCCATCTCAAGTATTCATCATGAGTTGCCATTCTTCCTAATAACACATTTTCTACCCATTTTCTTTCTTTTTCTCGGCCCTTTCATCATGGTTCTTTTGGCTGTTAATATAGGCCTCTCTTTGCCATCAAAGGCAGCACATCAATTGCCTTGACTCCCAAGTGTATGTGAGGGTGAAAGAGAGAAAGGGAGAGAGGGGAAAAAAGACGAACACCACGTATCAAAGATCAAGGCACGCTTTCATGCCTGATTTTGGCCCTGGTTGGGTTTTTGCTTTCCATCATCTTTCCATCCTCCCTTTTTCTCCCCCGTTCTAGGGCTTCAGACGCTCTCCGAAGCCATCGATGTTTTCCCCTCCCGACCCTCCGCAGTCCAAATTTTTTGCTGAAAAGTGAAATCGGACGCTTTTTTGTAGGGAAGCAAAGACATTTTTTCCCGTCTTTTTTCTTTGAGAATATTCTGTAGCTCGCAGGCTACCGGGCCCAGAGAGCTCTGCCCCAATGATGACAATACGTGAAACAATATTTGAATAAGCAGCAGGAGGGCAGCCAGCTAATCCACTGTGGCTAATCCAGTATTGGTGCAGGCCATATTGGTAGCTGGAGTATTCAGCCCCATCACAATACACATCAGCAGGACGCCATGGCAGATATACTGACACTCTTACTACAGGCATGGCTGGGAAAGGCCAGCAGATGGATGGATGGATGGATGGATAGGTGGGTGGATGGATGATATAGAGATACACAAACAGACAGTCGCGTGGATGGATGGAAACCCACTGATGTTGATTCTGTGGTTTCTTTACTTCAGGTATTGTGTAGTCCTCTTGTGTAACTTAATTAGTGTGTTTTAAGAAGGAAAAAACACTGATTAAGACAAAAATAGAGCCGATGGCCATGAACTCTGTCTCGATATCGATATCCTCGAGCTCGCTCCGTGTCGGACGTAATAAAAGGGTTCACTGTACAAGATTCTCCTTTTCCTTTGTTTTGGAGGTTTCAACAAAGTACTTGTCTCCAATTAATTTTCTTAAAGAGCAGAGGTCCGCTTCTCTTTTAAGGGGTATATAATGAAGATTTCACTCTCTGTGAGCATCTAAATGGGCCTTTGTGCCGGGAGGCCCCCAAGAGATAAGCCTGTTTCTGACAGGCCTCCGTACAGACGCCCAAATCTGCTGTGGCAGCTGGAACAAAGGGACCCCTGAGCTGGACCGGCGCGCTGACAAAAAGCTCCCGTTTCGGCAGTCTGCGGAGGCTGCCTCAATTTAAGAATTAATAATCCACTTTTACCTCCGCTGGTTGTTTGAGAGAGTAATTCACGGGGCTCTTTGTCTTTTTATTGAGACTGTGCAAACAGTTCAAACAAGCTAGCGAGGATCATTAGGTGATGCATAGAGATCGTTCATGCGTCGTTGACGTTGTGATTATTTACCAGTTGATTGTTGCTAATGTTTATTTCATAATTATCTGTTACACCTTCTTATTAGTGACAGCAGTCCGTCTCCTAGGATGTGTCGCGAGGTAAAAAACAAAAAAAAGTAGGTGTAGGCTGATTATCGGGGCCGATATTCAGCATTTCTCCAGATTATTGGTACCTGTGTGTTTGTTTTATGTCTGATTAATAATAAAATTAATTAATCTAACAATGTGCTACTTTGGCTGTGACGCAGCATCTTTTCTCTGTCTGAACAGTCACCATCTGTGATCTCACTCAGCATCCCGCCCACAACACTATCTGATCTAAAGTGTGTTTTTCATCCACAATTGCACATTTAAAATAAATACAACCTCATGTCTACACACTTTTCATCTGTCGTTCATGTTTTTTTGGAATGGGTACAATTTTTCTGCATTTTTTGCATCCATCACAATCCTTCAGATGGTTGTTTGACTATTCAGAGCCACCGTAGTGTGATAAAACAGACTGATCGCAGGTCAGCTATCACTGTGATCTCAACTGAATAGATCCAGGTGAAGCCAGCACACGTGATGTCATTAACACATTAACAGGGGTCATTCACACTGTTGACACTGAGGACTCGGCCCCCTCCACTTTCTTAAATGACCAGTGTTGTCCTCATCACTTTTTAAAGGCATAATTAGTTGAAATATGCTTAAAAAAATAGCTTGCAATAAGACGTTTTACCTAACGAATGAGACAAACTGATTTCGATGACCTTAAATTCTCTGACCTTAAACGAAAACATTCATAACTCTTTCAACACAAAGTGATGCTCGAGTTGCTAGCAGCGTAACAAACTGGACCACTAACATCCTGAGATACACCTGGAAGCTATCAGAATAGTGCTCCAGCACAGATCTAAACGATGCAAACGATGGTGTGCAAAAAGGCCTTAAGACTTTCATTTTTACTACAAATGTATATCAGGTACTAAATCTAAATTTGTCTCAGTTGCATCCCTGAAAACAATCACACTGGCCGATCCAGAACAGGAAGTGAAAAGAAAAACTACACACAGGTTATTAGGATAAAATCTCCCACTACAGGTGAAGTGATTATTATATGGCAAGATCAATATATTTGTTGTGATATTATACATTATGGTAAGAAAGTGTTTATAGAAGAGAAATGACCAGACATACGTTTTTGTTTAATCCAGTTAATTTACTGCTTAACACAGAACTGTTAAATAAAAAAGAAATCAGCTTCATACATGATGGAAAAAACAAGTTTAAAGTACAATATTGGCAAAATGTCTGCTGTGAAAAAGGTCTAACCACGGTTATTAAAAGAACCTCTCAGCCATTAAATAAAACAAATACCGTATAATGTCACTGGCTTTTTAAATTCTTCACAATGCTGCATACACTCTTAACGTATATCAGAATTCATTTAAAGGTCCAGTACGTAGGATTTAGGGGGATCTACTGGTAGAAATGAAAAGTGGAATATAATATTTGCAATTATGTTTTCCTACGTGTATAATCACCTCAAACTAAGAGTCGAATTGTGTTTTCGTTACCTTAGAATGAGTCTTTTAAAGCTAAAGAGGGAGCGGAGTCCTCGTCAGCGAGGTCCGCCATGTTTCTACACCGTAGATTCTCCTGCAGGCACGGAAGGGGAGGGTGATTCGAGGGGTAATCAGGTGGTTGTAGTCTGCAACCTCACTGCCGGGTGCAACAATATCCTACACACTGGACCTTTAAATCCAGCTGATACCAAATATATGTCTTTTGAATGTGACTGCTGTTCGTGGCAAGAAACAGTCAGCCGTGTAATTTTCTCACATCAGTTTTTGTACGTGTTAAATGCAATATTTTAATTTGTTGGAGGATTTTGTGACGGGAGTTTAGACAGAGTCAGTCTAGTCGCTTCCCTCTTATCAAGTCTTTAGGCTAAGCTCAAATACACACAGAAAGATAAAGGTGCTAACTGGAACCAAAAATGGTTCTTCGGAGTGATGCCATAGAAGAACCTTTTAGCAAGAGGTTCTTTGAAGAACCCCCAAAGGTGCCTCAAAGAACCATCAAAAAATGGTTCTTTGAGGCACAATAAAGGGAGAAAAAGAACAGAAATTCTTTGAAATTATCATCAGTGTACACACTGGACAATAAAATAAGTAGATCGAGGTCAAAGCACACATTCGATAGTCATAAATTCATGCTTGATATTTATTGTATTTATTTATCTGTTGGACATTTTTTGTATTTATTTGTTTCCACAATCAGTCAGCCAACCAGCCCAAACAATCGAGAGGTGTTCAGAGCTACAACGATTAGCTGATCAACAGAAAATGTATTGACAACTATTTTGATAATAGGACTTAATAATCGTCAAAGCAAAAAAAGTCAAATGTAAGAATTTGCTGCATTTCTGGGTCTTAATTGAGAAAATAATCTGCAGATTAATCGATTAATGAAAATAGTTAGTTGCAGCCCTAATTTCATGCTATTACATGCCAGCAAATAACTCCAATAAAAATGAAGAACCTTTAGTACTTTAAAGAACCACATAAAGTCTGCGAAGAACCATCCCCTATATAAAAAGAGAGCCTTTTGAAGAACCATTTAAGAACCATTGTTTTTCTGTGAGTATATGGATGGATGGATGGATATATGGAAGGAGAGAGTGAGTGAGGGAGGGAGGGAGCATGCGGCCAGGTGTATCAGTGCCCCCCTGTGTGATGACCTTTCTTCGACTAACAGCTCAGACCTCTACAACACTCACACACACACACACACACACACACATATATAGTGGAGAGTCATTACAGATTCATAAGTACCAACATGCCCCCAACCCCTCCTCACCAAGACATCATAAAGGTCAAGTTCATCTTCCTCAGTATTCTCTCTTTGTCTCCCTTCCCTCTCTCCTCATTGTCTCAGCGGGCACTGCAGCAACCTCAACAACACCAGCCTGTTGCAGCAGGAACCTGTGTATGCATGTGTGTGTGTGTGTGTGTGTGTGTGTGTGTGTGTTGACTGTTGAGGATATAAGCCAAAGTGATATGAATACATTTCCATAATGAAGCGTGTTTAGCTCTGCTCTAAGGTCTGCCAGTCAGATGCACTGCGAAGCGTATCATCAACAGCCGAGCAATGTCACACAGGTTGTCTGTTTGGGGATTATACTGCACATAAGGACGGGAAATACTGACCAGATCAAACATTTCTAAATGCTATAAATCCTTGCTAGAACTGCTAATTATACGCAGCGTCCTGACTTGATGATCTTTTCAACCAATTTGATTAAAATTTGTCTGGAAATATGCACATCTTGAGCCAGAATTAGCCTGAAACACAGATTTTAAAGAATAAATTCACCTGAAAATGAATGTTCAGTTATTTAAGACTCACTCCCATGTTGATGGAAAGTCGAGGGGAAGTTTCGTAGTCCACAAAACGTTTCTGGAGCTTCACAGCAAAACAGCGTTGCAGCATTTTCGACGAGCAGTCAAGGCTTTTAGCTTTTATCTCAGCAGCTACAGTTTGGATTTTGGATTGTAAAAGCCTTTAAATTATGTTTTCTCTAATCAATTTTGGCTCTGAGAGCTGCAGCATGGATGAAAAGATGTTTAATGCTCAGTGTTTTTATTTCTGTTATTTCTCCAGGTTCAGATTACAATGGAAGAAATGTCCATCCAGGAGTGGACAGACTTGAGGACAGGTGTCTGGACCTCACCTGAGCCACCTGACCCAGCCGCCCCCACACGGCACAGTTAGCCCGGACGGCCTGCAGGAGGCATGGTACGCTACTTTGTTATCCCCCAAATCATGGTTTGATTTACATTTAAAAAGAGAAAGTTAGCTCTGAAATGTGTTTGTGTAGTTTTAATATTCTACAGCTCAGTGAGAAGATTTGTGAAACTGAAGAAGTTGATTATTAAACTGAACAGCAGAGAGACAAACGTGGTGATGATGTCATTCAGAGACAAATCCTGAAGCTGATGGATCAATAGAGTGGTGGAGTCTGTAGTCCTAAAACCCCCAAATCAGTTCCCTCGTCTCAAAATCTATGAGGTCTTTGAATTGGTTTCCTATAATTGAATTAAAACATGTTTTAAAACAAGTGTCTAGATGAGACTACAGAGGTTGTCACGGACATTAAACGTCATCACACCGAACACAGAGACTCATCTTTACAGGCCGACTTTACTTACAACCTATTCTAACTTTAACTTTACAACAAGTACATGGATCAGTTTACAGAAAACGTGTATAGTAATTGTGTGGTGAGACGTTTAGTGGTGGTGACGTGTGAGTCATGCGACCACGATGTAATCTGTTTATAGCCTAACATTAGCTTTTTACTTACTTACTTACTGCTGTAAGTATCATAAACTTGTGTTTGCCACAGAGCTTATTTTTACGATATTCCAAATTGTAATTCAATAATCCTATAGGCTTTTTGTCGAGGGGACCAGGGTGATGCTAACTTCCGGGTTAGCCTACAAAAATATGTCACCGCTCTATAGATAAAGTCATAAATTAAACTGTGGCACTCAGTTTCTCCAGAGTGTCGTCTGCATTTGTGAATTGATTTACTGGTCCAAAGTCACTGGAATATGATGTACATTAGCCTGTTTTTGACCTTTAACCCCGAACTTTTACTATTATTGATTTTGCTATAAAAACCAGAGTTGAATTAGTTTATTACTAAAACTACATGAATTTGTCAGAGCACTTTTATCAGCTGAGGATCAAAGTTCATTCTGTTCATTCTTGACTTTGGAAACAGAATACAGAAAGCAGAATATGTTTTTTGGTGGTTTTGAGATATATTTAGTCTAAAGGTGTCTAAATGTTTAAAGAAATGGCTGTTAACTGTAGTCTAATCTCTCTCTCTCTCTCTTTCACACCTCTCTCTCTCTCTCTCACACACACACACACACACACACACTCACGCGCGCGCAGCGGTGGCAGCTCGGTGCTCCTGACTGACTGACTGACAGCCGGGCGGAGGAGGCGCGTGACACGCAGGATGCTCAGGTGGCGGCGGCGGTGCGCTCTCTCTCTCTGTCCCGTCAGTCACTCTCCTCCTCAGCGGAGGTGGGCTCCGTTAACTGAACACCTGTCCAGAGGTAAGACGACCCTTTCTGTGTTTTCTCCTTGTTTCTCACCGACGTGTCAGATTTGTCTGGCTCTTCCTGCTCTGGTCTGTCTGCGCTCTTTGATTTCTGCTGTTTCAACGCATTCTGAAATTTAACTCATATTTATGCCGGTGTGTAATTATATACTTATATCATGCAATAAGTACTAATTAGTGTCTTTTTTGAGAGGCTAGCGGTTGTATTGCAGTTCACTTTACAGTCGTACATTGTGTAATGACCTGTTGCGGTCGGAGGGGGCGCTGCTGTGCGTGGTTTAGTACCCTGACGTAGAACTGCGACAGATAGAAGCGGAATGATCTATAAACTGCTAACAGTTTAATTAATGCAATGACAGTAGTGGAAAATAAGAAAGTACTCTACTTTATATTATATATGTATTTTCAATATTTTAATTAGATGTTATCTTATACTTCTACTCTACTACAAATTGTCATTTTTGCTCCACTAGATTTATCTGACGTCTTCAGGTACTAAATGTACAAATACTTCTTATAAAAAAATATTTTATTATAAAATATGATGGTTTATTTTCATGAATACGTAGATTTAAATACACAAAATTATACAAAAGTACTACATACATGTTAATGCATCGGTAATAATCATTATATATAATTTGTATTACACACATTAACTATATAATCAGACACTGACAGGGTCCTGGCTAATGGGTACTTAAATTTGATGTAAGCTTACATTTAGGGTTTCAGTGATATATTATTTTCAAAGTATGCCGAAATATTAAAATCAGTGATTAAAATACTGTTCTACTGTTCTACTGTATACTACTGGTGTTATTAAAAGGACATAATATTTTGTGAATTTATAATAATGGATTTGTTCAACCAAAAAACCCAAGGTCATTGTGATTGATAATTATACTACTTGTAATTGTGTAATACCATATACTGTGATATTGTGAAACCATGATATTTTTTTATGATCATCGTAACATGAAAATTTCATACAGTTGTGACGCTACTCACATTTTTGCTTGTTCTTCTGTAACAAAATTGACCTTGGACTTTTAATGGAGCATTATTAACCTGTTGTATTGATACTTTTACTAACTAAGTAGAGGAAATAATGTCCATTTTACTGCACTGCATGTATTAGACAACTGTAGTCACTGGTTACTTTACAGATTAATTCTTAAAACCTACAACGAGCAGTTGAAGTATAATGCTTTGTTATGCGTTAAACTAAACCACACGACAGTAAATTGAATAGTTTAGATTGGCTCTGATGTAAGCAGGTAAAAACATTAAAGTGCCTTTTTTGCATATTAATGCAGCAGTATAATGATAAATCCTGGGAACTTGGTGCTGCTCTATGTTCGCCGCTTCTATTCGTTGTAGATCTATAAACGTACTACACACCACACGGCGTCGGCGTGCACGCACGTATTCTCTCGCTCTGTATTATTGCTCTGAAACCAGCCACCATGGGGAGTTGAGGGGGTAGTCGACGGGTTATTTTCGTTAATATTTAATATCAGAAAGCTATCCATATGCTGCGTTTTGGAGCACACAGTTCGCGCCAGTATCCCCAATGCAGCGGATTACGGGGATCGGGCTTTCAGAGACGGTAGGACGGACACTTTTGTGGAAAACACGGGACGTTAACGTACCTAGCTAAGCTAGCCAGCTAACAAGCTAACCTAGACTAGCTAACACACCAAGCTAGCTGGCGTTGCAGCCAGTAGAGTGGAAAACGTGCCCTCGCTTTCTTGTTTTGTTTGATGTTAGATCGGCTGATTTGTTGATGTTAACCAGTAGTAAAGTTGGCGCTACTTCTGTACAAGTTTGCTCGGCACGAATAAATGTACGAAGTGCGCTTGTGTTGAAGTGTTTTTGCATGCAGGCCCGTCTTGTGTGGTTGTAGAGTTTGTTTCTGTACCCATCCCCCACCGTCTTTGCAGGCCAAGATGAATGAGATTCTCACTTCAAAGCACTGGCATTGGTGGTGGCATTGCTACGAGGCTAGCTAGCTGTCTTAGCTCGTTAACATTAGTCGATTATTCAGAAAGGGGAGTCTAGCTGCACGAAGTATGTGCTTTGTTTTGACAACTGTGAGCGCTAGCTTTTTAAGCTAGCTGTTAAACTACCGACAGAAACTTAATGGTGAACTTCAGATTTAAGCTCATAGCATTCATTTGTTTTTGGCTGGACTGGAGTCTCGGTTTGTAGCTGCAAGTAACTGCCAGTATTAATAACACATCATTTTAAACATGAATTTAAACTCACATGCTAAGTTAGCACTCTAACAATGTGTATTTTTGTGATAAGATCTCAACCACACTTGTCTGCATCCTGCTCTGTTCTGGTTTATGTGTTTGTTCTGCTCGTCATCCCATTTTGGTGCCTCTGTAAATTGCTGTTTACTATGTAAAAATAGTCCTATGACACAGTGAGGGGGGTGAGAGATGAGTCAGTCATCTTTATTGTCACAGTGATAATGTTTATTACCATTGTATTAACTCATGCTCCAACAACTGACTGCTTTTCTTCTGTCTCTCGTAGGGTGAATTGTTTGCCAGCAAAATCATTGCTAGAGGGCAAGATCTGATCTCTGCCTTGTGCAATCAGAGACATGAGTGTTGTCAGAGAATTACATGGGATTGGGTACAGGGGCGGTGGTGGGGTTGTGGCCTCGCTGAGCGGCCCTACCCACTTTACCGAGGATGCTCCGCGACCCCCAGTTCCTGGTGAGGAGGGATCTGATGTGGACCCCCCAGGCCAATCAGTCAGCACCCGTCCAAACACCCTTTTCCAGACCCTCAGCTATCTCCCGTCATCCTCGTCTAAAATGGGGGATCCATCAAGCTTCACGCCCTCCTCATCGTCTGCGACCCCGCGTCGCCCTGATCTGGACTTGGGATATGAACCTGAGGGCTCTGCTTCACCAACGCCACCTTACCTGAAGTGGGCAGAGTCGCTCCACTCCCTCCTAGACGACCAGGAAGGCATCCAGCTGTTCCGAAACTTCCTGCTCCAGGAAGGGTGTGCGGACCTCCTTGACTTCTGGCTTGCTTGCTCGGGGTTCAGGAAGACCAGCCAGGAGAAGAGGGCTAAACTGGCCAAGGCCATCTACAGGAAGTACATTGTAGACGGAAGTGGGATTGTCTCCAGGCAGATCAAAGCGGCCACCAAGAGCTTCATCAGAGACTGTGTGGGAAAGCCGCATCCAGACCCTGCCATGTTTGAACAGGTAATTAAAATGCAGATTTAATGTTTCCAATAAGAGCAGTTGTTGATGGATTACACGGGCCGGTGAATGATGTTATGGATTTCTCATTGGTTGTATTTTGTCCATCTTTGAATGTGTTGGGTCAGCCAGGCTATGGGACAGAAATGTAAGGAATTGAAACAGAATGTTGGCTGTTTAAAAGACGATGTATGACACCAAAAAGGTACCACAGTTTGCTTCAGTGATAGGGCAGACTGGTGCTGAGATGTGTTTTTGTCACAGCTTTAATCACCTCTCTCCCGTACGCAGCTGAGGGGCTGGAGGGCAAGTGTTTTTGGCCTGTACTTATAAAGCCATCATATTTCGGTTGTATATCAATGTTTATTCTAGATTTGAGAAACGTGGAAGCCATGTCTGCTTCCATCACGACGGGTGTAGTCGGCCTTTGAACAGGACAGAAGTTGCAGGGCATTTCTTTTTTCTTTTTTTTTGGAACATGCCACATTTTATTTGTAGTATAGACAGGATGTTTGTGTATGTGTTCATTTTCTGTGGATAATTAATCACATTGATTGGAAGATTTTCTGTCAGAATAAAAACCCTCACAGCAGTTGTTGTAGCCTTAAAATGTATGATGGACCTGTTAGCAGCGTTCAGTAGTGATTCAATGAAGATTGTTCTTTGGGGTCCAGAGCTTAAACACGTCCTGCAGTTGAAATCCATTTATGGAACCAAAGTTGCTGAAAAGGTTCCTGAAAATATTCTTGTGGCCACATAGGGCTGTTACACCCCGGTAGTAAAATGTAAATGGCATTTTAAAATATGTGACAAAGAAAGGATGCAGCTACAGTTCCAAACAAGTCGCATATGAAACGAGGTGGAGGGATGAATGGAGATTCTCTCCTGAAAGTTTGTGTCTCACTGCAGAAAAGTCAATAATCAGAATTTTGAAGCCCAGTTGTCGACAATATGATGGCTTATAAAAATGTTGTAAGACCAGGCTGTTCACTGAAACATAATGGATGTAAATATGTGATATGATGGTACACGGAAAACAATCTTCCATCCAGACAAGCATGTTAGCACCATTTCAGAAACACCTGAAAACACATATCACATGACCGTTCATGTACACTGGGCGCTGTGAACAAAAGTGTCAGCAGACATTTTTTTTGTTCCATCAGTGTATTTTCAATGTCAGCTTTATGTCTTTTTAAATATAGACAATATAAGATCCATTCTGTCAGTGTCCAAACTCAAGTAATTCAACGAAATATGACATAACGCCTTTAAGAAAGACCAAAAAGAACAGATAAAGATACGTTTTAAGAGACACCTGTGCAGTGTGGACGAGGCCTAAGCCAGGCTTACATCTTGAGTTTTGGTGAGGAGATAATGGAAGCAGATCAATTTGTTTATTTTGCACTATGAATTATTACAAATACGCTGTTTTCTAAAGGCACGTGGTCACGAAAGCGAGAAAGAATAAACTCTGTGGAAATCCAAAGTGTTGATGAATCGAGATGTATTTGCAGTAATTGTATGATCGCATCGTAGTCCCTTAAATTAAATCATGAAGCGCTCGGAGATTTCCGCCTCTACTGTAAAAGCCCTGATTCATGTTTTCTTGTGTTGCAAGTAAACCACAACAAAGAACCAAATCAGGTCAAGTTTCAGTTTGGTTTTCACTCGTGTGAAACCGTGTCCCATTTTGCCCTTGAACTCGTTTACCCTCTCTGTCTTGATCGTTCTGTGGATCTGCTGAACGTGTGTTCAGACCGCATACATGTGAGGCTGCCATCGCCGTTCTCGTTAACAGAGACGGAGTGAGGTGACATAATAATCGTAATGAACGAAATGAAGCTCGTTTCAGTTGTGGATTTCTTTGCAGTTCAACATTTTCTGTCGCTATAAACGCACCTTTTCTGTTTCAGTCTCATTCAAGCGTTCGACCGGCTCGGCAGTCAGTTACATAAATTAAACTTTCACTCTGCCGTAGAACCCTGTAGTCATCGTAGGAATCTGCGTTCGCATTTATATTCAAAAGCTAAGCGGTGTTGAAGATGCGTTTATCCTCAATCAAGGGACGAGTTGAGAGCCGAGAGCCAGGTCGAGACCTCTCAGATCGGCAGCGTTTGCTCCAGTCTGAAATGTATCGGCGCTGAGTGGGTGGACTTAATTAGTGATTAGAATTTGTGTGAAATGAAGGAAACATCCTCAGGCGTCATTAAGTTTTGTACCCGCTCACTGTTTGTGTGTCTGTTCCAGGCCCAGATCGAGATCCAGAGCATGATGGAGGAGAACACCTACCCTCTGTTTCTGAAGTCGGACCTGTACCTGGAGTACACGCGGACCGGAGGGGAGAGCCCCAAGCCTAACCCCAGCGATCAGAGCCCGTCATCGGGTCCAGCCAAGCCTGTGCCTGGGTACTTACCCACACTCGCTGAGGATGAGGAGTGGAGGTGAGACGATGCATCAATAACGTTATTTATAGCACAGGAGTCGTGTCTCTCGTCTGGAATAATTAAACTAGAAACTCCACTAACTTCTCTGAGTTTCATATGTTTGACAAAATATATATTTTAATGTGATTGTAGGTGTGGAGGAGGAGGAGGAGGAGGTGTGAGGCCAGTGGAGGAAGAGAAAGATGAGGAGGAGTGTGGAGACACACCAGCTGGTAGGCTGACTCACAGCCTGCTGATGCAGACGGCACCGCAGAGATCCTCGACCAACAGGAGGAGGCAGGACAGCAGGGAGTACAGGTGTGTGTGTGTGTGAATGCTAAGAGGACTGTGATGTCTTTGAGTTCACATTATTACCTTAAAATATAGTTTTAAATCATGGTAATCACCCTGTGTGATTATTGAAATATTTTTTAATGTCCGTATTGGATCATTTCTCTGGTCATGTAGGAAACAATTATAATGATGCCAATATTTTTCCTTTCATTGATGAGACTGACACGTTGAGTTTAATCATTTTACCTAACATTTTGTTTTACTCGGTTGTGGCGCAAATGCAACAGTTTTAAAAACACTGCCTCATTTGCAAATCTACTAATATCCATCGTGGGGCATGACCTCAGCTGGATTTTTGGCCAACATTCACACATTTTTGGAAATTTCAGTTTCAAACTGATAAAGATATATATCAGAGGCAGGATATTTGACAGTTTTAACAATGAACATTATTGTCCAAAATAACATCAGTGCAGTGAAATGGTAAACTTCACTGGGAATGTAATAATTATAAATGACCTCAGGCATCATTTTTGCATTATGATCTCTTAGAAGTTTATCAGCTCATGTCTGACAACATACAGTTTATACCAACACCAGTACATTGGTCAAGCTCGGATCCATGGCTTTTCAAGTTATTAGTTTTTTTACTATACATAAAATTAAAAGAATAATAATAATAAATTACATTTCATCATAGGAAACCTTTGATTCTTTCATTTAACCCCTAAGCTTTAAAAAAAAAAGTGTTTTCTGTCTAAAATCGAATTTTCCTTTGTTACTTTTTTCTTTAAAAATAGTTTGAAAATGCTAAATATTATCTGAACAGTCTTATTCGTTAGTTCAAACAAGCAAGAAACCTGCTGAGCTGCCGTCAACTAAACCTGACATGTCCTGAGGCCGAAGTCCTGGTTATAGAGATGTGTGTTAAATGTGATGTGACAATTCATGGATTACTCCGAGCTTCGTGCCGAGTGTGGCGTAAATGTGCGCGTGTATCCACATTTTCACGTGAGCTCACTACATAAAAATCTCTCCACTGTTTTTTTTTTCAGGCCTTGGCGAGAGCCGGTGAACCCGTACTACGCCAACATGGGCTATGCTCGCGCTCCAGCCACCAGTGCCAACGACAGCGAGCAGCAGAGCATGTCGAGCGATGCTGACACACTGTCGCTGACCGACAGCAGCGTGTAAGTGGATGAACCCAGAATAACTGCTGGATTTAAACACAGTTAACGACAGCAGTGAGTGTTTCAGATCCGTGTTTGACTGGCGTTTTTCTGTGCGCAGAGATGGTATTCCTCCGTACAGATATCGGAAGCAGCATCGAAAAGAGATGCATGAAAGTGCCAAAGCCAATGGACGTGTGCCCCTACCTCATATACCTGTGAGTCACACACACACACACACACACACCGCTCGTTTAGCCTCCTATCAGCATTCACAGCTGCACGTAGCATTAACGGTAACTTGATCCCCGGTGACCTAATTCAGATATCAGCGGGGATTTGTTTATCAACATGCTGTCGCGGCTTGAATTATTAATGCAGCAGAAAAACAGGGAGTAGCTCGGGGCGGGTCACGTTGTCACACAGTTCTGTATTATGTTAACGTTTGCACCCTGAGACAAACACTTATGAGCTTTCACAGTTGGTTCCTTAATTGAGATTAGAGAATCTGTCTCATGTCTTTCTCTTCACTCCTTTTTGTGCAATTTAAGGGTTATTCATGTTTTGTCCTGCCTAAAGTTTTTATGTTAATTGACTTAAATGCATTTGAATTTTAGAGCAGATGTTTATAGGAATTTTTTGGCATGTAATTTGTGCTCGCGTGTCTGTACCCAGCGCACGTACCGCATGCCAAAGGACATCCACGTAGAGCCGGAGAGGTTTGCAGCGGAGCTCATCAGCAGGCTGGAGACGGTTCTCCGAGAGAGAGAGGCTCAGGAAAGACTCGAGGAGAGGCTGAAGAGAGTACGACTGGTGAGTCCGTCACTGTCTGTATGCACTGTGGGTCTTACACTGCGGGCTGAGCTGTTATTCATTCCGGTTATTCGCACACAGTTGACGGTTGATCTCTTGGTCTGTTTGGTCGTCAAATCGGCTCCGAGTGAGTTCAGCGACCACACAGGAGAAACACAGAGGGTGTGGTTGGAGTTTATACAAGAACTATGGCTGGACGCACACTTTCTATTTATTTGAAAGTGTGGAAATCTGACATTTTCACATCAGAGATGATGATGAAAAGACTGGTTTATTGAAAATGCAGCAACCACAAGCACATGACAAAATCAGTGACAATCAAAACTCAGAGTTCATATTATAAAATTCAAAGAAAATATGTACTTGTTTGTTGCTACTGGATCTGTTGATTATTTAGTTTTCCCCTCAAACACTCGCTACATTACAGTACACAACCTACTTTTCTGGTTGTATTTCAGGTAACAAAGTACACAAACACAGAGAGATAACAAAAAGCAAACACAACAGCACAGCATCATCGTTAACAGCATTCTCCCTCGCTCGACCACACACACTCCTTACGCTCTACTGCGTTCTCTCTCTTGCTCGACCAGACATTTTCTACAAACAGCACACACGTGTGGTTGTTTTTTTTTTTTAAACATGGAAACAAGCTTTGATTGACAAACAGCTACAGGCAGCGAGACAGAAGATGGCTGATTAAAAATCTGGAAATCCTACTTCAGAACAGGATCAGCCAGATGAACTCTGGTTGACCAATCAATGGTCTGCGGTGTTGAAACTCCACCTTGTAGAATTGGCTCAGCCTCAACAGAAGGGTAACAGAAAAAACAGGAGGGCACAGAACGCTTCTTTTGGTACCATCCACAACTTGACAATGGAATCACAAAATTAACCGTTCTAACGTGCAGCTGAATTAACCGGCCTGCTCGGTGGAAACGGGGCTTCAGACTCTTCGTTACATATCGCTGATATCTGATGACCTCACCTATAATAGACGTGAGGAAGCGAACCCACACTTCACTTAATATCGTCACAGAATCGTTCAGTTCGACCAGCATTAACTCGTAAGAGGCTCTGACCATCACGTGTTCAATCCAGCCCTCATAACAATGTGTGCTTCCTCAGTTGCACAGTGTAAGAGCAAACCCAAACTGTGGCCTGTAATTGTGAAGTTATATTAATTAAGTCCCTTCAATTTTAGGAACAATTTACCAAGTACTTAATATATGAATGGTTTTTGTTTGTCTTGAATTTACCAACACATACGGTTTGTGAACATCCACATTTTTTACACTGTGCATAAAACATTTGTCTCCTTCTCGTCTCCTAACAGGAAGAAGAGGGCGACGATGCTGACATCTCGGTGACGACCTCCATGTCCTCTCATAGCATACCACTCCCCCTCCCCTCATCGTTCCCACCTCTCTACGGCGCCCGCTACTCAGAGACCACTGCGAACACGGCGACCGTCGCCACCTACGGCGGCCTGGTCGCCATGGAGGATTCCCAGGACGACGACCCGGAGTCTATTCTGGATGAGCACGTGCAGCGCGTGATGAAGACGCCGGGCTGCCAGTCGCCAGGGGCAACCAACAGCACCTTAGGAGGAGGGGGGTCGGCACACGCCTCCCAAATCGTCGCGTTCGCCTGACGGCGGGACGGGCCCGCCTCACTACCCGCCACACCGGGGGGGAGGTCACAGTCTGCCGGCCGCTGCGGTCAAAGGTAAGACACTCAGCCAGGGGTGACAGAGTACAGAGACTAGAGACACCGTTACATGACTTATGAATGAGCTGTGAAAAACAAAAACGCCTCTCACTGCGATGTCCGTCTCAGGTATTCATCACCACAAGCAGCTGTACCACCACCGAGGAAGAGAAGGCCAGGAGGAGGCGGGCTCTCGGTCTCAGGCTAACTTCATGTGGAACGGAGACCCGGCCAGCCAGTACGCAGGGAGGAGTCGTAACTACGCCGACGGTGCGGGAGCCAGCACGATCGAGGGCATGGGTTACAGGTAGGCCGGTGTGGTCGCATGCGCTCGCGTTCGATTGGTCCACAGCATGTGGTGTGTTTCATTCAGATGACCTCAACTGGTTTGTGTGTGTGTGTTCGTTCTGCAGTAGTAAAGGCAGCACGCTGTCGAGGCGAGGCTGTAAGAAGGCAGCGGAGACGTCGGGCAAAGGTGATGAGAGTGGGCGGGGCATGGAGACCCAGGTACCAATGGAGGATCTGGAGAGAAACCAGAAGATCCTGCAATGGATGATGGAAGGAGACCGACAAAGGAAGACCTCACACGGGTGAGTCATTCTGTAGATTTCTCAGGATTTTATTTAATACATGTGCATCAGTGTCTGTAGCCTAATCGTTGGTCATTCATCCCTCCTTGTTTGTCTTCCAGTGGAAGCACCAGTAGCTCCAGGCGGACGGGAGCCAGCAGCGAGTCGCCGCGTCCGACTTCGGTGGAGCGACCCGGAGCTGTGCACCCCTGGGTCTCCGCCCAGCTGCGCAACAACCCCTCCTCGGTGTCCACCGCCATCCCCGGCTCGTCGTCCACCCAGGTCCAGCCCTCGCACCCTTTCATCCAGGACCCGGCCATGCCCCCCAACCCGGCTCCCAACCCCCTCACCCAGCTGGAGGAGGCTAGGAGGAGGCTGGAGGAGGAGAGGAGGAGGAACGCACTACAGCAGGCCAAGCAGAGGTAGGTGTCAAGTAATCGCATCACCCAAAGTCACTTGTATCCATTTCTTCTTCTTTGTTTGACGTGGATCTTGCTCTTTTTAAGGCACAAGTCCGGTAAGCGCCAAGTGTGTGAGAACATGACCGTCGCCTACTACTTCTGTGGAGAGCCGATCCCATACCGAACATCGGTCAAAGGCCGGGTGGTGACTTTGGGCCAGTTCAAGGAGCTTCTTACCAAAAAGGGCCATTACAGGTGAGAACATCTGATGTTTTAAAAACATATAGTTTAGGTGGGAATGTTGAATTTTTCACATTGTTTGGCTGTGAAATAATCCAACACCCCTGTGTGTCGTGTTACAGGTTCTACTTCAAGAAAGTGAGCGACGAGTTTGACTGCGGGGTCGTGTTCGAGGAGGTGCGCGACGACGACGCCATCTTGCCGATCTTCGAGGAGAAGATCATCGGGAAGGTGGAGAAGGTCGACTGAAATCTTTTGGAAACGGGGAAGACGACACGGAATTGCAAAAAAGATGATTTGGAAAAAAATAAGGAGACGGGGAAGAGAAACATTGGGGGTTCGAAGAGAAATTTCACCGGCGAGAAAATCGAAAGAAAGTAGAAAGATGGACGGAGCGACGTGTGACGGAAGGAAGGAAGATCGCGCTGCATGGTAGAAGCTTGAGTTTTAAAGGAGGTGGTTAGTTTTACGGAATATCTGGATATCTGCGTCACGGATCAAACACACAATAACAGCGAAGAAGCTTGGCCAGATGGAACCTGAGCGGAGAAAAGGAACATAAGTTATTTCACCTGTCTTGTCTCCACTGTGGATATCCGAGGAGCGCTGTTTTAAAATCTGATGTCTGACCAGTCTTCCACTGCTACGGATGGGGAAAAGGTGTGTGTGTTGGGGGGGGAGGGGGGGTAACTGCTGGAAGGAGGAGGAGAGGATAAAGTAGTCTTCCACTTCTGCTCTGGAGGAGTCTGTCCTCCGCAGACCATTACGATGCTGCTACATTACCACAGAAACTCTTCAATCGGTGCTCGGGACAGTAAACGAAGCAGTTTTGTTCCATTCGGGAGTCTCGCTGCCTTTTTGCTGTCTCTGTTCCTCATCAGCTGGTGACATGTGGGGGGGGGGGGAGAGGAGAGGACAGAGGATTTTAGGGGGAGTGGAATTTTGGCCTGCTTCTCCTCTCGTTGACTTCATAGCCTCAAAACAGAAACTTTCTCACCCTCGATTCCTAGATGTCACGTAGTGATCTCTCACGTCAGACATGTTCAGACAACAGTTCTCCACACAACTTGTTTACCAAAGCTACATATTTTTGATAAGACAAGTATCCTAGCTACTTGTTTCATTTTATTGAATTGTGTATGTACAAGGCAGGTACTATTACTTATTAATGCAGCCTAATTTTCGTTATATCTCAACTTAATGTCGTATTATTGTGTATGTTTTGAAGCTAGATCATTAGTCATTTCAGGGCAGCCATTTTTTTTTTCTCCCCGCTATAACACACCACTGCACCTCGGTTCTGTTTACCTTTTGGAGCGTGCGGTTCTGCTCTCCCTGCGCGACGGATTTTAATCATAGGATTGCTTTTTTTTTGTTGTTGTTGTTGTTGTTCCACCTCTCAAAAGGTTATCATGAAACACAAGAGCGCACACTACAAATGTGCCATCTATGACCACAGTATCTGTTTTTTTTTTTGTTTTTTTTGTTCGTAACAAATCACACTGTCACCTCATTTGCGTCATTCTTCTGCTACGCCGAGCTCCCGCGTACGTAAACGCCGAGCTCGGTCTAGGTGCCTGCCTGCCTGCCTGGCCAGTGCCATTTACTATCTAGAATGCTTATTCGGATGCGTGTCGAGTGTGAAAGCCTGTGTCGTGTATGCCTGAACTCAGCCAAAGAGCATATCGTGCGTCCCCGTATGCCTACATGCGTGTGTCTGACCGGTCCAAGTCCAAGAGTATCTGTCGTATATTTTTTTTCATACTCAGCAGAAGGGATCAGCAGAATCCTCTTCCTCATTGCAGATTCCTAAACGTCAAACGTCGTAGCGCAACACTGAGTTTAAAATCTGCGGAATAGTTTGATATTTGGGGGAAATGATCTTATTTGCTTTCTTGCTTAGAGCTACATGAGAAGGTTGATATCACACTTGATTTCTGTTTGGCAAATATAAAGCTACAGCTAGCAGCTAGCCTAGAAATAAAGACTGAAAAAGGATCGGAAAACAAGCCACCAGGACGAGCACGAGGCCTCGACATCAGTTTTACATGGTGAAAAAGACTTAAATTAAAGCCTTGTACGAATAAAACAAACTGAGGATGCAACTACCGATTGTTATTTTTTACTTACGAATTATTCTGCCAATCATATTCTTGATATTTTGTTTGAATAGTTGAGACTTTTTTATTTTCTGTCACATAAGACAAAAAAAGCAGCAAAATGAAGAAACTAACCTGAGAGTTTCTGCTTCAAAAACTATTTTAAATGTCAAATTATTTAAGTTTTAGGTCTAAAACAAACTGGATAGACAGGTTAGCTGTTCCTCGTTTTGAGTCTTTATGCTAAGCTAAGCTAACCGGCTGCTGGTGTAGCTTTATATTTCATGCACAGATGTAAGAAATTGTATCAAACTACGAGCATGAAAGCAAATAAGCATATTTTCCAAATTGTGAGACTTTTCCTTCACACCTCTCATCAGTACAGTACTGCAGTAAGGCCTCGAGGCCACAATATCGTATAAAGCACCGTGCAGACACAATGCACTGATCACACACCAGCTGTGTAAGCTGAATGTAATTTGACTTTTTTAAAAACTCGCTCTCAAAGGAAACCCCTTCAGTGGTCGCGTCACCGCGTCTGTCCTCAGTCTCGATGTCAAACCGTTGGCCTGATTAAGTGTTTCGTGTTATCTATGCTGGTAGTTCATTGAATGTGTCCATCAAACAAAGAGGTCCTACTGTTCGTCTCGCAGGAATGTCAAATACAATTTGTCCTGGGTTTTCTGCCCAGTAAGGGAAAACGTAGGATTGGAAAACAGATTTGTCCTAACTTCAACCCATTATGCCTTCAATATGAAATTTAAAATTTAGATATGTATTTGTTTATAAAAAAAAATGTAATTTTAATAATCACCAAGCATGTTCTTTATAAGGAATGTTTTCCTGATGAGTTGAATTATCTATTTTGTTTTAATGTTTATGTGCGAACTGCTACGGCCCTCTGATATATTTTATCTGTTTTGTTAGAAAGAACGCCCAGGGACAGTTGAATGATACCATTTGTTAAGAGTTGATTCTTGTGCTTATGATTCGATGGACAAAACAAACAACCGCGTCTTTTGTGTTGTCAATTTGTGTGAAACACAGTGCCTTTATCATGTTTATCTTTCAAAATATCTTTATTGAACCAATCCTTGCTTTTTAAATGTAAGTTTTTATTTTTCAGTCGGTCCCGTTGTATTTTTAGCTGCAGTCATTGCTTGCTCACTTCTGTTCTGATAGATCCTCTGCTGTAAATATGTACATTATCATTTCATATGTGTCTTCAGACCTGCACCACATGTCCATGGTGTTTCTGTTTTTCAAAGGTAAACGCCAAGATGTCACTGTGCTGGTTCCACTTGTACATTTCTTTTAAAAAGGTACTTCATAATAAAGATGTTGAATAAACACTTTTATTGTTCAGGCATCATTCTGTGTTCACCTTATTGTCCCGGTTCACATGCTTCACTTTAACACTCTGTTTTTGCTGTAAATTAAGATGATGAGCATTACCATCATTATTATATAGTGTTATTTTTCCTACTGTGACATGACAAAATGTTTTCAATGAACAAGGGAAAAGGCAGAAGTATTTTCCACCAAATTATAAATGCTTGTTGACTGATAGCTGGAGTATATTCACTCAGGTACTGTAGTGAAGCTTTATTATTTCTGCATTAAAATGTCCAAAACATCTTTATTTTTTAAGTAGTGTTCTTTAGTTTATCCCAAATGTTTCCACAATGTTCAAACCCAGAGAACTTTGTCTGTGAACATTTTTGCGTGGCTCAAGTCAGATAGATTTTCATTGGTAATGGCTACTTTCAGCTTTTGTTTTGTTTCTATTTTATGCCACTTTCTACTTAACTTCTCAACAGTCTAGAGATTAATGCTGATAAATAGTGTATTTTTCATTCTACAACAATCAAATAGATATAGATTATAATTTACTGAAGGAATACAACAATATAATCAACATAAACATAGTTGCATTGTTGTTATTAAACCACAAAATTGGTTCATCAAATTTCATTCATTCAAAATTCATTCAAATTGGCTAAACACATTTAAATGCCGTGGAAGCATATTTTGCTGTTTATACAAAAGTATTTTTACTTTTCTACAAATTTGAAGGCAGGACTCTTACATGTTACTTCTTTTACCTTCATATCATTTAACTGCTACTTCTACCAAAGTAAAGGACCTGAAGACGTTCCACCCCTGCTCATAATGCATCCTTATGGAGCTGAATCTGAATGTCATTAAACAATAATATAGAAATGTTTACCAATAATGCATTAATACCTATTTACCTATAAGTGTGCTTAATGAAGGCTTAAAATACACTTTCCTTCTCCAAGTGACACAAAGTGCTCACAGAAAACACACAAGTTGTTTAGTAAGCAAATGAAAAGTGTTACCTTTTCTTTTAATGAATGATGGATGCTGAAGTTTAAAGGCCTGATACAAAACAATTCAAACTCAACTTGCAAGCCTTTATTGGAGCTTAGCCAAATAACATGAATGGGTCACATAAATAGGTCTATCTCTGCTGATGTAGACCATCTGATACAGTTGCAAGCTTCGGAAAAAAGCTGTAAAGTGGATCTTGAGTTGAGATTTAAAAAAGATTTTTGGTCATAATATGATTCTAGAGGATATTGAATGCATGACTGATACATGTTTTTGTTCCTGAATAATCAAGCTTTAAGCAAAGATATAACCTTTTCAATTTTAAAGGCTGTTATTTATATCCAGTAGTAATTATAAAAAAGTATTTGAGAAAAAATAAATCAGGAAAAACCCTGTATTTGATTTATTGTAAGACAGTTATTTAGAGTCCTGACAGTTTCATCAGGAATTGTACAGCAATGCCAATGTTGTTTTTTTTTTGCTTTTTTTTATAATAATATGTAGGAATATCTGTGTGACAAAAATCTAGCTTCTGTGCCTGTTAAAAAAAAATTAATAAAATAATGTATGTAAATGAAGATATGTCAGTAAAACTGCGCTTGGACGCCACCTTGTGGATTCTGTTAGTTGTGAAACGACGTACGACGTGAGGTTAAAGTTGAAACGTGACGTAAGCACGTAAGCTGAGAAACAGAAGTTGTAAAACGTAACCGGTTAAAGCATTTTGTAAATAAGTATTTCTTTTTTTTTTATCTAACGCTGTTATCCGAGCCTGAAAGAACCCCAATAAGAGTAAATTCAGATTTTAGGAAGCCGTTAAATTTATAAGACCGGAAGGACCACACGAACTGCTAGCTAGTTGGTTGTTGTTGTTGAGTTAGCGGGGCTAGCATGTTAGCTCGCCGACAGCGTTAGCCGTGTCGGTGGCATGCCATGGATCCGTTGAGTATAGTTGCGGATGAAGTGGCTTTGGAGGGACTGGACGGAATAACTATTCCCTCTCTGTGGCTACGACTCGAAGGTAGACAGGTCAAGTTTCCACTCAAGCTCGACGACTCCACCAAGGAGCTCATCTGGAAGTCACTCATCAACAACACCGACCTGAAGTTCTACCAGCTCCCGCAGGAGAGAGAGGATGTTGAGCTGTTTGACAGGTGGGTTCAGACCGGCGTCAAAACAAATGAAATTATTATCCCACACTTAACATATCCTGGTTATTTAAGATAATCCACAGAAACACACTCAGTTGCCAGTTTGTGAGGTCCACTTAAAGGACAATTCCACCATTAGTTTTACACATTAAAGTTTGTTGACAGGTCTTGCAGAGCACCACTGCATATGAGAAACAAGTAGTGTAAAGCCTTTTGTGGCTCCAGAGGAAGCTGCACATGATCTGATAATGTGCCTCCAGTGATGTCACTTTGTGGCCAAGACTCATTGTGGGTAATGTAGGCACCAGGTTCTGTAAAGGAGTCCACTGGTATATCATTGCACTCCTATAACAATGTTGGACTTATTATGGACGGTTAAAAAACAAATAATCAAAGAATAATACAGCAGAACCGAAGATATCACCTAATTTTATTCTGAATGATTCCTCCTTCTCTTTATAACCACGTGCCTCCTTTACCCACAGTGCAACAGTGTCTCTTTGAACTAGAATCTGGCCCTGACTTTGATTTTTGCGTTTGCATGCACGTGTGTTTTCAGGTTTAAACACATCGACCCAGAAACGGGCATCGAAACGAGACAGAAGTTTTCAGACACACGGAAAGATGTCTACCCGATCTCGATGGTTCAAGAAAACAAGGAGGGGATACAGGGCTCGTGTGCACTCTTCAAACAGAGGACAGACGTCACAAAACATGTCCGCTCCGAGTCCCTCACCCCGTTAGTCAACTTGGAGGAGGCTTTTGAAAGGTTTGTAGACTTTCATTGATTACAAATGCATTCAGCAGACTGTTTTTCAGCAGAAGTCACGTGCACCTGTACATTTGTTTTGTTTCACATTTCCCTCCTCCTTTCTGACACGTACCTCCTTTAGATATGGCCGAAAGCTCGTTGTCGTGGCATCTCAGGCGCTGCGATTCAGGACGTTGATCGGCAGCGAGAGCGATCCCGACTTGAAACTCAACGACGACTCTTACTGTGTGTTGGAAAGAGTGGGCCGAGCTCGATGGCAAGGAGAGCTACAGAGAGATCTGCACGGATGCTCCTTCAAGTAGGAGACTCGCACAGTCGTTGTTGCCGCTCCGCGTCGCTGTTCACTGTGTAACGGCCAGTATTGTGTTTCAACAGGATCGACGCTCGGAAGTTGCACTACATGAGGAAGGCTCTCGTCAAACACGGACTCATCAGCATGCAGTCTCACTGCACGCGAGTGAGTTCAGGGCAGCAGCAGCACTCCATTCTTCTGATGCTCAAACGCTTCCATGTAAACAGGTGTGTTCGTGGTTTCTGGGTTCTCTCTGTCCGTCCCACTCCCTCCCCTTTTGTCTCTCCTTGAGACATTTTCTCATCGTCTTCTGCTCTCTCAGGAGGAGCAAGTATGACATTCTAATGGAGAAAGTGTCCAACTACATCCAGCAGTCCCCCGGCCAGCTGACCACTTTCATGGTGCTCCGAGAATATCTTGTGAGTATCTCTCTTGTCATCGTGTCTCTCTAAGTGTGTTTGTCTTTCCATTTGCGGTAAAAAGTATGAAGATGTGTTGTTTGTTTGTTTTGCAGAATGTGAATGAGCGTTCCTTCAAACGTGTTCTTCAATACATGCGATCTGCCAAGTTGATTGAATACATCCAGTACCCGCTGGAGGAACTGGATCCCAGCGCCGGGCCTTGCACCAACAAAAAAGGTAATCATCATTACTTCTTAAACTGATGTGTTGTTCAACTTTTTGGAGATTGTATTCAGCCTAACAAATGTACTGCGTTACTGTTTTTCAGGAGATAAAGTGCTCATCCGTTGTGTAAAACTGATAAAGCCTTACACAGGGAAGGGTGTAGCCGATGATGACGATGACGAGGACGACGAAGAAGATTACGACAGTGAGGCGAGAAGAGGAGCTGTCCCGTCGGAGGGGAGAGTCATGGAGACGGATGTCCTGTCGCAGGCCTATCACATCGGTAGGTCTGATGAGCTTTCACTGTGTGTCAGGCAGACAGGATGATACATTTTTCAAGGCTTTTTTGTTTGTGTGTTAGTTTCGGGCTTCTGACCTCCAGTTCATCTTGTAGTAATTTGTGTCTGTTTTGTCGTACTGCAGTTTTATCCTGTGGCACGAGGGGAATCACTAAGACTGCCATCGGGTTGAGGATGAATGTCGGTAAGCTGGAGTCTCGTATGCTCTGCCGGCGGCTGGAGAAGGATGGTATAATAAAGGTAAGAACATGTACAGACATTATTTTCTTGCCAAAATAAATTTGTTCCCTTCCGAAAACACTCATGTGCAGTCAGAGAGATTGGAAAATGTCTTACGTAAAGGGATGTTAGGACGTGGATGCGATCATGTGTGCAGCACACTCTCAATTGTCGGATAAGCTTATGCATCTGCCAACACAAAGAAAACCCTTCCTCTGTAAGATGCTGTGATGTTCGCCAGACCTGATGGTGATCTGATGAAAAATGTCAAAGATTGTTTGGCTTCAGATGGGCAGCTCATGGATCTGTTTGTCTGAGTTGAGAACGGTGTCTGCATTTGTAACTTGCTTTTGTTGTCAATAATCTTATAACAGTCCCGTTTTAATCTTCGATAAGGCTGCTAACGCTAAAATTCCTCGAGTGAATACCCTGATGTTCTGTTCTGTTGTTTTGGTGACTGGTAATGTCGGTCAGTCAGTTGGTCCAGACTCAAATATCTGACCAACAGTTAGATGGATTTGAATGAAATTGTCTACATTTTGATGTTCATCATCTCCAGAGGATGAATCCAGATGTCTTTGATGACCCGCTGACTTTGATACCACGTCAACACCAAAATTAGCTACATTCAGATTCATTAAATGTGTTTGTAAAAGTCTTAGTCAATAATATTAAACTAAAATAATAATTAGTGACATGACTTTTTCCAGAGCTGATGATGGAATATCTTTTACTTCAGTTTCTCTTTTTTGTTTTTTGTTTTTTTCCCCGTACATTCTTTCTTTTTAGAAAATCTAACTTTTCAAAATAGACATCAGAACATATCTACTGAAACATGGCTCCTGTAAACATCTTCTTAATGTGTGTGTTGTCTTTCATCCTGCAGGGATTCATGGAGGACGTCGGTCGGCAGAGGACCACAAAATACATCAGCCACAAGTGTGTATCTAATGTAGATTTCCAAAGTCTTTCTACTTTATGTCACGTCAAATCCTTGAACACCAAACACTCTTCTTCGTCTCGCTGCTGCTCGCAGGTGTGTGGGTGGGAGCGATCAGCTCCAGCTGTTTGCTAAGGAGCAGGAGCGGAAGAAGCTCCTGTACTCCTCTGCGCCGCAGACTTCAGACGCTGCGCCCGCCGCCCCTGAAACTCCATCCACCTCAAAGAAGACGGCAAAGAGAACTCCTGCAGCGAAGAAGACTCCGAAAGCAGGCGGAGGAGGACGCAAAGATGCGGAGGAGGCTGGTGATGAAGCAGATGAAGGCTTGGACGGAGACAAAGGGAAAGGAAGGAGGTCAGGAGCGAAAAGAAACACAGCAGGGAGGAAAAGTAGATCGAAACAGGCCCAACCTGAGACTCCCACTGTTCAGCCTGCACCAGATGAATGTGAGTACTCTACAAACCTTTGCAGATATTACTTGAAAAGGACGCTCAAGTCTTGGTTTAATGACCTTTATGTGGTCCCACTTTTCTGTTTTCATCCATCACTCAGGTGAAACACCAGCCTGCAGCCAAGACACGACACCAGACTCAGTGTCAGAATCAACAGCAGGTGATTTTTTTTTTCATTGACTCATTTATTACACCTTTATTAAATTGTGCCCTCGTTGTCAGTACACTTAAAGCAGGATCAATACATATAGAATGGAATAGAATAGAATAGAACATGTTTAGAGACGGTAATATTTGAGAGCAGAGTAGTTTGTAATCATGGCCTTATAATTAAAAACAGAACAAAACCTGCAGTATCACACCTCTCTGCTGCCCACTCAGTCTTTCCATACAAGATGCAGTGATGAGCAGAATAACTGTCAGCGGTGATGAATCTTCCGAAGGCAGAGGCGTAAACAGCTACGCTACCGCTCACTTGCAGCGGTCTGACTTTGAAGGAAACTTTTTATTTCGTCGTCTGTCGTCACTGTCCACAAACACTGCTGCTGAAAATGAGCAAATCTTCAACCTGTAATTCCTGAGATTTGGGGCGGCAAGTTGATATGAACAACTTGTTAGCAAACAAACTTATACTTATACGGTGTAGCGATTAAAAAACGAAGCAGTCGCCGAGAGACTAAGCGCTGGGTATTTGCTGTTTGTCTGACTCGCTACTAACAAAATATTTGCTGAGATCGAAAAAATGCGTTTAAGCTTTTATTAAAGAAGAAAAAACAATTTTTATAACGTGCTTAAAGTATGGAAAAATCGATCAATCACAGCAATCAAAGCAAAAATAGCGGTCAACAAAAAATACGGCCTCCCAGTGACTCACCCTCTCTCTTTGTTACCTTCACCCGCCGCCCCGTGCACAGGTGAATATATTAACTGAAAGGTAACGCCCATATCGCCGTGACCCAATTACTGTGATATCCAAAAAATAAACAATCAAAATAACCCAAATATAAACCACAAAATTATCTATAAATACCCACCTTCATGGCTCCTACATATGGAGCAACATTACCATCGAGTTGAAGTTTTTTTTTCCCATTAGATGACCAGCTCCTGTGGAAAATATCTGGCTCATGAGCTGTTAGATGCTCCATTGTATTGTTAAGTGTAGTGCTAAACAGTTATTGTGCCTTGATTTGTTTTTTTAAAGCTTTCCTGCTAAATATGGCCGCCTGCTGTGGCCAGAAACAATACCGAGCAGGGCGGGGATACTGTAGAAAAACAGTAAAGTTGTGAGCTGTGAAACCAAAATCGTGAGCTGAATAAGACTCAAACGATTCATAGAAGTTATGAGATTGTAAATACTTTTAAATTGTATTCAGCTGAAGTGGGACAAGCATTGACGATCAGCAGTGTTATTAGCAGTCGCAGTATCGATGACGGATATTTATATGCATTATGTCTGTGTTTTCTTTGTTCTGTGCAATCATATTTAATTCAAAACGTCTCCTCTATCAGAACAAGTTCTCGCCGAGGAGAAGAGAGAAATCGCCTCGTCTCCTGCCAGCCCTTTGCCTCAGAGAGAGGCAGATGATGAAGATGAGAACCGAGCCGAAAACAACGTGGTGGAAGTTCGGGACGATGGTCAGCTGGTCAGTCTGATGGGATGATTTCACTCTTTATTGACTGTTTTGGTTCTAGCTGTGTGAGATGAGCAGACGAGTGTTGAAAGTAACAGTTCACTCCACTTCCTTCAGACCCCCAGATGTAAAAAGTCCATGGAGCGGTCTCACGAGACGTACCGCCTGCTGAGGAGGAAGAACCTGATCGTCGAGGCCGTCCGCAACTTCAAAATCATCGAGGGGCTGTTTCCGTCAGTTTGTCTTTAAGTTATCAGCTGGTTTCAAAGCATTCTACCACACAGTGAGAGAGCAAACAAACATATCAACATGCCATCTTTCTTCAGGCTGCAGAAGATGATCAATGACGAGGAGAAGCAGGATGGATTCAGCTCAAAGTGTTGCAAGAAGACTATTTTACGTCTCGTCCACAGTCTGTCGAGAGAAGGCTTGCTGAAGCTTTACAATACCACCATCATACAAGATGGGATCACCAAGAAGGTAAATGCACACATCACACCGTTCTTCTTCTTCTCCGTCTTCTTCTCCTCCTTCTTCTGCTCATCCTCCTCCTTCCTCCCCAGGTTGAGATGGTCGTCCATCCGTCCATTCAGCCCAACGACGACATAGTGAATCGAGTCATCGAACAGGTCCGCTTCAAAATCTCCAGCTCATACACAGCTGTACGGTGAGCACAAACCAAACGCTTGAACAAAAAGCCTGTGAGAAACGTTGGAGTCGTACTTGTTTGCTCAGTGATCATCCCAATATTACGGTCAGTTACTAAACTGAACCGTACTAAAATTACTTAGACGATTATTAAGTCCTATTATCAAAACAGTTGTCAATACATTTTCTGTTGATCAGCTAATCGTTGTAGCTCCAAGACACCTCTCGCATCTGTTTCAGGGTGGTTGGCTGACTGTTCGGCTGTTTTCTAATCATCCCCTTCTTTCCCTCAGTCTGCAGCAAGAGCAAGATGAAAAGATGAAAAAGGACAACAAGAAGAAAGGAAAAGACGATGAGTTCAAGCCCGAAACAGGTTTCTGTTTGACAGTACAGTAGAGTCTTTCAGGTCCTCCTCTTTATTAGGGGGCATCTTTGTCCCCTATTAACTGTTTTGTTATTTTTCTCTCTGTGTTCATAGTTCGCGGACTGGGCAGGTCGCTTGGCTTCCAGCCTAAGATGCCTCGTCTGCGTGTCATTCACAGCTTCCTCTGGTACCTGATATACGGACACCCGCAGAGACAAAACTCCGCCGACTCCAGCTCGACCGGTCAGACGGCGGCGGCGGCTAACCCCAGCAGCTCTGATCCTGATGACGGCCCTGTGGACCCACAGACAGCAGATTCTACGTTGCCTAACTTGGATGTGACATCGTCCGGCGATGAAGAGGAGGAGCTGAAGGATGAATCGACACCGCGTCCCCCCGAGTCTAATTTGAAAGGTTAGAGAGCGTCATGAGTCACCAGTCATATCACCAGTTGTTTTACCAACTAATCGCTGTGATTTTCCTGTCGACATGTCTCTGATAGTGTTTGCTGACGAGGACTCGTGGAAGAGATTCATGCCTCCCGTCCGTGTGCAGAAGGAGTTTGGCAGCGGCTGGGCGATGATCGGCGACCTGCTCCTCTGCCTGCCTCTCTCCGTCTTCGTCCAGATCACGCAGATCAACTATAAGGTGAGCAGACACATAACAGGAAGTTACGCAGCCCCTCCCACTGACATGATCCTCAGGTAGCATCTCTGACAGCAGCCTGTGTTTGATAGCTACCAGTCATGTTCAGTTTGTAACAGCATCATTTGCTGACTTGTGTGCACAGGTGGATGGACTGGAGGAATACATCAACGACCCCGTGAAGCAGCACTATCTGGTCCGAGCGCTGCCCGCCAAGATGAAGAGGCAGCTGCTCTACAGACGGTGACTTGCTCTTCTTCTTCTCTCTCTCGCTTTCTCTGTAACTCATCATGACTGTAACTCTAAAATTGAGTGTTTGTGCGTTCTTTAAATCAGGAAGTACATCTTCACGTTTCACGAGAACCTGCAGAAGTTGGTCTACATGGGTCTGCTGCAGTTCGGTCCTGTGGAGAAGTTCAAGGAGAAAGACCAGGTACGCAGTCACAGCATCAAACATTCACCGAACATTAATCTTCGTCATGTGACTGCTGCTCCGATCTCATCATTTTGTTTGTCTGTTATTAATCATTTGCATTTAAATACACAATGTTTGAAAGGGGGACAAACAGGCCTGAAGACAAATGTTATCGGTAGATTTTTCTCTTGATGTTTGGTGTTAAAGTAGCGACAAAACATGCAAAATTTAATATGTCTGAGTTTATAGTAGAGCTGAACAATTAATGAAGATCACAGTCTGGGCTGTTGTGCTTTTCATATGACAGGAGGTGCCGTATTTGTTAATTTTAAATCAAATATCATGATGCTGTAGGTGTCCGGGCCGACACCTCATAAACTACAAATCCCAGCTAAAATCACAAAATAATACTTTTGATATCTTTTTTTAAATGGAAATGAGAATAATATTAAACATCATTCTTCAAATGATTGTACAATGATTTCAATTTGATGATGTTTTTGGAAAATCATTAATACCCAACTTACAGCGTGTTTCTTATTCCCCATGTTATAAAATAGAAACAGAACAACTGTTAAAACACAGAAGTAACATGAAGTTCAGCAAGAAAAGACTGTCGAGGAAATAAGAAACTAACTCTGTGATGAAGCAGAAACAGTCGTGGGGGAAAAAAAGAGTCCAGTGTTCTTTGTTGTTTTTGCTTCTGTTAGAAACACTTTCACTTTGGACTTCCTTCCTGACACAAATCTGTCATTTCTGTTGGACAGGACTGTCTGGCAAAAATGAAGTGAAAGCATCCAGATAGATAGCTAAGCATAAACCGATTACTCTTGAAAAGACCAACTCAACCAAGCATTTTAGTTGTACTTTTCTGGTCTGCTACCAAAGGTAATTGTTATCGGACCTGATTTAGACCTTGTCACACCTTTTTCCAAGCTTTTTTAATCTCTTCCAGAACTGCAGTGCACCCACATTCTTTTCACCATCTACTACATAAGAACACTTCATAAACCTAAGAAAAGAAAAATAGAAAAAAAAAAACACTTTCACTTTCAGGACAAAGAAAAAAACTTAATCCAAGTGACTGGTTCAAGTCAAAATGAAAATAAATGACATTTCTCTGAGGCTGAAAGAAAAGGAGGAGTTGACTTTGGAAAAGAAAAAACAGCAAAATGAAAAGGAAACGATCAATATGTATAAACGTATGTCGCATCAAACAACAGAGGTTCTTAATCAAATGAAAACAAAATGAAGTTAATTCTCTTTCCATCTTTTTTCCCTCCGTATCTACATGGATCCAGGTGTTTTTGTACTTGAAGCGCAACTCCACCATCGTTGACACGACGCAGGCCGAGCCGCACTACTGGCTGGTCACCGAGTCGCCCGACAAGCCGTTTGAGAAGCGGCAGTACGCGTTCAACACCGCCGAAGACGTGGAAAACTACTGGTTCGACCTGATGTGCGTCTGCCTCAACACACCACTGGGTATGTGTGCGCACACACACACACAAACACACGAAAGCAGAGGCGCCGGCAGAACTGGCAAACTGAAAAATGTCTCGTCTTTGTTTGTGTTTTTTTCCCAGGGGTCATCCGCAGCAAGAGGAATGTCACGGAGGAGGAAGCCGATCCTTCCTTCGTCCACGAACGCAACGTGTTCATAGGATTGGCATATCTGCTAAAGTAGGTGGATTGATGTTTCTCTGTAAGGAAGGGCGTCGAGGATTTAGAAGAAAAGAGAGACACACCTAAATAGAGTTTTTAAAGATTGAAAAAAGCTGAAGGAAAAAGGAAGGAAACAGACCAGATCTCAATCATCTGACCGTTCGGAAATAAACCATTCAGGGCTTTAATAAACCAACTGTTATCAAATCTTCGACAAACAGGAAGCCCGTGGGAAGATCTGAGCGCTGGAATTAATGTTATCAGTCCAGAGTCCAGAGTCTAAATTCACATAAAAGAATAAACAGTTCAAATAAGGAAAAAGCGACAGTCGCGCTGATGTATTTGTGCGTCTGTACACACCCTCAGGGGCAGTCGGGAGGTGTCCGACGACGGGTCGATACCCGGAGACGGTAAAGGAGCCGGAGGTCTGGACTCTGAATTCTTTGGTCATCTCAAACGCAACTGGTTCTGGACCAATCACCTCCTGTCCTGCAAAAAAGTATGTGCACAAAACACAAGTTGAACATAATGTATAGATATATATCATGTTGCCTAATGTAAATGCTTGTTTTCTTTTTTTTTTTTTAGCTCCCAACTGGTTTAGAGTCGAAGGAGAATAAAATCAGACTGAAGAGCCTGCTGAGTAAAAACGCTCTGAGGATGGCGCTGACAGCTGGTGAGGAGCTTTCACAGCCGCGTCGACGTCATTGTGCTGCTTTTACTGTTTGGGTTTTACTCTTTTAGGACCATAGTTCTTCTGACTTCCTATAAAATTCACCTTTAAACTTGGCTTCACTGTTAACTTGCAAACTGTCCCTGTGTTCCTGCTGCTCAGTTATATCCTTTTCATGTGTGTAACAGCGGGATCCACGACGCGTCACTATCTGACTACCAAGCGACCATTCAAAGAAACTGTGGAGGTACGACTTCTATCAATTTTATTTCACCATGTTTAGGTGCCAGTTTATTAGAAAAATGTAGCAAAAGCTCCTGAAATAAATCCTTTTTCATGAGGATCTTAATGTTCAACTGTTTTAAAGAGGTCTTGATTTAACTGTTTGATCATTACAGGAAGTAGTTTGTGTTGAACTGTGTTGCATTATTTTGTTTATTTTCAGTTTTATATTTTTACTTCAGGTGTTTCCTAGAAGACTTTTACATGCTTTAATCTTCAAAAATGATTTGAGGACATCAGACAATGCTTCCCGTTCTTGTGTGTTGGTAACCAGGTGGATGTCGAGCCTGCGACCAGAAACCAGCAGGTGGTCGGAGGAAAGGGACAGAAGAGGAAGAGGAGCAAAAAGGAGGTGGTCAAGGCCCCTCGCAAGAAGAGAAAAGGTAAATTGTGAGCGTTAGAATTCACGCATGTGAGTCATGGACTGATAGATTGTGTGCATTGTTTTTATTTTTATTTGCGTGCTTGCTATTTGTCTTGAAGAGCCGACGAAACGCACCCCTGCCCACGACGAGGCGGACCACAAAGCTCTGAAGATGATGACCCGACAGAGAGTCTACTGGTCCATTCAGGAGGACTCGCTGATGATGCTCTGCAGCGTCGCCTCGCACCTGCTCAACAACAAGGTGAGCACGCAAACACGTGCAGTAACTGTGCTTCTCAACCTTTAGTTCATGCAACCATCATCTCACTCATTACATCGGCCAATTAAACAGAGGACTGTTTTTTAAAATGATAATAGCTTTTGTACGTTCACAGTTGTTTGTATTGTTTCATGTGTTGCAGTTAAAGAGGCCCTTCATACCTTACTGCGGGGTGAGAGACCTGCTCCACGCAGAGTTTGAGATGTCGGTGGATAAAACATCCGTCGCTGTCGGACGTCGCACGCGATACATCCTCAAAAACCCTCAGACGCTCCTGAACTACAGGTAGGAACAGTCCACGTGATAAAAACGCACACTTCTACACACAAACCTGCAGGTTTAATCGTCGTCCTTGTGCTTCAGGATCTGTCTGGCTGAGGTGCACCAGGACAAACCTCTGATGAGAGTGTTGGAGGAGAAGAAGCCCGCAGATCCGGACAATCCAGAGGTGTGTTGTGGGTTTTGTCGATGCTGTTGTTCCTCTTTTGGTTTGTTTCTGATTCTGTTTCATATTTTGTTTGTAGGACTGTGCGAAGGTGTTCTCCGAGTACGTCCGGCTGCTCAGACAGAAGTTCAGCACGGCTCTGAGCCCCGGCGATCTGACGGTGCCCGACACGAAACAGCAGCTCTTCTCACGGTGAGACGACGAGGTTTGACGTGTGTGACTTTAGACGAGCGCCGACGGCTGGGACAACATGCTACATGCAATTCTAAGTGTAATGCATTGCTGTGTGTGTGTGTGTGTGTTACAGGTTTAGAGTCGCAGCAATAGACTGTCACAGTCAGAGGTCATACAGAGACACTCTCAACAGGTGGGGACTGACTTCTTCTTTTTTTTTCCTCTTCTGATTGAATTTCAGATTTTATGGAGGCAGTTAATTGTTTGGTTGTGTGTCTCAATTGCAGCACAGAAGACATTCACGCCATCGTGTTGGAAAACTTGATCCAGAGCACTCTGGTCATGACCAACAGCCAGATGAAGTCCTCCAGATCCTTTCAGGTACGGCCATCTTTGATTTTCTTACGTATTTTCTTAGTGTATTTACATAGCACAATAAAAATGAGGCAACAGACACAAAAATCGAAACTAAAGAATGATGCTAAGGTAAGTAAACTTGTGTTCACAGTGTCCATAGGCCTGTCACGATAACAAATTTTGCTGGACGATAAATTGACCCAGAATTTATTGCGATAAACGATAATATTGTCGTTTTGTGACCATTTTTCAACTAATATAATGATAATGGCATAATAATGCACGTACACCCTTTCAAAGATCAATAAACATTTATTCTAAAGAATATTGAAAAGAAGACATGTTAAATATCCAAAACAAATAAACAAAACAACCTAAAACAATAAATAAAATGGACTCTCAGTCTCTGTTAACAGAAAATGACCTTGAATAAAAAACACTTACACCCAAAAACAGTCATTAGTGTTCCACTTACAATGGTCCACTTGTCTGAAAGGAGGAGGTGGAGACTGCTGACACAAAAATAGACCCTGTTGCTGATAAGAAAAAAGCACTCAACAGGCCGTATGCAAAGCCGTAGCTAGTTTGTGGAAATGCTGGCTTTTCAACGGCGCTGCATGGCTGCATCTCTTTAGCACGTACCTAACGACACTCTCTGTTAGTGCACAGCATTTTGCACTGTCCCATTTCTATTTTGTTTGCCGACTAAATGCCTCACTGATTGTTGTCTGTCGATAAGACAGAGACGGCGCCTCTGTAGCTTTGGTTGTAATTTTTTTTCCCAGCTGGGAAAACTGCATCGGATGATTATGCTTGGGATGAAGATACGTGTTTGTTGTGTTGCCGCTTTTAGTTGCTACCGTTTTACCACAAATGCGACATACCGGCTTGTCCAGGTCAGCTGGTTCACCACCGTCATTTGCTTTCAGTCCGAAGTGCTCCCACACTGCAGCTGTCACGTTCGTCTTTAACACCAATTCCATGTTTGTTGTTATTCCTCCAAATCTCACGGGGCTCTCATGCTGCACGCTGAGGTGCAGGTGCAGGCCCCGCCCCCCCGCACAGAGACAGAGTGACTGACAGGAGGCTTCACGTGAGAGACACGAGGAAAACAAACAAGCATGCAGATGGAAATTATTGAGCTCATTTTAATTTATCGTACAATTAATTGATTTATTGATTATCGTGATAGGCCTAAGTGTCCATAGCTACAAAACACACACACACAAACCTCTGATGATCCATCTGTATTCTCTCAGACCTTCCAGCTGTACAGTAAGTATAACCAGGAGCTGCTGTGCCAAGTGTTCATCCAGTGCAGGAAGAGAGGTCTGGTCAACCGCCGTCGAGTCCATCAGCCGTTCGGGCCGAAGAAGAACCGAGCGCTCCCCATCCTGCCGATGTCCTACCAGCTGTCCCAGTCCTACTACAGGTACACCTGAGGGATACTGTGAATACTCAGATTACTTGATTACCTTCCTTTCTGACCACGCCTCTCGCACTTCCCACCTTCCTCGCAGGTGTTTCTCGACACGTTTTCCTCACCAGCTGTGCACCGACTCCTTCCGCTTCTTGAGGAGCCTCATCAACAACAGGGCCGGCGACGACAAACCCGTCACCGCGTTCCACCAGGAAACGGAGTACAGGTCGGAGGACGGGGCAGTGGTGACGGAGAGAAGGGCAGGCTCAGGGAGAAAAAGAAAACAAAGTGACGGGCAGGAAGTCGGCAGATCGGTGAGTGAACCAGAGGTGCAACCGGAGACGGCAAACGATGACTCCACAAAGGAAGGAGAGAAGGACCAAAATAATGTGAAAGGAGAACAGAAACCAGAAGAAAAAAACCCAGAGGATTGTTCTGTAGTTGAGTCTGTTGAGGATCCATCCAGCAGGGAGCAGACAGACGATCATCCGTCCAAAACCGCCGCCTCGAACGCAGCGCCTCGAGCTTCAGCAGAGCCTCCGGATGTGTCGGACATGCTCGGGTTCTCTCTGGACTCTCCAGGTGGAGCCTGCGTGGTCTCTCTCAGCCTGATGACTCTGGGCCTGCTGAGCGTCTACATATCCATCCCTAAACAGATCGTCGTCGTGGACAGCAGCATGGTGAAGAACGACGTCGTCAAGAAGTGAGTTATCATCCACGAAACAAACAACACGATTAATTTGAAGCAAGTTTGTTTCATACTAAAGTAGCTGAACTGTGGCTTTTCAGTATGGCAGCACTGGAAGAAGAGGACGACGACGATGAAGATGGCGAGGAGTTCGAGGGGAGGAAAGGACTGGAAGTGAAGGCACATCAGGCGTCGCACACCAACTACCTGATGATGCGGGGATACTGCTCTCCTGGCATAGGTGGAGTTTACTTACTTATCAGAGAGATGAATGTTTTCCACTCATGTAAATTTGCCTCGTTTGTGCCCGGTGGATGTCAGAAAGTACATTTTGGTGGTCAGCAACATGAGGGAATCATTTTTGTAGTCAATGTAAGTAACTAGTTAATACAAATCACTGTATTTAAGTCTTTAGATTAAATTTTTTGGTACTATTTTTTTAAAGTCTGCAATTTTACTCATAGCTAAGTGTGCATCCAGATTTTCAGGGATCTTCCACCGCCGTGTAAACCCCCAAAAAATGTTGTGCAAACTTGGCTTGGAAGCAAACATTGAAAAAGAATCGTGTTCTTTTATGTATTTTCATTTAAAGCTCTAACAAATAATCAATTAAGTTATTCGACAATTGATAATTTCAGTCACTTATCAGTCAAAAAAGGTCAAACAATGTCTGGTTTAATTTCTTAAATGTGAAAATGTGTGTGAACAGTGTATTTGTGAAGAGGAAAATGTAAATAGATCAATCTGTGGTGGAAATAATTGTACGTTGCCGCCATTTTTAGATTTGTAAAACTTGCGTTTTGTTTCTAGTCAAGCGACGTAACCTCAACACCCTCGACAACATCGTGGTGGAGTCGTGTATCATGAGGCTGCAGCTGCGCAACAGACCTGCTCACCACCTGTTTACACTGGAGGGTGAGTGTCAACGCATGTTAGACCTGTGCAGACAAAGTTTTAACTGCAAAATATAATCCTCCCCTTTTTTTCTTCCTTAGTCGACTCTCCACCACTGGACCTGACTAAGTGTGGCCCGTCCCTGCTGCCCTCCAGCCTCACCAACACCACCCCCCCACCCTGCCCCTCTCCGTCCACTGTGAAGCAGTGTGACTGGCGTTTGGTTCAGCAGCGAGGATACACTCCTCAGGACGTTAAAGCGTGTGTGCAGCTCAGGAAGAGCTTGGATGATGCTGGTGAGAACGGCTTGGCCATACACGACCTCTACGAGACTCACGCAGAGCTGAAGGAGCGTCAGTCTGGACGCAGCAGGAGCCTGCAGGAGTTGATGAAGGTACGCTATACTAGCTGAGCTAATTTGGCTAGAAGAGCTAGCTTTGCTCTTCCTTTATGTTTATGATCTGATTTTCTCCTTTTTTCGCCACAGGACTTAAAAGAAGAAGGCCAGGTGTTACAAGTCGGGAGCTTGGGAGCCCGTTGGGTGCTGGTGCGGCACGCCGAGCCGTGGCTGCTGACCGTCAAGTCCAAACCGTGGTCACAGTCTTGTGTCCCGTCTGACAAACTCAAGGGTCAGCATAACATCTTCTCCATGCGCAAGAGAAGCAGGCGAGAAGTCCCACAGGAGACGGAGCAACCGCCAGCAAAGAGATCGGCTGCGGACAGACAAGGAGAGGAGAAAGAGAAGGGGAGTGACAAACCAAGAAAGAGGCCGGACAAAGAGCAGCGGAAAAAGCAACAAGAGAGGACGGATGAGGGAAGTAAAGACAAGTCGGTGGATGTAGAAGAGGAGGGAGGAAAGCAGGTGCAGCCTGGAGAGGGAGGAGAGGAGAAGGTGGAGGCTGAGAAGACAAGACGGGGAAAAGAGAAGGAGCTCAGAGCCCGAGAGGACGGCGTAGATGAAGAAAGAGACGAAGCATCCTCTCCGTCAGCAGAACCGGCTGGTGACGATGAGTAAGTGCAGACTGTGACTAATTATCACACTGTAGTTAACTACACATTCATCTTTCCCGTGTCTCACCTCTTTATTCTCTCCGTCTCCACACAGCGAAAGTGTGAGTTTCATCGGCCGACCGTGGCGCATGGTGGACGCGAGTGTGAACCGGCCGGTGTGTAAGGGCATGCTGGAGGCCGTCCTCTACTACATCATGTCCCGGCCCGGACTCACGCAGCAGACGCTGGTGGAAAACTACAAAGATGTGCTGCAGCCGATGGCCCTGCTGGACCTGGTGCAGGTAAACACAAATGCCGTTTTTCCACCGACAGTACCAGCTCGCCTCGCCTCGGCTTAGCGTGGCTCTACTTGGTTTGGTTTCAGATGCGTTGCGTTTCCATCTAGAATTAGTATCTCTTCAACGTGGGCGGGTCGTCATCAGTGACGTACTTATCCACGCGACACATAAACAGGGCTAGCTGTGGGCTACGCAAAACACGTCCACCTTTTCATTTCTTGTCGCACCATCGAGCTCGTTCTGGATGCGTCTTCAGCGACAACACTCAGGAGCGTCTCCACCTCTGCCACGGTCCACGCCGTGTTCCTGCGCGTTGTTCCTTCCATGTAATCGCTATGTTGACTGAACGCAGATGCTAGTTTTTAAAGGTAGCGGGTGTCAGGCTCGGACGTCGCGCTCGTCATGAGTCGTCAAGTGGCGTCGCTCTCTGTCCAATCAGTGGCCGGCTGCCAGCTTACGTCACACAGAAGTATCAGCTCAGCTCGGTTGGAACTTACACGGAGGTGATACTAAAAAAGCACCACTTTAGCAGGTACCAGGTACCAGATTTCAGTAATGGGAACGCAAAAAGGCGAGCTAAGTCGAGGCGAGGCGAGCTGGTACTGTCGGTGGAAAAAGGGCAAAATACTCTCAGCTACACGAACTCACACGCTTCCTCTTATTCCGATTCGGAGAAAGGAATAACGCCTTTCTGCAGCGAACAAGCTTGTGTCTTATATTTCACGCTCCTGACCTCTCCCACAGGCGCTCATAGACATGGGCTGTGTGACGAAGAAACCTGGCGTCAAAGTACCTAAAGCCTCGCTGTTCAGCCGCCCCGCGCCCCCGACGAGAAGCGAGACGAAGGCGGACCTCGAGGAGCCAGACACGGTGTACTACGAGCCCACCATCAGCTGCTGCCTGCGGCTCAGTCAGGTGCTACCCAACGAACGCCACTGGAACTACAATCTACCTTAAAAAAAACAAGTTATGGCTCTTTACAATGTCGCATGTCAGGTTCTCTGACAGATTCACTTCTGGTTTTACAGAACAGGGTTTCTTTGTACATTTGTTTGGTTTTTTTTGTCTTAAAAAGTAAATTCCGTCTGGTGTTCCTGTTTTTGTATTATGTGATATAATAAAAATAATTACGTTCTACATTCTTGACTTTTCTCTGTGTTGCAGAGTAGTTGGTATGTTTATTAGTGACCTTTTTGTGGCCTTCAACAGCGACGGGCGCGGCGTTATTGTGTCGGTGCACTTATCAGGACGTCTTACTGCTCAGTTTAGAGAACAAATGCCAGAAAAGCGGCTCATTGTTGAACTTGAAGTTCCGGAGGTGATGTGAATTTCCTCGTGGTTGGAGCGACTGTCCCTTGCACATTGTGGATGCAGTTTTGAGACTCCTGCAAGTGTGGTGTTTGTTTTGATGAGTGACGCGTCTCAAAAATGAGTGAAACACCTCAAGGCCATGATTCTGAGCTGCAGACACTGTTGGGTGGACGTTTACATCTATGTTTGCTGGCTGGAAGTCCTGTTTTTCTCTGCCGTTCCTGTGTTTCTTGGCCCGTTACCCACAGAAACTGGACATCAGCTGGACATCAGCGGACGAGCGTGACAACCCCGTTGATCAGAGCGTCGCTCCACAGTGGTCAAAAACCCCCTCAGGGTTTTTATAAGATGTGTGATGAGATTGTGGAGTGGTGCAACGCTGTTTCATTGTTGGCAAAAGATAAAGCAGTTAGTACTGTTCAAGTATTGCTGCAGAGCGAATAAGTTGGAGATGTGTTACTGAAATGTGCCCAGTCATCGAGGGAGGACTCTCAGGAAACTGAGTGGTTAAGATACCCGGGAAATTCATGAACTTTCGCCTTCCACCCTGTACTCGGATCTGTTCCAACACAAATAACGAGCACAGATCTCTCCCTACAATACATTCGGGTCTGTTTCTCACTTGCAGACCTCCTATAGATCAACAGATATATAACGTGTTCATACTGATACGTCTGAATGTGTGTTGTCACTAGTTCAGTGGGTGAGGAAGTGTGTGTCCAGAGGGAGCTTATTACCCAGCGTGGCGAGCGAGGAAGGGTGGCGCAAATTCCTCCCGTGTACACTTCCAAGTCCTTCATCTGTGGGGGGGCACCTACCGGCATGAATTCCTTAGATTAAAAGAACAAAGAACAAATGCCCTACCTCGCAATGTTAAAGGAAAGTGAGAAGAAAAATCCTGGATGTGTCGCTTTATCCAGATTCGCACCGAAAGTTACAGTAATGGGGGTCTATTCTGGGCCGAGACCCATCCTCCGCCTAAATTTCGAGAAAATCTGTTCAATAGATTTTGTGTAATCCTGATGACAAACCAACGAACCAGCAGATGTAAAGAAGAAAAAAACTAATCCAAGTCACCAGAAAATCTCATATTCATTTTGAAAACGTGTTTTTCTACACCCTTTCTTTAGGACTAAATCTTCCCTGTAGCTGTAGCAGCCGCGTGTAAACAGTGTATTTAAAAAAAAAAAAATCTATTTAGGATCTCTGGGCTCGTAGAGACTTGTATTACACTGGACAAGCTGTATGGAGCCATTTCGTAGGGTTTTGTTTTTCCCAAAAGTCCCCATCTGCTTCAGTCGTTTAAGAAAAAAACCCACAACGCTGTTTTGCTGTGAAGCTCCAGAAATGTTTTGCAGACTACAGAAACTTCACCTGACTTTCCATCAGCATGAGAGTGAAGAGTTAATGACTGCATTTTCATTTTTGGGCGAACTTTTCCTTTAATGGAATCAGTACTTCGATTATCTAAATTAAAAGGTATTTAGAATGAATGTACCTTGCTTTATTTGACCGTGGGAGTATAAACAAGGTGAGCCTGAGGAGACGGGGCCGACCAGTGCCTCCGTCAAACAATGCCACACTTTCACTTTCACATGTTTCCAAGTTTGAAGAAACAACTGAACAAACAGAGAGAGGATGTGTGTCGGGAGAGCAGGCTGCACTGCCAACATCCTTCCACCATAATAAAGAATCGTTACAGAGTGTGAGCTCATTCGGTTCCCGACCACCTTTGGGTTTCTGTCACACCAAAAGACACCTGGGAATAATGTTTGCCTGTCTCGTCCCTCTGGTTGTTTGTTTGGTGAGTTTCCTGCGCAGCTTCCATGTGTCCGGCTGTGGTAAGTGATGAGTTTTCCATCAGTACTTTATTATGAAGGGATTTTATTTTCTAGTGTTTTATTATGTTTTTTTAATTTTCCATCCTGTGCCTTTATTTTCAAGTCACATTTGAATATACTTCTGTGATTCTTTTGGGCATTCGTCCGTCTGTTATCAAGTATTTTATTTAATTCAAACTATTGAGGACTTTTGCTCTTGTGAAGTGCTCGACAAATAAATTTAATTCGATAACAAGTAGACAATGAATAAATGGATAAATACAATAAGTTAAAGAAATAGGAAAGTTGATTGATGGGGCTGGACCTAGAGCGGATGGGCCTGAAAAAGATGGGTTTTTAGGTCTTTTTTTGAAAGTCTCCAGAGAAGTCAGTTTGCGGATCTCAGCTGGGAGAGTGTTCCAGAGAGTCGGGGCTGTCACACAGATCGGGGTTCGGAGAGGGAGGGGCCGGAGTCTGGAGATGTTTTTCTGTGTCCCTGCTGTGCATGCAGAATAATTAGGCAGCATTAAATATACACACACTAAAGCTGGGCAATTGCTTATTTTTGTCGGTATGTCAATTTGTGGTTATATTTCCCCATTGTCTAAAGAATACATAGAATTAATAAAGTATGGCCTCTTCCTCTCCTTCTTCTGGAGCAAAGCCACAGGCAGCAGTAGCTCTGATTGTCACTGTGTGGAATGACAGATCCAAGCGTTTAAACACGTATCTGTTTGTTAACTTCACACAGAGCTGTTTAAAAGTCAGTATTTGTATCTGTGTTACAGACAATTTAACGTTGCCTGACAACATACACTCCAGTAATTAAAGCAAGAGCTATTAAGTTATTTGTTTTCCCCTTTAAGAAAAAAAAAATATTGTATTAAGAAAAACAAAAATGCTTTTGGTTTCTTGAATGTTACAGTTTTAGATGCTTTTGCTCATTTTACATCAAGCTGCTTATTAAATCACCACCTTTAACCTCTGTGTTACAGATCAAAACTGTGCAGATAAACCTGAGTTCACTCCATCCAGACTGGTGGTGAAGTATGGTGACCCAACCGGTGCAAATTGCTCTGTTTGTCAGCATTGCCAGAGTTTGTTTGGTTTGGAAGTAGCTGTGGGAATCCATGAAAAAAATGGAACCATGATTTCATGGCGCATTAATAATCTGACCAACTGGGACACACCTCCCATATGCTATTATACTGATAATGCAAAACACCAGTGTTGTAGCACCCTGAAAATAACCGTCTACCGTAAGTTAATATGCTGTTGAACAAAATACCGCTGCTGGTGAAGATTTGATCATTATATTAACATTATGACTTAAAGTTAAATTGTTTTACAGTGTGTCTCTCTATGTCTCATCTTTACAGAACCTCCAGACACTGTGTCCATCAGCTTTGTAAATCACGATGGCCTGTTGTTGGAGGGTCTTCAGTACACTCTGGAGTGTTCAGTCAGGAACGTCGCTCCTGTTGGATACCTCTATGTGACCTTCTACAGAGGACAGACAGCACTGGGTCAACAGTCGATCAGCAAATCAGACAAGAAACCGGTGAATGAGACCTTCTCTCTTAACTTCACTGCCGGTAAAGAAGATGACGAAGGCCAGTTCCGGTGTGAAGCCGAGCTGAGAATGGGACCTGAAGGACCACAGCCCCCTCCAGTGATGAAGTCACAGCACATCACCACCACCGTCCACTGTGAGTCTGAGGGCAAAAAAAAAAAGTACTGAAAGCTTGTAGTTGTGCAAAAATGACCAAACAAACATCTGCATTGTAAATATGAGGCTACAGGCAGCAGCTGGTTAGCTTCACTTAGCACAAAGACAGGAAACAAGCGTAGCCCGTGTATTATAACAAACACCCGCACACCCGCACAAAACTGCATGAATAAAGAAACTGTTCCCTTCCAAGTGTTTTTGATTCACAATAAACAAATGTCTGTGGCCGTAGCTATAGAGTGCTGCAGTAATAATGAGTCCTGAAACCAGGAAGTCAGTTAGCATTTTTGCACATCCAGTTCCCTCGTCTCAAAGTCAATTGGGTTTTTTTTTTTAAGGGGTTTGCAGTTAAATGCTTGAAATCAGGTCTGTGGATACAACAGGCTTAAGATATTTGGCAAATTTTGTTCTACAACATAAAATAGAGCCAGTTAATGTCCCACAGGTACTCTTACAACACATTGGCCAACATGGTGTTGTAAAGCTAGGAAATGACACACATGCATGTAGGTCAGTGTTACAAATTAAAGGGACTTGAGGCAGGATTTGTGAAAAAATAAACATGCATTGCCTTGAACAGACTGTGTGCAGACTGCATAATGTACTGCAATTTGTGGTCCGAATTTCCCGTGCAGCCCTGCGGACGTGACGTCAGATGACGCTGAATGTGCGTCCTCGACGGCTTGGAAACAGGAAGAAGACAAGCACGGTGGACCCAAACTAGTGTTTGGGTAGTAATGGATTCTGCTACGGCCAGAAAACGACCCACCACCACACAAAGCCCACTAAAAAGTCAAACTAAGAAGAAAACGAAGGTTTTGTCAGCGGCAGGTTGCGAGTCGAAACGAAAATACGACCAAAGTCGGGCTGGCACCCAAATAAACATCGGATACGCGTTTGACTCATGGAGGCAGCTTCAGCTTGAATTGGGACTGAAAACAGATGCTGACGTGACTCATTTCCCAGTGACCAGGTAAGAAAACACTACAGGTCATGTTTAGAGCTTGATTTGAGAATCATATAAGATCACCGAGGACTCGGAGTGACCTAACGTGCAAATTAGCGTTAGCTGCTAACATGTAGCTTAGTCCACCGCTGTGTAACACTGAATAGTTACAGACTGCGCAGTTTCCACGGTCCGTTAGTCTGAAACCGAATAGTTAGAAATATGTCCCTTTATATATGGGACCGAAAGCCCAACCTGTTATCCGGGAGGTGGTGTTAGCAGCTGGCTGTAGCCACAGGCTAACGGTGTGTTTAAGTCTGTGTAGTAGCATTAGCTGCTAACACACAGCAGTCCCGTATCAGAGACGATGTTTTTGTCCCCCAATATGGCGTCTTTGCTTTCGCCTGTGCCTTTCAGATTGGCCGTGCTTGTGTGTCGCTACACACAGCGAGCCGGCTGCTTCATGTATGTAGGGGAAAAGGCTATCCCTGACACACAGCACAGTTCGCAGTTGTAGGCTACCAACGTCATTCCGCTTCACAGTGCGCGCTCGCGCCGGCTTGGCTGATGGCTACAGTTACTAACGGCCGTTGTGTCACTAATGAGTCTTATTTCTAGATCCTGCCTCATGTCCCTAAACACGGTAATGCCAATTGACTATTAACACATATTATCGACTTTACGCTACATTAGCTAACATTAACTGCTGTGATAAAAAGACTAAGTCAACCACATTAAAGCTAGCTTTTTAAATAGAGCTAATATAAAATATATCAGGCTAGCTTAACATCGTATTTTTGGAATTAATGGAGGAAAATATATCATTTCTAAAACTATCCTAAACACCATGAAAACACAAACTTGTATATTTGTATGCACTAAATGATATCTCAGATACATAAGTAGAGAAAAAACTACTGACATAAATCAACAATAAATACCCAGATATGAAACAAAAGAATTTAAAGCTTTGTAATAAGAAAAATTCTGTAAGTGTGTTTAAGTATGTAAAGCTTGAAACATCAATAAACACATTTGTTCAAAATAAATCAACAATAAATATGATTTATATTAATATATCCATATTTAGTCGACAATAAACTCTTTATCAAAAACAATGTTTCTCAAACACAACATAAACATGTTAATATGACTGTAAATAGTAGCTGACTTATGAATGGAGCTGTGTTTGTGGACTTTAATGCTAAAATTACTCTCTGACCACTTCCTCTGTTATTTTGGATATTCACTGTTTGCTCACTTTCTCTTCAGTGCAGCTTTTTGCTTTCACCACTAGGTGGTACAAAAGGACAAGTACATCACTTTCACTTGATGGACATTTACTGTGCAGACATAAAAGTTGTATTAACTCATTTTCTCATGGACTTCTTGGGAAGAAAAAATAAATAAATAAAATAAATAAATATATATATTCTTGTTTGCATTAATGACAGGTTAAAATTCCGCTCTCCTCCCTTTCCTCCTCAATCACGACACAGATAAGCCTCAGCTGGACGGGTCATCACATCCTGATCCAATCACCATCGAAAAAGGAGGCCCTCTACGACTGAACTGCTCAGCTGTGGGAAACCCCGAACCCTCATACACCTGGACAACCCCATCACTTGATACTGATTCCTCTGTGGGCAGTGTCTTCATGATCGAGTCTGTAACTCCTGCTGATGGAGGGCGGTACACTTGTTCTCTCAGCAACTCCGTGGGGAATACCACTGTGACGTTTAAGGTCACTATCAGAGGTAAGTTCAAACTTTAACTGGTCTCTTCGTCTTTATTTACTTTAATCTCTGATTTGACTCATTCTGAAAACACACTGACAGCAGGAGTTGTCGTGGTAACCTACATTAGACTTGAAAAACACACATAGTTTGTGCTTCATTTTTATTTCATTTACCTTTTGAGAGCATTATGGAGCATGTACGGAGGCCCAAAGCTGACAAAAAGGCAGCAAAAAAAATTGTCACACAACTTACAGAGAGCCAAAGTGACACCGCATCCACCACTGGGACCTGATTTCAGAAAAAAATGAGAGACAAATGACAAATACCTTTGGATCCCATATAATCCCTGATAATGCTGCCGGTGATTGGCTGTAACGTTACATGTCAAAAGCGTGGCTCCATTTCAGCAAGATTGATGCCAATAGTGTGCGATGCAATATATGCAAAAAAGTCATCGTTGCTAAGGCCGGCAAGTTGCGGCAACACAACTCATTTGATGAAGCACCTGACCGTGCACGGAATCATTTGAAGAGCAGAAAGTTGTTCAATTTAAAATCTCCACCACCGGACTCTGCTTCATTCGAGAGTACCGAGGACGGCGCTGTGTCTGGGATTTCAACAGGTAAGTTTACGTTCAGCAAAATCCAGCCAACTTCTGTATGTTTGTTAACTTAAGTTACTGCAACTAATCAGGGGTGCAAACTTGTCACCTTTCGGCGAAATTCGCCGTTTCAATCCCAACTGGGTCATTTGTGTGATTGTGTAAATCCACAATAAAAAATGTTTGGGGGGGGTGAGGCGAGGCGAGGCGAGGCAATGCACCTGTCTCTTTAAGGCGCGTGCACTTTATCTGGATGAAAACAAGTGGATGAAACAACGGCTTTGAGGTGCGCATTTTTCCTCAATGAGACTAATATTAATCTCCTAAAAAGAGTTTAACCAGCCGGCGGTAAACCTCTAAAAACTTGCGGATAAAGTTACTTGGCTCGTTATCTCCAGCGGGATGACGACAGTGTCGTCTTGGTATGTCTGATGACTTTGTTTAGCCCTGTCTTCGGAAATTAGACTATAATGAATATGATTTATTGGTGGGTTTTCAATAAAGATATGATAACTTTTGCAATGATCCTCGTGACTCTGCATTGTTTTTATCTGATCTGGGCACTATACATAGCATTTGCTTCCCATGTTTGGATGTGTTTTGCAGTTTTCAATCAGTTTTCACCTGTAAAAAATTGATTGAAGGCCAAATGCAGTTAATGAAAGGTGATTTCTGCCTAAATATGACTTGATCTCATTCATGAGCTTCATAATGTAAACATCTAGAGCTCACAGGACAGCTTTGAATCCTTTTAAAGGACCATTACAACACAAAATGGGCATTTTCACCTGCCAAAAATTGATTGAAGACCAAATACAGTTAATGAAAGGTGATTTCTGCCTAAATATGACTTGATCTCATTCATGAGCTTCATAATGTAAACATCTAGAGCTCCCAGGACAGCTTGGAATTCTTTTAAAGGACCATTACAACACAAAATGGGTCATTTTCACCTGCCAAAAATTGATTGAAGACCAAATACAGTTAATGAAAGGTGATTTCTGCCTAAATATGACTTGATCTCATTCATAAGCTTCATAATGTAAAGATCTGAGCTCACAGGACAGCTTGGAATTCTTTTAAAGGACCATTACAACACAAAATTGGCATTTTCACCTGCCAAAAATTGATTGAAGACCAAAGGTGAAAATGCCCATTTTGTTGTTGCCCATTTTTTACAGGTGAAAACTGATTGAAAACTGCAAAACACATCCAAACATGGGAAGCAAATGCTATGTATAGTGCCCAGATCAGATAAAAACAATGCAGAGTCACGAGGATCATTGCAAAAGTTAGGCTATCATATCTTTATTGAAAACCCACCAATAAATCATATTCATTATAGTCTAATTTCCGAAGACAGGGCTAAACAAAGTCATCAGACATACCAAGCACAGACACGTATATCACGTAATTGCCATGTCTGATTTCGCTACAAACTACACTTCTTTTGGTCACAGTTGTAATAATTAGCCTACGTAACAACAAACGTAAACTTTCGAAGACACATGCCTTTGCTATGATTACATTGTAATGCAGTTGTGTGTATCAGCATATTATGACCGGTTAATCTAGAGAAAAGCAGACGTTTTTGCGCTACCGCTCAACGGGCTGCTGTGCGCGCTCCCGCGGCCTGTGATCAGATTCTGGCAGACGATCACTTTGTGGCACGACACCTGTACCATGGATGCAGCCTAACTAGCCTAACTCGCTGCTCCTTCTGCACTTCTCCCAAAACAAACGTCGGAGCAAATTTCCTAACAGGCGATATCTGGATAAACTGACCACAGACTGGGGATTTAACGGTGACTTTCTCACATGAAAAAGTATTAAAACTTTTATCAGCTAGCGGACTTTATGCTTAGTTGTGATGCTGGCTGTGTGTGTGTTTTGAACGTTGTTTCAAACTATGTGCGTTTGCTTGAACATCTTTTAACCCTCTGGGATCGACGGACGCACCGACGCGTCCAAATCACGTGACCGCTTTAAGACGACGGAGTAGTGAGAGGCAGCTTCACTGATTCTCCGTTTCAACTTATGGCGAAAGTGCGGACTTCAAATTATGTACCACTTTTTAAATTGTGTTAATAGGCCGAGTAAACCTCTTATTTTTACATTATAGATCTCTAAATATTTTTTATTAATTTTTATATGTAAATATTAGCATTTTATTAGCATTTTAGCTCAATAGCTTCCAGGTCATGTGATCAGTTGACTCAAAATCAGTGTGGGATCATAGTAATCTCTAAATATTTCTTATTAATTTTTATATGTAAATATTAGCATTTTATTAGCATTTTAGCTCAATAGCTTCCAGGTCATGTGATCAGTTGACTCAAAATCAGTGTGGGATCATAGTACTCCACTGGCTGCATGAGACACACCTCTTGTGTTTGCATTTTACATCTCTAAATATTTTTTATTAATTTTTATATGTAAATATTAGCATTTTAGCTCAATAGCTTCCAGGTCATGTGATCAATTGACTCAAAATCAATGTGGGATCATAGTAATCTCTAAATATTTCTTATTAATTTTTATATGTAAATATTAGCATTTTATTAGCATTTTAGCTCAATAGCTTCCGGGTCATGTGATCAATTGACTCGGCTACTGACAGCGACAATGACAGCGTTAGTGACAGCGAGTTTTGAGAGTTGAGAGATTTGTAACATTTAGCGTGTTTTGGACCCCAGAGGATTAAATACATATTGCCGCTTCATATGTTTTATGTATGGCATTTTTAAGCTTCATGTGTGTTATTGGACAGAAAGAGCAGCGCTGCCTCGGAGCGTAGCCTACGTACAGAAAACGCCACATTTACATCAATAAATAAATGTTTTACAATGAACCGATCAGTCTGTATTAAATTTTATTTAGTTAGAAGGCACGGCATTAATCCTCCGTCATATTTCACCACTTCAGGTAGCCTAATTAGCTAGCTGTCAGCAAGCTATAACTAATGTAAGCTCGTCTTATTGTTATTATTGTCCTCTTTGAGAGTTTATTTTCAATTGCCCAATAATTAAAAAAAAAAAAGATCCTAGACCACTTTTCCTGCTTGAATAAGCCTGAGCCTGAGCTGGTACCTTTGGGATGCCTCAACAATTGATTCCAAAACCACTTTTTTGCAATGTTCATCTGATGGACATCTAGGGACAGATTCACTAAGGTTTGCACAGCTTTTGCTCATGCTAAACCTGCACAGGCTGAGCAATCTGCCCCTCTGTTTGTTTCTGAAGACCCTCTTCACATGTTTAAAAACCAAACACAGAGAGACAGATGTGCAGGTTTAGCATGAGCAAAAGCTGTGCAAACCTTAGTAGATCTGGACCCTAGTCTCATGCTAAAATTGACTGTAAATTCACCTTTAAAGTTGTTGGTTTTTTTTTAATTTCCCGGTATCTTGTCACCTTTTTTACCCCTGATGAGTTTGCACCCCTGTCAACTTAATACATACAGCGCTCGGTGAGTTAAACTTGGATCCATGTAACGCTAACTTAAGATATTAGTGTGTAGCTTTATTTTATGGCTATGTAGCTAGCTAAATCAAAAGCTAACTAGAGATTGACAGTAACAGATGAAGCTTAGCTTGTAAAGATGTGCTCATCAATTGGGTCGGCTGGTTAAACAGCTCACCTAACGTTCACTGTTCTGTATATCTTCTCCTCCTCACAGTAGCCTCTGACCCTGATGTGAGGAGGACAAGGCCAGCCAGTGTGAATCTATTCACACTGACAGAAAAAGGAAAAATGACAAAAGAAAAACAGGATGAAGATGAAAAGAAAAACAGTCACAAGCTTTCGTGTTAAAGATTTGATGTCCTTTTCTACAGTGGAGGCTCCATGGTGGAGGTAAGTAATCTGTAAAGGATATTGTTGACCTGTTAAGCCTTTATCTAATGATGGTTTTTGAGCAGTAATAACACCACACCCTCAGAGCGTCCTTTTTCTACTGCTGGAGACACCATCAGCCAGGAGCGGGCTTGTCTGTGTCCTGAGAAAGCAGACATGCTCAGTAAGAAGGTGCTCCGTATGTAGCAGTGAGCTTTAGACACTGACTTGTCACTTGTTTGCAAGCGTTCTGTTGCGCTGGAAATTATTTGTTGTTTATGTTTTTCTGTGTGGGAGTGGAAAAACACCGAAGCTGAAAAATTAAACTCAAGATTTGTTCTGTAATGTGTTGTAATTTTCTTTTTGTTAGAATCCCAGGTGTCGGTATCGGCACCAGTATCGAAAAATTTCAAATGATACCCAGCCCAAGTCATGTCGCAGTTTGGCCAAACACCTCAAAGCCATGATACTGAGCTGAAGACACTGTTGGGTGGACGTTTACATCCATGTTTTCTGGCAGGAAGTCTTGTTTTTCTCTGCCGTTCCTGTGTTTCTTGGCCCATTACCCACAGAAACTGGACATCAGTGGACGAGCATGACAACCTGTTCATCAGAGCAGAGTGGATTGCTGCCGCGTTGTTTCAGTCTGTATCATCATTGGAATTTTTTCTCCTTAGCTCTGGCTTCCTTTGCCTACAAATATAATAGTAAGGTTAGCAAAAGATAAAGCAGTTGGTACTGTTCAAGTGTTGCTGTAGAGCGAATATGTCGGAGATGTGTTACTGGAAAGGGAGGACCCTCAGGAAACTGAGTGATTAAGTTCCCCAGGAAGTGCAGGAACAATTGCTTTCCACTCTGCAATGGGGTCTGGTCCAACACGAATAATGAGCACAGATCTCTCCCTATAAAACATTCGGGTCTGTTTCTCACTTGCAGACCTCCTATAGATCAACAGATATATAACGTGTTCATACTGATACGTCTGAATGTGCGTTGTCACTAGTTCAGTGGGTGAGGAAGTGTGTGTGTCCAGAGCTTATTACCCAGCGTGGTGAGCGAGCGAGGGAGGAAGGGTGGGGGAAATTCCTCCCGTGTACACTTCCAAGTCTTTCATCTGTGGGGGGAGCATCTACCGGCATGAATTCCTTAGATTAAAGGAACAGTTCGTCCAAAAAATGAAAGATTCAGTCTGCATCTATTCAGCCTCCTGATGGAAAGGCAGGTAAAGTTTCGTAGTCCACCAAACATTTCTGGGTCTCCACAGCAAAACAGTGTTGCAGCGTTCTCCTGAACGACTCAAGTAGTGTCTTAAAACATCAACTAAGATGAAATTCGGTTGAGCGTATGCCTCCGCCAAGGCCTTACAGTCCCAATTTAATACAATCAAGCCCAATCCAGTATCACGTGAAACACATTATCCAAAATTCAAATTGTTCTCACTCTTATCATTATTAAGCCACCTGTTTTTTCCCTGTCAAGATTCCACGCATTGTTCCCTGAGAAGTTTACGCAAATGCCAGAAATGTTAAAGCAAAGTGAGAAGAAAAATCCTGGATCTGTCGCTTTTCGCACCGTAAGTAAATGGGGGTCTATTCATCCTCCATCTAAAGTTGGAGAAAATCTGTTCTGTAGATTTTGTGTTATCCTGATGACAAACAAACCAGCCAGAAGATGTAAAAAAAACAAAAAAAAAAACTAATCCAAGTCACCAGAAGCATCAAGATCTCATATTGATTTTGAAAACGTGTTTTTCTACACCCTTTCTTTAAGACTAAATCTTCACTGTAGCTGTAGCAGCCGCGTGTTGAGGTTTTAAATAAGGTATTTAGGGGTGTCATGTGAGGAGTGGGAGTATAAACAAGGTGAGCCTGTGGAGACGGGGCCGACCAGTGCCTCGGTCCAACAACGGCACACTTTCACTTTCACGTTTCCAAGTTCGAAGACACAACTGAACAAACAGAGAGAGGATGTGTGTCGGGAGAGCAGGCTGCACTGCCAACATCCTTCCACCATAATAGAGAATCGTAACGGAGTGTGAGCTCATTCGGTTCCCGACCACCTTTGGGTTTCTGTCTCACCAAAAGACACCTTGGAACAATGTTTGCCCGTCTCGTCCCTCTGGTTGTTTGTTTGGTGGGTTTCCTGCGCGGCTTCCATGTGTCCGGCTGTGGTAAGTGACGAGTTTTTGATCAGTACTTTTGTTATGAGTTTGATCTAGTGTTTTATTATGTTTTTTCAATTTTCCATCCTGTGCCTTTATTTTCAAGTCACGTTTGAATATACTTTTGCGATTCTTTTGGACATTCATCCGTCTGTAATCAGGTATTTCATTCATTTGAGTATTTAGGACTTTTGTTCTTGTAAAGTGCTCGACAAGTACATTCAAATCGATAACAAGTAGACGAGTACGTATCTTGAATAAGTGAAAACATCAATTTACAACATCGCCGCATTGTGTACAATCTGGATTTATTTTAGTTAATCTGTGTGGATATTGTTAATTTACAGTGCGTAGTACACAGCTGTGTCCCTGCTGTGCATGCAGAATAATTAGGCAGCATTAGATATACACACACTAAAGCTGGGCAATTGCTTATTTTTTCCGGTATGTCAAGTTGTGGTTATATTTCCCCATTGTCTAAAGAATACATAGAATTAACGAAGTATGCCCTCTTCATCTCCTTCTTCTGGAGCAAAGCCACAGGCAGCAGTAGCTCTGATTGTCACTGTGTGGAATGACAGATCCAAGTGTTTAAACACGTATCTGATTGCTAACTTCACACAGAGCTGTTTAAAAGTCAGTATTTGTATCTGTGTTACAGACGATTTAACGTTGCCTGACAACATACACTCCAGTAATTAAAGCAAGAGCTATTAAGCTATTTGTTTTCCCCTTTTTTAGTTTTAGTTTCTATGTAAGAAAAAAAAAAACATATTGCATGAAGAAAAACAAAAATGTGTTTTGGTTTCTTGAACGTTACAGTTTTAGATGCTTTTGCTCATTTTACATCAAGCTGCTTATTAAATCGCCACCTTTAACCTCTGTGTTACAGATGTAAAACTGTACAGATAAACCTGAGTTCACTCCATCCAGACTGGTGGTGAAGTTTGGTGACCCAACCGGTGCAGAGTGCTCTGTTTGTCAGCGTTGCCAGAGCACGATCTTTGGTTTGGAAGTACCTGTGGGAAACCAAGAAGAAAATGGAACTCTGATTTCATGGACGGTTGACAGAATGATGGAATGGGGCCTTCCTCTTATGTGCTATTATAATGTGCCGGCTACAGGTCATCAGTGTTGTAGCCATCTACCTGTAACCGTCTACAGTAAGTGAACTTGTTGCCCATGATGGTTTTATCATTATTTTCAGAATGAGTGGTGGTGAAGTTTGGTGACCCAGCTGGTGCAAATTGCTCTGTATGTGAGCATTGCCAGGGCAAGTTCTCTGGTTTGAAAAAAGAAAATGGAACCATGATTTCATGGCGCACTGATAATCTGATCAACTGGGACACATCTCCCATGTGCTATTATAATGATAATCCAGGTCACCAGTGTTGTAGCACCCTGAATATAACTCTCTACCGTAAGTTAATGTGCTATTGAACAAAATACCGCTGCTGGTGAAGATTTGATCATTTATGACTTAACATTAAGCTTTTTTTTACAGTGTGTCTCTCTATGTCTCATCTCCACAGAACCTCCAGACACTGTGTCCATCAGCTTTGTAAATCACAATGGCCCGATGGTGGAGGGTCGTCAATACACTCTGGAGTGTTCAGTCCAGAACGTCGCTCCTGTTGGAAACCTCTATGTGACCTTCTACAGAGGAGAGACAGCACTGGGTCAACCACGTTTGAGCGGCAAACCATCCGAGAAACCGGTGACTGAGACCTACTCTCATAACTTCAGCCCCAGTAAAGAAGATGACGAAGGCCAGTTCTGGTGTGCAGCCGAGCTGCTTCTGGGACCTGAAGGACCACAGCCCCCTCCAGTGATGAAGTCACAGCACATCACCGCCACCGTCCACTGTGAGTCTGACAGCAAAAAAACAACACACCTCAACTATGCATTAAGCCAAGTACTGAAAGCTTGTAGTTATACAAACTGTAGTTATATCAGGCGAGCTTAACATCATATATTTGGATTTAATGGAGGAAAATATATCATTTCTAAAACTATGCTAAACACCATAAAAACACAAACTTGCATATTTGTATGCACCAAATGATATCTCAGATACATAAGTAGAAAAAAAACTACTGACATTAATCAACAATAAATATGATTTATATTAATACATCCATATTTAGTCGACAATAAACTCTTTATCAAAAACAATGTTTCTCAAACACAACATAAACATGTTAATATCACTGTAAATAGTAGCTGACTTATGAATGGAGCTGTGTTTGTGGACTTCAATGCTAAAATTACTCTCTGACCACTTCCTCTGTTATTCTGGATATTTACTGTTTGCTCACTTTCTCTTCAATGCAGCTTTTTGCTTTCACCACAAGGTGGTACAAAAGGACAAGTGCATCACTTTCACTTGATGGACATTTACTGTGCAGACATAAAAGTTGTATTAATCTCATGGACTTCTTGGGAAGAAAAAAAAAAATAAATAAAAATATATATATATTCTTGCTTGCATTAATGACAGGTTAAATTCCGCTCTCCTCCCTTTCCTCCTCAATCACGACACAGATAAGCCTCAGCTGGACGAGTCATCACATCCTGATCCAATCACCATCAATGAAGGAGACCCTCTACGACTGAACTGCTCAGCTGTGGGAAACCCCGAACCCTCATACATCTGGACAACCCCGACACTTGGTGCTGTGGGCAGTACCTCTGTGGGCAGTGTCTTCATGATCGAGTCTGTAACTCCTTTTGATGGAGGGCAGTACACTTGTTCTGTCAGCAACGACATGGGGAATACCACTGTGGAGTTTAATGTCACTGTCATAGGTGAGTTCAAACTTTAACTGTTCTCTTCATTTTTATTTACTTTAATCGACTCATTTTAAAAACACACTGACAGCAGGTGTTGTCGTGGTAACCTACATTAAACTTGAAAAAAACACACTGTGGTAATAGTTTACATTGCTACATCCCAAAGTTATGCCATAGTTTGTGCTTCAGTTTTGTTTCACTTACCTTTTGAGAGCACTTTGGAGCACGTACGGAGGCCCAAAGCTGACAAAAAGGCAGCAAAAAATATTGTCACACAACTTATAGAGAGCCGAAGTGACGCTACATCCACCACTGGGACCTGATTTCGGAAAAAAATGACGAGAGACAAATGACAAATACCGTTTGATCCCGCTGGAATTGTACCATGAATGATGAAAAGACATTTTACAATGTTTATGACAAGCAGCAACAATTATATTTAAAATGCACAACCATCATCATGTGTGGTTCATGGCACAATTCAAACGGGATCAAAACATTTTTTAGTCTCTCCCTACTGACTGCTGTACAAACGTTTTACAAAATAAGGTCCCGTGAGGTCCACCGGAAGGGGCGTGGCTTCAGCACTCCATCACGAGTTTTCTTATTTTTTTTGTTTGTCCAGGGCAAGATGTGTAGGATACATAGATGATTAACTATGCAAAGGCAAATAAAGGAAAATGTAATAGTTAAAAAATAAAATTAGCTAGTTAATGATAAATAGAGGTGTAAATAATATTTTTATTTTATCAACTGATTTGAGGTGAAGGAGGGGAAATAAAAACTTTGGGTGTTTAAGTACTTTCTTTTCATTTTTGGGGCTCTATATAATGTCAGCAACAACATAAACATATATATGATAACGTAAAGAGGTGTCATCATTATCCTTCAGTTGAAGTTCGACAGCATAACAAGTCAGCTTACAATATGTCCGTAGGTCTGGAGTTATACACAACCACGGTGGTGAACCCGACCACAGTGACGAACCCGACCACAGTGACGAACCCGACCACAGTGACGAACCCGACCACAGTGGCAACAACAACAACAGAGCGGAACAGAAGTTCCAGCAGCGCGCTGATTCACAGGTTCACGTGGTGTCTCATGCTTTTGTTTTCTGTTCTGGTCTGAGTGAATTCACAGGGGATGCAAAAGGAGGTTTGTTGCTCAAACAACAGCACGTGATGTTTTTGCTGCTTGAGAATGTAATCAAGAATCAAAGGTTATTTTTTTCAGATACAATCAGCTCTCTGATTACATCATGAAAGCAGCCCGTTGTGTGATCATGCGTACTTTATACGGTGAACTGAGATCCAAACACTAAAGACCACCAACTTGTACGTGAGGAGTTTATACATTACTTTTGTTTTCTGTATACGAATATGCTACAAAATGCTGGAATAACTGTTAAGTAGGAGCAGCTATACTTTATAGTTAGTTAAAGTAGATCTGTAGTGCTTTGAGCTAAATGCTATCACCAGCATGCTAATATGTTCACAATGACAATGCTGACACTATTAGGTACATGTATAATTTTCCGCATGTGTACTTCCCCGGTACCCCATTAGCACAAATACTAAGACCGTAAATTGTGAATTGTTCATACGATTTTGGCACAGCACAGATCTAATAATAATAATACATTTTATTTGATGGCGCCTTTCAAGGCACCCAAGGTCACCTTACATAGAATAAAAGCATTAAAAACAACATCACATCACATTATTAAAGATCTGAGAAGATCTAGATGTTGTTAATGTGGCAGGGCTCTCTGTACTTCTGTTAAAGATATCATGTGTAACATTTCTGCATTAAAATGTCTGAAAACGGCGTGACCCCTGTTGTTTATTTGCGGAGTTCTAGAATTACATTATTCTAAATGTTTCCAACGACGTTCAAACCCGGAGAAAACTGTAATGTGACAGAAGGTGCGTTTCATTCGGTCACAATAACTTCCTGGAAAAGGTCACAGTGTGAAGATGGAAGTTTGTGAATAACACTTCATCTGTGAACGTTTCTGGTTGAGTCATGTGTTAGAGTTGTAACTTAAATTTTGACTCTGGGGAATATACACATGTTTCGACCTTTTGACCTGAATGCTTTACTTTAAAATGTCGTTCAAAGCATTCAAGATCAACTTGTGTATTCCGATTGGCACTTAGGATGTATTGAAGTTTGATACCCAGTGTGTTAAAGTAACTACTCAGACTATTTCTTCCACAATTGTAATAATGACAATAACAGTTAATTAAGTTTTCCTTTTAAAAATGAAAGTAAAAAGTACTGGAGGGGCTCAGTGTTCCTTGACCTCACTATATGTGAAATCCTGGCTTTGGCTTTGTTCTTAACACACCGTAGTGAGTGATACTGTAAGTTACAATACATGAGACTATATTTTCTTATAAGTTAAAGAACCACAAAAGCGATTGTGATTAACATTCTATTAGATCAGTGCCATATTTGTTTTCCCTACCATTTAAAATTCCCCAGGTACATGTGTAACAAACATTAATAGGAATAAATGTTGGATGAATCTTTTCTCAAGATAACAATCGAAGTATTATCAGACCACGTAACTCTCCAAGCCCATTTCCTGTCATTGAAAAGCTCTACTACACCCGACTCTCCCTCAAAATAAACAGGATTTTGCTTTGGTGCCACAGTTTTTGGGCGTTACCTTATAAAATGTATCACAGTCTTCCTCCCTTCTAATTAAGAAGTCATTCTCATAAGGCAAAAAAATTGTGGCTGTTTTGACAGTAACACAGTGTTTTTAATCAGAGTACCACTGGGAGGCGCCGTAGTAGAAATATCCTTAAGAAAATGATCTCTAAACGTAATTCATTGTAATTAAACAGGATATTTGTCCACAACCACACCTAAAGTTATCAACAGGGATGTTTTGTTTTCGGATGTCTTTTGTGTGGAAGGAAGTGTATTGAAAACTCGCATAAAAGCATTGAGAACTATGTGACTTGTGTTTGAACATCACGGCATTGATTTGTAGACGATGAATACAGTGAAAATCTCAATATGGGCAGGTTGTGACTCGTACGAACCTCACCCCTCTGGCCAGTCCGGTTCTAAGGAATAGCATTAGTCTGCCACCCACGCATGAGAATTTAAACTCCCAGTGATTAATGTGATTTGTGTTGATGCAAGTCAAGTGTGTTGCGTACACAAGCAGCGCATGAAGTAAAGTGAAGTGTCTGATCAGCAGTTTATGAGGACACAATCTAAAAACAGAAGCATGACAGGGTAGAACATTTGATGTCCTGACGACAGTAACGAGTCATTCATTGTATATTTCATCATGAGAGCCACGTAGAGAAAAGCGCTGTCAGAAAAATAACTTTTGAAACTGATATACATTTTCAGGCTTGAAGAATTAAACAGGTTTAGATTCAGTGTATGTATCAGAGCATATGAGGATGTGAGAGGAGGCGAGATCCTAACAGAAAGTTAGATAGGAGCAGTAAAGGTCATGTTGGTCAGTTCTAAGTAAGTGTTGGTTAAAGTCTTTACACAGGATCAGAGTGAGGGGATTTTAAGCAACACTTACAACAGACCTACATGGCGCCGGTCAACACGTGACAGTGCTCACACTGCTGTCATCTCTGACGTTCATTACCAGGAATTATGGTTATTTTTAAGATCTTGACATTTTCCTGTTGTCACCCCCCGCAAAAGTGTTTAGTTGAGATCAACTTCCTCTTACTATGAACTTTAGCTTTACTTCTGTGTTTCACTTCTGGTTTTTTTTTGCAAATCTGGAAAATTTGTTCCATTCATGTCATTTTGCGAGATTTACATAGACAGTTAATTTGCCTGGAGGCCTACATTGATATCACGCTTGTTATTTTCAATTCAAAAAAAGGTGAAAACAGAGAGGCGTCTCGTGTAAAGAATGTGAAGATATCACCTGGCACTGCCAGCTCCTATTTCGCTTATCAAGCTGTTTCACGTGAATCCGGGGGAGATAGTGGAGGTGAGTGAATACAGCTATGCCCTGTATCACCCTGTCTCTGTTTATGTTATCTGTTATATAACGGTTGTAGCTCACGCTGCATCAGAACTGTTCACTGGATCTGACTGCCCAACCTGTTCCACACAAGACAAGATTTTCAAGATCATGCAGAGGCAAGCTTGATGTGGTCACAGAGATTAACTGCTCACTGTGATATACCACAACAGTCTGTTGAGTCAGTCAGCTAACCGAGGAGCTTGAATCAGAGCTCATTTACAGTAAGAAGAAAAGTTTCAAGTTGCCGGTAAAATGTTTGAGTTGTTTTCTGTCGTTGGCTATTTATATGAACATTTTGTTTTTAATGGTAATGCTCAAATCATTGTTCAATTCATGTCTGACTTCAAGCATTAAGGAACAGTTCGACATGTTGGGAAATATTCACTTTCTTCCCGGGAGTTAGGTGAAAAGAATGATATTACTGTCATGTAGGCTATGCTAAATGTGGAGCTCATGTTACTGCTAGCAACCTGTTAGCTTAGCACCCGTGCTATAGGAAGAAACATCCGGCCTTTGTTTAATACATATACATTTTTACAAACACACTTACAAAGCTTAGCGTACCATACATGCTTGAATCAGGGAACAGCTGGCGTTGTTCTGTCCAAACCAGTAAGCTCACTAATGAACACATTCCGTTTGCTGAAAATGAAGCTAAAACTAGCAGCTTAGCTTAGCATGAAGCCTGGAATCAGGGGGAAAAAGCTAGTTTTGCTCAATCCAAACCAGCAAGGTCACTATGTTAATCATTTCCAAAGAGCAGTGCAGCAGACACAACACACTCACCGGGAGCAACACAGAAGCAGACAGCGAAACGTTAACAACCAAGCTACATAGTTTAGTTAAAAAGTTCACGAGAAGGGTCAAAGGAAAAAAAACAAAACAACACACTCCCATATCTCAACACTGACATATTTCAACTGATAAGGAAAAGAGACTCTGCACTGAAACAAACGTTAAAGTCCAAGTTAGACAGTGACAGGCATAGGTTCACCTCATTACGAAATACAGTGATCCAAGAAATCAGAAAAGCCAATTTTCTCAAAACAATCATCAACAAGGCAAAGCTGATCTAGGAACAAATTAAGAATGTCATGGGAATTGGTCACAGGCCTAGGAAACATTTAGAGCTGAACCTGAGCGGTAAATTAATACAAGACCCAGTACAAATTGCCGAAGCCTTCGAACAATATTTCATCAACTCTGTGGCTGAAATCGCACAGAAAACAGCTGAAACGGCTAGCTGCTTCTTCTTAGAGCAGGTCAGAGCCATGGCCGACAAGGGGGGTGTGGTTGGCGCTGTGTTCTTAGACCTTCGTAAGGCCTTTGACAATCACTGTCAATCACCACGTCCTAATCGCCAAACTGTATGCTTTTAACTTCGCCCCACTGACACTCAAATGGATTGAGTCATGCTTAAATGGTAGAAATCAACATGTTTCCGTGAACAATCATCGTTCCCCAATTCTCAACCTTTGGACTGGAGTACCACAAGGATCAATACTTGGCCCGCTTCTGTTTAGTCTACATATCAATGATCTACCATCGGTTTGCCCGGAAATCAACACACTAATGGATGGGGACGACACAGTAATATATGTATATATATCCCATCCCCTTGTAATATTAGTTATTCTATATTGCCTATTGTGTCAACTGACTGGGGGACTAAAGCCGGAAATTAGCCGTAAAGGCTAAAGCTGCTCCTTTTACTGTAAAGTTTATTAAAGGAAACTGTCCACCTCATGATAAACAAATAAAACAAAAACAAAGAACTAATTGGCTAACACACCCTTGTTGTTTATAAAATGCAAACACCTCATTGTAAAAAGAAATGCAAGAAATGAAGCTTAAACCAGCAGCTGCTTTGCTTAGCTTAGCATAAAGACTGGAGTCATGGGGAACTGGCTGGCCTCACACATTTGAATACCAAAATGTAGCCTTAAAAACAAAATGGAAATGAAGCCACAGCCATAAACCAGCTAGCTTATCTTAGCATAAGGACTGGAATCAGCTAGCATCACCATTTAACGCCTTTGTTTAATATGCAAATACTGAAGTGTAAAAACTGAACTAGAAATGAAGCTATAGCCTGCAGCCAGTTAGCTTAGCAACACTAAGCTACGCAGAAACATGGAAAAAAGACACACTACAGCTAAACACCTTTTTGTATAGACTAAAAAAGTGAGATATAACATGTAAATTGGTTAGGTGTGAAGGTGCTTATTTTTCTTTGTTAGCCTATGCCAGGCTAGCCTGATTTCACTCTTTATGCTAAGCTAACTGCCGTCTGCTAGCGGTAGCTTCACCTTTAACAGGCATATACATGAAAGCATATACGTGCTCTTTACTCAGCATTAAAGCGAATAAGGCATATTTAAAATGTAAAACTATTCCTTTAAAATGTATTTTTGTGTTTCCTAGATCTTAAATAGGCTAAATAAATAAAAATAATCAATGTCATTTTACTGATTACATGACATTATTAACCACCTGTTAACCACAGTGGTGGTTTATTAGAGAGTGGTCCTGGTCAGGGTCTTGGTTCAGATGGTATTTAGCCACTGTATAGTTAACCTTTATCCCAGTTGTTTGGCTCCGCTGCTCTTTTCCAAACACCAGATGCCATTAAAATATCTTGGCTCCTGATATGGAGTCCTGAGAGCACGCTGGAGTGGGGGGAGGGGAGGGAGCAGAGTAGAGGTAAAAAAAAAAAAAAAAAAAAAGATATTTAAAATATGCACCAGAGAAGAGGGAAAACATGGGAAAACCAGAGTATGAAGGGAGGGATTGGTAGATTTACTACAAGTGACACAAGTGAGGTGAAGGTGACCTGTTGATCTTCAACTCTCAGGACTTGAATTCTTTTTCCCTATTAAAGGGAGGAAGTGCTCTCAGGAAAGAGATAAGGGAAGTGAGTATCCAGATGACCGGAATTCCTCCACCAAAGTCCTCCCCAAAAAAAGAAATCTGTGCTCTGAGGCCGATACAGCCTATATATTCTGCGTGTGTCCTGTGTATACTGTGTGAATCTTTAAGTTCAGTGGGCGGTGAAGCAGTGAGTCAGGGTCATGATGAACTAACAGTCATCCTCCGCGGAATGTCCCGGAATTTCCCCAAACTCTACCGCGCTTCCTCTCCCAGTTTCGATTTCATTTTGACATAATGACATCATGACAAACCCCCCTTCATTAGCCGAAGATTGGCTGCTTTGTCCCCACAGCTCTGGCTGCCCGTCTGCCCCTCACAGAAGACGGCAAAGAGGGTGTGGACTTTTTTTTTTAAAGAGGGATTGTTTTTTACTTTCTCTTTCAGTCGCTCGCCGTCTAACCTCGAGCTCACACGTTTTCATCCCCGGGCTGCTCGTTTGATTTTCAAGACCGGCTGGCAATAATGTTGATCTCTTACATATTTCTGGGTGTTTCTTTGCTGAACTCTCTGCACGACTTCCATGTGTCCAGTTGTGGTAAGTGTTCCTCATCTGCTGCGGTCTGAAAAGGGCATTTTTTTAAGGTCCGCCATTGATGTCTGTCCGTGTCTGTCTGTGTGTGTGCGGTCTGTCATCAGCAGTCGTGTCCTTCATATAGAGATAACATCTAACACAGCTTTGTGGGGTTTTTGTCCACTTTGTATTTGTTTTATGTTTTTGAGCGTCTGTATTTTATCAGATGTAGTGAAAAGTGGAGGTTATTGTTCGCTTTACATGGTTCAGATTCAATAATTAAAGGTGCGATATGTAGTTTTTAGGGAAGAGACGTTAATCAGAAGACAAAGATATTCTTTCTTATTAAACAAACTGAATCTGTTTTCATGATTGAATAAACTGAATACACAAACTGACCTCAAAGAGCAACAGTTTCAAGTTGTGTTACTTTGTTAATATGTGGCGGACCCTGCCACCTTTCTAGCTTCACACAGTGTTCTGGGACCTTATTTTCCTCTGAGAACAGCTCGTTTATTCAGTTATGGAAACAATATGTATTTCTGAGTTTGTATTATTTCCTCATTAATATTGTAAATATTGAAATTCTGAGTTTTAATTTTTTCTTCAGAACTACATCGAGCCTCTTTCAAGTATATCTCCTTTTTCCATACGCTTTACATTTTTTGCTTTTTAATTATTTGTTCCCCATATTTAGTTTTTCTCCATTGTTGTTTACTATGTATTGTACTATATGATGTTTCATATCCTCCGTTAAAGCGTAATTAGTGTAGTAATAAACACAGTATTTGTTATTTCACTGTACTTTCTCACGTTTTGAATGTGACTTAACATTCGAAACCCTGTAAAAAATAAATGCTGTGGCAGCACTGCACACAATTATGGCCACACCAGTAAAGCAATTCATTGAATTTGAATGTTATGTTATGTTTACAACCTTTAACCTCTGTGTTACAGATGAAAACTGTGCAGATAAACCTGAGTTCACTCCATCCAGACTGGTGGTGAAGTATGGTGACCCAACCGGTGCAAAGTGCTCTGTTTGTCAGCGTTGCCAGAGCACGATCTTTGGTTTGGAAGTACCTGTGGGAAAACAAGAAGGAAATGAAACTCTGCTTTCATGGACGGTTGACGGAATGACGGAATGGGGCCTTTCTCCTATGTGCTATTATACTGTGCTGAATACAAGTCATCAGTGTTGTAGCTATCTACCTGTAACTGTCTACAGTAAGTGAACTTGTTGCTCATGATGGTTTTATCATTATTTTCAGAATGAGTGCTAAAGGAGTGGAGTCACAGTGCTATGTTTTAAATTATATTTCTTGATTAGTTCTTTCACATATACAGTGATTTATATTCTTTGTCTGTCTCTCTACACTATGTCCTCTTCCCTGTCTCCTCAGATCCTCCAGACAATGTGGGCCTAAACAATAAAGGTAACTCTTGGGAGTGGTCTGAGGGCCAGAACATCACTCTGGAGTGTTTGGTCCAAAATGTTGCTCCTGTTGAAAACCTCCGTGTGACCTTCTACAATGGACAGCGGCAACTAGGTCAAAGACGGTCCAACAGCAAAGGGATAAAACTAGTGACTGAGACGTTCGAACTGGACTTCAGCCCCACTAAAGAAGATGATGGAGGAGAGTTCTGGTGTGAAGCCGAGCTGCTTCTGGGACCTGAAGGACCACAGCCCCCTCCAGTGGTGAAGTCACGGAACGTCACTGCAACTGTCCTCTGTGAGTCTGACAGCAAAATCAACACCCCACGACACCTTTTGTTATCATTTTGACCTCTTTTGCAGAGACGGACCAAGTGTTTTGATCTGTTAGTTAAAGCTGCTCTAATCAATATTTGTGTATTAGCAAAGGATCACATGACTACCTGCCAGTGAAAGGGGTGATGGACCCACAGATTATCATCCCCCGACTCTGCAGACCTTCATATTGTTTTCATCTCTTATATTGTTCACCCTCATGGGTTTACAGGACACCTAAAATACAGTTGCAAACAGTTAAATCAGCATAAATGGAGGACAGTTTAGTAAAAACTAAAAATCCAAGTGAATGTTAATGTTGCTCCATTTATATTTCCATTGCTATGTTTGCTGTCAGTTGCTGCCTCTGTTCGCTGCTGACAGCTGAGTAGATAATAATGCATTATTTTGGGGTGCCTCTCAAGAACCTCACGATGAGACATGGCGCGGCCTCGCTGATTTATTCATGAACAGTGCGGTGGAACAACTTTGGTGAGCGATGACAAAGCTCCTTCGTGAGATCAAAATGTAAAGATCCCCTCCAGACATGTTTTAATATGTATATAAAACACTGTCTACGTTTGTGATGTCACAAATCATGCTGGTAAAATCAGATTCTCAGTGAAATCAGAGAGAGAAATTACAATACAGCTGTTCAATGCCAAGTAGCAAATGTTAGCACACTAACTAACACTGTCGCTGTGATCATGTTCATATATTGACATTAGCATTCGGCTTAAAGCCCCACTGTGGCTAAATGAAGCCTCAGTGACTCATACATATCATACCAGTAACTCTTAACATGTCACCACCAATTATTACTGTTACTGTCAAAAATAGTGACGTGATCTGACATTCTGAGTGGAATTTTTAGAAATATACCCTAGCAGAAACTGAAAGTGAAGTACATCAGCCCGTTAGGCCTGTTAGGTGCTGTGGCTTTAGGTACTTTCCATCCACTGCTGTTTGACAATGTTTTGTCTATCTGGACCGATCGATAATCTGATCAAATTTCAAAATCTTTCCATTTTGCTGTAATAACTCGCTGTATTTCTCCCTCGCTCCATCAACACACAGATAAGCCTTATACCATGGAGGTGTCGCCTCCAAATCCGATTGTTGTCGCAGAGGGAAACCCTCTACAACTGGACTGCTCGGCGGTGGGAAACCCCAGCCCCACATACAACTGGACGGTCCCATCAGGTGTGTCCCCCATCAAGAGCAGCGTTCTCATTATCAGCTCTACAACTACCAAAGATGGAGGGCAGTACACCTGCATTGTCAGCAACGGCGAGGGGGACGTCACTGTGAGGTTCAACGTGGACGTTCAACGTGAGTTTTAAGTTTGTCATGCCCAGTCTTTTACTCTTACTGGAGAGAAAGTCACTGAACCACAATATTGCTTTCAGTAGTGCTTTCTCACATCAGTCGATCATTTACTCTACCACACACAGGAAGGAAGTTCATTGTGACTGTTTTAGTGTTTGGTATCGTTCAGATCTAAAATATTCTCTGTTCCTTTTTTGTCTTCACCCATACCCCTCACCCAACCTTCTGCAGGCGACTACACCACATACTACATAATTGCGGCGATAATAGGTGCTGCTCTGTTGATCCTCCTGGTGGTAATTATATACGTCAAATACTACAAAAACACACGAATGGGACACTACAACCTGAAGGAGGTTTTCCGTTTTGGTAGACAGCACAGCGCTGTGCCCACTGCATTGTGAGTCTGCTGGAAGGCGTGAAATGTGCATGAACGCTTTTGAGCTGTTGCTTTGTCACCAGCTGCAGCTGAGGCTCGCCCCTGTGGGTCAGGGGTTAAGATGTCAACCACGGACCACAGCATCCCCGGTTTGAGTCCGGCTTAGGTTTGGTACATGCAAACAGGGTCTCTGGTTTTCAGTTTTTTGTTGCTATTATTGTCATTGCAGCATCTATGTCACTTCCCCTCTTTGCATTTCTTAAACTGTCACCTCACTGGTTTCAGAACATGTTGTCAGAGGACTGCAGTTGAACAACTGCTTGTAAATACACACAAATATGAATATAAAATGTATATCTCTCTATTTCAAATAAGCTTTAAAAGCAGTTCCAGCTGCAGGATTATGATGACAGACAACATTTTTAAGTGTATTTGAAACAGTGCATAACGTTTGATAATAGATATTCATGTGTATTACACCAGCACCGGGTATTAATGTTGGTATATGTGAGACTGAAATGTGAAAGTAGTTTACAAATGAAGACATCTATGGATATTTATCTACTTTCTGACTTTATATTTAGAGAGATGTTTTGTATATATATGTATGTATGATTGAGGGAAAACTCTCCCACTGAACAGCTGTATGTCAAACCACTGAGAGCTTGAGCCTGAACTCGTTCTGACCCACAGCTACGGATAGGGTGACGGCTATAGTGTATATATTTCTGTGTGAACTGTAATGATGCTTGGCTGAGTTACAATGAAAAAGAGGAATTCATACGAGCAAAAACTGTATGGTAATTAACTTCACACTGGGACTACAATACGAAGATACAAACTGTGTTTGACTGTGCTTTTTTATTCTTTATTTGAATAAATATTAACTTTGAAGCTACAGTAAAATACATCGCAGTCTCTTTCATTCATATTTTGTTGTATTTTATAGTATTTCCAACAAGGTACTTCACATTATCAGCTTTTTATTTCTGAATGATCTCAACTAAGATTCCAGTTTTCCAAAGTAAGAATCTGAGCTTGACTCACAGTATATGTGAAAGATTTTCTGATATGTGTTTGACGGTGTGACAAAATGGCAAAAAAAACAAAAAGCCCCAAAAGTACCATCGGATCTAGGTGATGCAATTGTAGATTTCCTGTTTGTGAGATTTTTTACTGCTTGATGGGAAACTGTGTTGTTCCATCCCAGAAATATTTCCCTCCTTCTCCCTCCCCTCCCTAACCTCTCCTCTCCTACCAGGAAGAAATTAAAGGACAAATGAGGACAAGATAAACTGTTATCCGGCTAGTGTTCATGTAGGCTACATAGCATGTCTATCTATTTGTGGGTGGTTTTCTCATTGTAGGGAATGAATTTGCCTGACGGGCCTAAAACAATCTGATTCTTGTGAGGCTGGAATTAAAGCAGCTTTAAAAAGCCTTAATGTCCTCCGCTGCAGTCGTGCCGATAACAACACGTGGTTCAATGGAAAAAGGAACAACAGCTTTCTTTTTTTTTTTTTGCAAGCTAAGTGAAGATTGTGGACGTGTTGCCAGCGCGATCACCAGCACAAAAAATGAAAACACTTCCAGAGGAAACACCTGTGCTTCCTCAAACTCTTACCCCAGTGCCTTCATGTTTATGGTGGCACAAGTTCATGCTTGCACTCATGCGCGCAGATGGCACTAGGGACGGGGGGGATATGACCCCCTCAGATTCATAGTGACCCCGATCCGTCCCCCCCACTGTCCCTACATAAAGCGACAAACATCGCCGGTAAAAGAGAGGATTCATGTTCCGTTAGTTAGACTAAATTACATTGCAGCGCACACTGAGAGCCCGGCGTTTGTGTGCTACGACTAATGGCGCGTTCCAGTTGTACACGAATGTCGGAATTTCTGATGTCCAAGTCAGAATTTTAATCAGAACCCCCCGTGAAGTCGGATCTCCAACTCGGAGAGTCGGATTAATCTCACCAGCCCGACATAGAATTCATGCTATCTGCTACTCACGTAAACAGTAGTTACATGTTTTGTTGTACGTTTGTACGGCTGGGAAGCGCTGGGAGCACTCAACTCTGGGGTTACGTTGTTCCGAGCTCCAAGTTCCGACTTTCAGTGTAAATTGAACACACCATAAGGCACGACTCTCACTCCCCAGGGTCCTAAAGAGGAACTGGTAGCTGCGCCTGTGCCTGTTGCGGTGATCAGACCATTGTCTACTATGACAGAGTGGGTGATTTCAGTTCAAATTATTATCATTTCAAATGTGAATTTCATTTACAGTATACATACTTATTTTTATTTATGTAAATATGTTGTTGTTTACACTTCTGAGTTCATACACAAATGTTTAAATAAAACATATTTTGCATTTAAAGGCATGAAGTTTTGGTGGGTGATAACAAATAACAGTTTCATCATGTATGGCTAGTGTTGATCAGGTCGGCCTTTGTTTAACATGTTCATTGTTGTTTATCCATGATTTCAAATAAGAATTCTCCAGTGGCTTTTTAGTGCAAACCATTGGCCCTTAGGCTATTACGAGAGTAACTACTTGAGCGCTAGTTAAAGCCCAAATTACACAAAAACAACTTATTGGATTGAAATAATTTGCTGACAGCTTGGTCCCCCCCAGTTCAAAAATTCCATCTGCGCCCCTGCTTGCACTTGTTAACTGTTGTTAAAAAGCCTTCTCAAATGGCCTTCTCGTGAATTTGGCATGTGTTATACATTCATGTATTTCTTTTTCTGTGTAAAAACGTATGTGTTTATTTGCATATAGAGTGGGAAAGTAAGCTCCAATGACACATACATTTTCTTTTAATCAATTGATGGTTTTAATAATGGCTTGGCAGTGGGAGTAATTGGGTTTATTACCATTAAGGAGAACATCAGAGTAAACAATAACGTGGATTCTCTGATAAACGATCGGTAGAATAAAACTTACACCTGATTAAACGTGAGGAAAAAGTTAAATCTTCATAAAGAACACATATCAGCAAAAGCATGTAGGCTGTATGTATTTTTTTTAGGACCATACTTACCATATTTACTGTAGTTCAGGCGCAACGGAAATCAGACAGCGGCTCACTTTACCGTACTCTCGCAAACAGCGGCTCACTTTACCGTACTCTCGCAAACAGCGGCTCACTTTACCGTACTCTCGCAAACAGCGGCTCACTTTACCGTACTCTCGCAAACAGCGGCTCACTTTACCGTACTCTCGCAAACAGCGGCTCACTTTACCGCAGTTTCTGACCTGTTTGCTGTCGCTTTGTTGGCGTTGCAGTGTCTCAGCTCAGCAGCCCAGCAGTTTCCATTTGCTGTCACTGGCTGAAAACAGGATGAGAGAGGTCAGAAAGAGCAGGAAGATGTGCACCGGAGCGGGCATCGACTACAACGGCTGCTGGGATCACATCTATGTGTCAGACGATGAAGATGTGACCAGTCCGTACGTCGACACACCGAGCCTGTTCAGAATGAGACACCGGGTCAGCAGTGAGACTTGTGGTAGCCGTGGATTCCTTAACCCGGTTAGTTTTACTAGTAGAAGTGATTTAGTAACAGACTGACGTCCATAGGGGGGTCGTAACAGACAGAGCTGGTCAACAGGTGTTACGCAGAAATCTGTGACCCGGCAGATTCTTTGCCGCCAAAGGAGCTAACGTTAGTAGCTTAGACTAGCAAGCTAACTCTATTTGTATAGCTCTGTAACGTTAAGTCATACAGGGCTTTACAAGAAGAAGAAAAGGAAAGAGAGGGAAATAGAAGAGACATAGAACACATTTTATGAAACCAGGCAGAAATATGTGTGCAACTGACGACCTGAAAACGTTTAAAATCAGATAAAGTCTAAATAAAACACCAGAAGAATGCCGAACGTTTGTCAGTTAACGGTAGCTAGCTAGATAGGGACAGATACAGGACAAGCAACGAGGAAGAGCCGTGCAAGAAGTAATGTTGTGAGGTAGAAGGTAAACGTTCACTCTTGACCTGTGCCATGAAATTGGACAAAATAATAGGCTTCAACCTCAAGTTAGGATTAATTCATCGGAATGTTTGAGAGGACATTTAGAAAAGATGTCTCCGTCGTAGTGTGTCCATCAGACAGTACTGAAGAGTTTATTTTGTTATGGTAAAATCTTCCTGTCACGGTCAAAACATATTGGATTGGCAAATTGGGTCAAATGGCAAAATCAAAAAGAAGTTTTGGGCACTACAGTCATTCAGATTGCCTTTTTCACTCTTTATTGAATATATAATGGTAGTTGGCTCTCAGTTGAATGTATCATGATGCTAGATGTGCTTGTGTGTGCACCAGGTATGTTGCAGCGCTGGGACGACAATCAGAAGTATCTGTCAGACAACCCACATCTGGTGTGCGAAGAGACGGCTAATTGCCTTGTTGTCATCTGTATTGACTTTGAGATAGATGAGGTGAGAGCTGTGAGAAAAGTGGGTATACATGTTCAACAAAAAAACCCTAGTTCTACCAGGTAAAGCTTTGTAAATTCTCTGTGTACTCACAGAAACATGCACTGATGGAGCAGGTGGCCTATCAGGCCATCGTCGCTCAGTTCATCTTGGATTTGGCCCGGACACTTGAGGTCGACCCAAGAGGCTGCTTCAGACAGTTCTTCTCAGGGATCAAGGTGTGTAGCTAGCACACAATGCTGTCCTGTACCTTTATCTGTGTAGTCACCTGCCATGGGGAAAGTAACTTTTGGTGTGTTTGTGGGAATTTTAACTTTATTCACAGCCATGTCAGATTGCAGACAAGCAATTTTTAGCATTTTTTCTTTTTTTTACTTTAAATGTCCATGCAACTGCAGTTTTCAATCTCCTCCAATCAGAGTGATACATGATGAGCTGACTGGTTGCAATACTGCGCTGGACACTTATTGCATTTGCAGAGATCTCCTTCTTGACCTCTGGATCATCTTCATCAATAGTGGACTCTACCTTGCAGTGCATCCGTGTTTCCTTCGCTTTCCACAAGAATTCTGGACCTGATAACCACGTCTAGTTGTTCAGAAGCTTGTGGACTCTCAGTCCTGTCAGCGAACTCCTTTTTCTTTTAAGAAGTCGATTTTTCACGGCAGATTTTTTGGGGCAAATTGTTTACACTCATCCAAAGAGTGACTTTGTGTTACTCAGTTTGGTTTCCTTCGTCTCCTTGTGTAGCGAAGTTTTCTCGTTTCATTTTGTTTTTTTCGGTACACATCCCTTTTGATGTGCATTCCTCTTTCAGTGGCTTGAATATCCCCAAAAATTGGATCAGACAAGAGCTTGACTTGAAGCCAGTCGAGAACTTTTTCCATGTAAGCTGCTGTAATCTTTGTTTCAATGCCAAAATGCTCTTGTAGGAGGGTTTTAGCCTTTTCAAAGCCTCTCTGTGGTTGTGCAGTGCAAAGTTCTAAACAACTTTGTACAATGTCTCGTGGACGCCCTCTGGTGTATTTTTCCAGAAAATACATGCAGTCCCCTTTAGTTGCACTTTTCTCCTCCACACAGCTTTTAAAGGGTTGCATGAAAGCTTTGAATATTAAAGGGTCACCTTCAAAAACAGGTATATCGAATCACTAATTAAACATCTTTTTTGTTTAATAAATTTAAACACCAAAATGGTGTCTAAAAACAAAATGGAAATGAAGCTTCAGCCATAAGCCGACTAGCTTAGCATAGCAAATAGGCTGGTATCAGGGGGAAACAGCTAGCCTCACCATTTAACCTGTTGTTTAAAAGGCAAATCCTGAAGTGTAAAAACTGAACTACAAACGGAGCTATAGCCTGCAGCACGATGCAGCAAAATGTCTCTCCTTCATAGAAAAAAACATAGAGGGTGGGGACTAAACAAGAGGCATTTTACCTCCTATTTCAGTTGCTCGCTGTCTGACCTCGGGCTCACACGTTTTCATCCCCAGGCTGCTCGTTTGCTTTCAAGAAGTGGGGGGAGGGATCAAAGTAGAGGTTAAAAAAAGATATTTAAAATAGAAGAGGGAAAACCTGGGAAATCCAGAATATTTAGAGTATGAAGGGAGGCATGGATAGATTTACTGTAAGGACACAACTGAGGTGAAGGTGACCTGCAGATCTTCAACTCTCAGGACTTGAATTCTTTTTTCCTACTAAAGGGAGGAAGTGCTCTCAGGAAAGAGATAAGGGAAGTGAGTATCCGGATGACCGAAATTCCTCCACCAAAGTCCTCCCCAAAAATACAAATCTGTGCTCCGAGGCTGATACAGCCTATACTATCACCATATGCCAGAAAAATGTCTCTCCTTCATAGAAAAAACATAGAGGGTGGGGACTAAACAAGAGGCATTTCACTTCCTATTTCCGTCGCTCGCTGTCTTATCTCGGGCTCAGACATTTTCATCCCCAGGCTGCTCGTTTCCCTTCAAGACCAGCTAGCAATAATGTTGATCTCTTACATATTTCTGGGTGTTTGTTTGCTGAACTCTCTGCACGACTTCCATGTGTCCAGTTGTGGTAAGTGTTCCTCATCTGCTGCGGTCTGAAAGGGCATTTTAAGGTCCGCAGTTGATAGCGGTGTGGACTTTTAAGAGAGATGTTAGTTCCTAGTTGCGTCGCATGCCGTCTCTCATCAGTAGTCGTGTCCTTCATAAACAAGAGGCATTTAACTTCCTATTTCCGTCGCTCGCCGTCTGACCTCGGGCTCAGACGTTTTCATCCCCAGGCTGCTTGTTTGCTTTCAAGACCGGCTGGCAATAATGTTGATCTCTTACATATTTCTGGGTGTTTCTTTGCTGAACTCTCTGCACAACTTCCATGTGTCCAGTTGTGGTAAGTGTTCCTCATCTGCTGCGGTCTGAAAGGGCGTTTTAAGGTCCGCCATTGATAGCGGTGTGTGCGGTCTGTCATCAGCAGTCGTGTCCTTCATATAGACCCCAACAACAACAAAAAACAACTGTGTTAGTCAAACTTTTTTGTGGTCTGCTGAAATTTTCTTAGATTTTTCACAGCTCTGTTTGGCTTGTTGTCTGTGGTCTGTGTCTGTGCTGTGGTGTTGTAGCGTAAGTACTCACTACTATGCTGCAATGTTACATCGTTCTTCCAAAATGCTTTACACAGTCCATATTTTCACATTTGTTTGAGAAATAAATGAACAAATTAAAAAAAACAAATGTTTTTCTTTGCCGGTAGGTCTGTGAAATAGGCTGTGAAATAGGTATTAAGTTTTTACATAAATGGTCTTAAAAAGGTCTTAACACTAGAAGGGCCGGAATTCCAAAACTACTAGAACGTCCGTAAGCGGTCATTTTGACCACTAGATTTTAAACTCTATAATCTCCCATGTAAATACCCAATTGAGTGATGAATGCATTCATTGTGTCATGATATTGTTTTAAAAAACGAAATAACACCAAAATATAAATTTTAACAAGTTTAATTATACATTTATCAATATTCATATCATCGCACATAGTAAATCGTAATTATTGCGTACATTTACACGATTTTAATGGAGAAAACTCGGAACACGAAAATTAACAATTAAAAATAACTCATTTGATTATGAAACATTTTAGTTTAACACTTAATAATATAAATAATAATAATAATATTAATAATATTCGAAGAAGCTGGAAACGAGCTGATCTAAAACAAAAACAAAAAGAGAGCTGCTGTGATCAATGGTCACAGCCTACGCAGATTACCTCCTCTCTCCTCGCACAACTGCCACACACGGGCTTGTGGCATTTGCTGCAAGTGTCCGACGTTTAGTTCAGTTTGCGGCTCTTTCGGACCCGGCACTGCCTCCGTTTCTGTGTCTGCTGCTGCTGCTGCTGCTGCTGCTGCTGCTGCTGCGGTGGTTGCTTCCGCTGCTGCCCAGCTTGTGCCGACTGCCGCGCTGCCCCTTTCCCCTCCATGTATTCTGCCCTCAGCTCCTCTGCCAGTAGCTGCAGGAATTTCCTCCGGGCTGTCCTGCTGCTGGTGCACTCCTTGAATAAGATGCGGGCATTGAAACCAGCTAAGTCGAGGATGTTAGGCTATAGAAGACCGCCATTGGCCATCTTCGCGTACCACCTTTGACGGAGTACGCCCTCGCCATTCTGGTCCAGGACGTCCACGCCGTACTTCGTGTTGTTGTAGTACATCACAGACTCTGGCTTTGCCTTCACCCCACTAAAGGTGCCCACACCTGTGTACACGGTGTTCAGGATGCAGACATTCTTCCTCGGCTTTCCCTGGTACACAGTCAGAGTCGCATCACCACACTTCAGCACCTTCGTCTCGAACAGCTCCGCTTGCTGTTTCACGGAGTGCGGCAACTCCCGTTTTTGTTTGCCCATGGTGCCAACCAGGCTATATAATACAACTATGTAATAATTAACTTACAAGTAAATTTGCAAAGAAGCACAGCTGGAGACTGCTAACATAGTTAGAGACAAGAGAGACAATGAAAGCAGCAAACCGCGCGAAAGATGTAACAATGAATCCCCGCGAAATGATGTGCGGTCAATATGACCGCTTATGGACGAAATAGGTAAAACATATTTTCTTTTTCTTTTGTGTAATTTATATAAAAACTATTCTAAATTATAATACAGACATTTTCAGGAAAAGTCATGTAACAGCAGTATTTAATTTTTTCATTCAACAAAGTTATTGCACATATAAATTTGAAAATGGTCAAAATGACCGTCCTGGCCCTTCTAGTGTTAAAAAGACTTGAATTTGACTTGAAGAAACCTGTAGGAACCCTGTGAACTGAATACACAAACTGACCTCAAAGAACAACACAGTTTCATACTGTTTTACTTTGTTAATATGTGGCGGACCCTGCCACCGTTCTAGCTTCACACAGTGTTCTGGGACCTTATTTTCCTCTGAGAGCAGCTCGTTTATTCAGTTAGAGAAACAATACATATTTCTGAGTTTGTATTATTTCCCCATATTTAGTTTTTCTCCGTTATTGTTTACTATGTATTGTACTATGTGATGTTTCATATCCTCTGCTAAAGTGTCATTAGTGTAGTTATAAACACAGTATTTGTTATTTCACTGTATTTTCTCACGTTTTGAATGTGACTTAATATTCAAAATTCTGTAAAAAATAAATGCTGTGGCAGCACTGCACACAATTATGGCCACACCAGTAAAGCAATTCATTGAATTTGAATGTTATGTTATGTTTACAACCTTTAACCTCTGTGTTACAGATAGAAACTGTGCAGATAAACCTGAATTCACTCCATCCAGACTGGTGGTGAAGTATGGTGACCCAGCTGGTGCAAAGTGCTCTGTTTGTCAGCGTTGCCAGAGCACGAACTTTGGTTTGGAAGTACCTGTGGGAAACAAAGAAGAAAATGGAAGGCTGATTTCATGGACGGTTGACAGAATGACGGAATGGGGCCTTTCTCCTCTGTGCTATTATAATGTGCCGACTACAGGTCACCAGTGTTGTAGCAAACTACCTGTAACTCTCTACAGTAAGTGAACTTGTTGCTCATGGTGGTTTTATCATTATTTTCAGAATGAGTGCTAAAGAGTGGAGTCACAGTACTATGTTTTAAATTATATTTCTTGATCAGTTCTTTCACATATACAGTGATTTATATTCTTTGTCTGTCTCTCTACACTTATCTGTGTCCTCTTCCCTGTCTCCTCAGATCCTCCAGACAATGTGGGCCTAAACAATAAAGGTAACTCTTGGGAGTGGTCTGAGGGCCAGAACATCACTCTGGAGTGTTTGGTCCAAAATGTTGCTCCTGTTGAAAACCTCCGTGTGACCTTCTACAATGGACAGCGGCAACTAGGTCAAAGACGGTCCAACAGCAAAGGGAGAAAACCAGTGACTGAGACGTTCGAACTGGACTTCAGCCCCACTAAAGAAGATGATGGAGGAGAGTTCTGGTGTGAAGCCGAGCTGCTTCTGGGACCTGAAGGACCACAGCCCCCTCCAGTGGTGAAGTCACAAAACTTCCCCGCAACTGTCTTCTGTGAGTCTGACAGCAAAATCAACACCCCACGACACCTTTTGTTATCATTTTGACCTCTTTTGCAGAGATGGAACAAGTGTTTTGATCTGTTAGTTAAAGCTGCTCTAATCAATATTTGTGTATTAGCAAAGGATCACATGACTACCTGCCAGTGAAAGGGGTGATGAACCCACAGATTATCATCCCCCGACTCTGCAGACCTTTATATTGTTTTCATCTCATTGTGATGTTACAGCCCACACTTCACTGCTTTGGTTCAGTCTCTCAGCTCTCGTTGGCAAGTTTCCAGTGAAAAAGCTCTAAAAACTCACCATATTTTGCAGACAGGTAAAGCTACGATTAGTTGGTAAACATAGTGGAGCATTTAGCAGCTGAAGCTTCAGTTATTTACCTCAGGAATTTGTTCAGAACAAAATCAGAGCAACAAGATGATGACTGGTTGATTGATTTTTTTTATTTTCGTGTCATGCACACAGAGTGTCCAACCCTCGTGGGTTTACAAGACACCAGAAATACAGTTGCAGCGGTCACACAGTTCATTACACTTCATTACAAAATCGGTCTTCAACAGAACATTTTGACAAAGACAATCTGCTACAGAAAAGGTCCCTTCCTGGAGCTCAGCTAAAGTTTTTCATGATCATCCAGCCAGAGCAAATCAGGATAAATGGAGAAGATTTAATGTTGCTCCACACTTATTTTGTCCATCTGCAACAATCTATAATCTGATCAAATTTCTATTCATTTTGCTGTAATAACTCGCTTTATTTCATCTTTGCTCTATCAACACACAGATAAGCCTTTTATCCTGGAGTTGTCGCATCCGAGGCCAAATCCGATTGTTGTCACAGAGGGAGACCCTCTAGAACTGTACTGCTGGGCTGTGGGAAACCCCAGCCCCACATACATGTGGAAGGTCCCATCAGGTGTGTCCCCCACCAAGAGCGACGATCTCATTATCAGCTCTACAACTACCGAGGATAAAGGGCAGTACACCTGCGTCTTCAGCAACAACCAGGGAGATGGCACTGTGACGTTCAACGTGGACGTTCAACGTGAGTTTTAAGTTTGTCATGCTCAGTCTTTTAATGTTACTGGAAAGAGAAAGTCACTTAACCACAATATTTCTCACATCAGTGGATCATTTACTGTATCACACACAGGAAGGAAGTTCATTGTGACTGTTTTAGTGTTTGGTATCGTTCAGATCTAAAATATTCTCTGTTCCCTTTTTTTCTTCACCCATACCCCTCACCCAACCTTCTGCAGGCGACTACACCAAATACTACATAGTTGCAGCAGTAATAGGTGCTCTGGTTATCATCGTGGTGGTAATTATATCCATCAAATTCTGCAGAAAAACCTGAATGGGACAGTACAACCGCTAAGGACATTTTCCATCTTGGTAGACAGCACTGTGCTGTGTCCACTGCATTGTGAGTCTGCTGGAGGGCGTGAAATGTGTGTGAACACTTTTGACGTCAACCACAAACCACAACATCTTTGGTTTGAGTCTGGCTTGTACATCCCTCCCCCTCATCTCTCTACTGATGCTTTCTATTTACATGAAACAGCCAAAATACTTTTTGTAATAAAATAGTTAGGGTCTGGGGCCCTGCCTGCTTTGCCTGCTTTGCCTGCTTTGCCTGGTCGGTAATCTAACGTTAAGTAGGATCAGCTCGTTGTTTGATTTTATCTCTCATTTGAGCTGAAAGAGAAAGAAGAACGTGTGAATAAGAAATTATTAACATTTCCATCCGTATTCTCAAGCTGATGCACAACCTTGGGTGTGGTACATACAAACAGGGTCTCTGGTTTTCTGTTATTTGTTGCTATTATTGTCACATCAGCATCTATCTCACTTCCCCTCTTTGCATGTCGCCTCACTAGTTTCAGAACATGCAGTTGAGAAATAGTTTGCTGGCTAACTGTCACTTTTAAGATGTAGAATAATGTTATCTTTGAATAAATAAATGAGAAATACACACAAATGTGAATATAAAATGTATATGTCTATTTCAAATAAGCTGTAAGACCAGTTCCAAGTGCAGGATTATGACGACAGACATTTTGAGTTCTATAAGTATATTTGAATTGATGAGACCAGACTTGTGTGTACATGTTTCTGTGTGAACTGTAATGATGCTTGGCTGAGTTACAATGAAAAAGAGGAATTCATACGAGCAAAAACTGTCTGATAATGAACTTCACACTGGGACTACAATAAGAAAATATAAGCTTTGACTGTGTTTTTTAAAATTCTTTATTTGAATAAATATTAGCTTTGAAGCTACAGTAAAAAGCATCCCAGTCTCTTTCATTCATATTCTGTTGTATTTTAAAGTATTTCAAAGTAAAGGGAACAAGGTACTTCACATTATCAGCTTTTTATTTCTGAATGATCTCAACTCAGATTCCAGTTTTCCAATGTAAGAATCTGAGCTTGACTCACAGTATATGTGAAAGATTTGTGTTTGACAGTGTGACAGAATGGAAAAAACTATTAAAGCAGCAACCAGTGACACGTTCTTCGGGCTGTGGCGCTGTCGGAGGGCGCGCATGTAGATGTCTGCATGTGCACACGTTTACTGGGCGTTGTCTGAATTGGTGAAATAACACTGCCTGTCTCCGTAGCGCCGCCTAACGACGGGTCATGTGACCAAAAACCTTTGATCTTAATGAAATTTGCAGGAAAAAAGCAAATATAATTAAAGCAGAACTGAGACAAACACACAGAAACCTTTCTGTGCAGACTACAATGAGGCTGCATAATGAGCATATAAACGACTTTAGCTGCTCAAAATGACCTTTTATCTGTCTGCTTGGTGATATTACAGGCAGCACTTCAGGTATATTTCATATCAGCTGCTGGTAAAACATTATAAACCTCTCACTGAGCTGCTGTTAGCTTCATTAATGTGATAAGAGATGGACAGAGGCTAACATACTCAGACATTATTCAACAACAACCCTGTTTCTAAATCAGTCATTCCCAAAACAGGAATAGATAATGAAGGTAACGGAAGCTCTGGTCTCTACTGCAGAGAAACATTTATATATCAAATATAGTTAAAGTTTTGACAATGCCACCGAGAGGAGACATTGGACTCCATCAAAAGACTCAACATGTTCTTTAATGATGAGCAGGATTAAAACCACAACAGAGTGTAATTCAAAAAAAGGGTTTATTACGTAAATAGTAAAGACTGCAGCACGATGCAGCAAAATGTCTCTCCTTCATAGAAAAAAAAACATAAAGGGTGGGGAGTAAACAAGAGGCATTTAACTTCCCATTTCAGTCGCTCACCGTCTGACCTCGGGCTCACACGTTTTCATCCCCAGACTGCTCGTTTGCTTTCAAGACCGGCTGGCAATAATGTTGATCTCTTACATATTTCTGGGTGTTTCTTTGCTGAACTCTCTGCACGACTTCCATGTGTCCAGTTGTGGTAAGTGTTCCTCATCTGCTGCGGTCTGAAAGGGCGTTTTAAGGTCCGCAGTTGATGTCGTGTGTGTGTGTGTGTGTGTGTGTGTGTGTGTGTGTGTGTGCGGTCTGTCATCAGCAGTCGTGTCCTTCATATAGAGATAACATCTAATGCAGCTTTGTGGGGTTTTTGTCTGCTTTGTATTTGTGTAATGTTTGTAGCATTGGTATCTTATCAGATGTAGTGAAAAGTGGCGGTTATTGCTGCTTTACATGGTTCAGATTCAATAATTAAAGGTGCAATATGTAGTTTTAGGGAAGAAATGTTAATCAGAAGACAAAGATCTTTACTTGACTGATTTTTTTTAAAGCTCAAACAAACTAAGTTAACAAACTCTTTATTTTCATGACTGAATAAACAAACTGACCTCGAAGAACAACACAGTTTCATACTGTGTTACTTGTGTGGCGGACCCTGCCACCGTTCTAGCTTCACACAGTGTTCTGGGACCTTATTTTCCTCTGAGAACAGCTCGTTTATTCAGTTAGAGAAAGAACACATATTTCTGAGTTTGTATTATTTCCTCATTAATATTGTAAATATTGAAATTCTGAGTTTTAATTTTTTCTTCAGAACTACATCGAGTCTCTTTTAATTATATCTTCTATTTCTATACGCTATACATTCATTGCTTTTTAATTATTTGTTGGCCATATATAGTTTTTCACCATTATTGTTTGCCTTGTACTGAACTCTAATAATAATTATGTTTAATATCCTCTGTTAAAGGGTCGTAGTAATGTAGTGTCGTAATAAACACAGTATTTGTTATTTCACTGTATTTTCTCACGTTTTGAATGTGACTTATCATTCGAAACCCTGTAAAAAATTAATGCTGTGGCAGCACTGCACACAATTATGGCCACACCAGTAAAGCACTACAATAACATACAACAACAATAACATTCAAATGTAATTAATTTAATTGCATTTGAATGTTATGTTATGTTTACAACCTTTAACCTCTCTGTTACAGATCTAAACTGTGCAGATAAACCTGAGTTCACTCCATCCAGACTGGTGGTGAAGTATGGTGACCCAGCTGGTGCAAAGTGCTCTGTTTGTCAGCGTTGCCAGAGCACGATCTTTGGTTTGGAAGTAGCTGTGGGAAGCATAACAGAAAATGGAAATATGATTTCATGGACGGTTGACAGAATGACGGAATGGGGCCTTTCTCCTCTGTGCTATTATGCTGCTGATGCAGGTCATCAGTGTTGTAGCCATCTACCTGTAACTGTCTACAGTAAGTGAACTTGTTGCTCATGGTGGTTTTATCATTATTTTCAGAATGAGTGCTAAAGGAGTGGAGTCACAGTACTATGTTTTACATTTAATTTCTTGATCAGTTCTTTCACATATACAGTGATTTATTTTCTTTGTCTGTCTCTCTACACTTATCTATGTCCTCTTCCCTGTCTCCTCAGATCCTCCAGACAATGTGGGCCTAAACAATAAAGGTAACTCTTGGGAGTGGTCCGAGGGCCAGAACATCACTCTGGAGTGTTCGGTCCAAAATGTTGCTCCTGTTGAAAACCTCCGTGTGACCTTCTACAATGGACAGCGGCAACTAGGTCAAAGACGGTCCAACGGCAAAGGGAGAAAACCAGTGACTGAGACGTTCGAACTGGACTTCAGCCCCACTAAAGAAGATGATGGAGGAGAGTTCTGGTGTGAAGCCGAGCTGCTTCTGGGACCTGAAGGACCACAGCCCCCTCCAGTGGTGAAGTCACTGAACTTCTCTGCAACTGTCTTCTGTGAGTCTGACAGCAAAATCAACACCCCACGACACCTTTTGTTATCATTTTGACCTCTTTTACAGAGATGGAACAAGTGTTTTGATCTGTTAGTTGAAGCTGCTCTAATCAATATTTGTGTATTAGCAAAGGATCACATGACTACCTGCCAGTGAAAGGGGTGATGAACCCACAGATTATCATCCCCCGACTCTGCAGACCTTTATATTGTTTTCATCTCATTGTGATGTTACAGCCCACACTTCACTGCTTTGGTTCAGTCTCTCAGCTCTCGTTGGCATGTTTCCAGTGAAAAAGCTCTAAAAACTCACCATATTTTGCAGACAGGTAAAGCTACGATTAGTTGGTAAACATAGTGGAGCATTTAGCAGCTGAAGCTTCAGGTATTAAGTCAGGAATTTGTTCAGAACAAAATCAGAGCAACAAGATGATGACTGGTTGATTGATTTTTTATTTTCGTGTCATGTCCAACCCTCGTGGGTTTACAAGACACCAGAAATACAGTTGCAGCGGTCACACAGTTCATTACACTTCATTACAAAATCGGTCTTCAACAGAACATTTTGACAAAGACAATCTGCTACAGAAAAGGTCCCTTCCTGGAGCTCAGCTCAAGTTTTTCATGATCATCCAGCCAGAGCAAATCAGGATAAATGGAGAAGATTTAATGTTGCTCCACACTTATTTTGTCCATCTGCAACAATCTATAATCTGATCAGATTTCTAAGGTGTTCCCATTTTGCTGTACTAACTCGCTTTATTTCTTATTTGCTCTATCAACACACAGATAAGCCTTATCTTAAGGGGACGTCACATCCAAATCCGATTGTTGTCACAGAGGGAAAGTTTCTACTACTGAACTGCTCAGCTGTGGGAAACCCCAGCCCCACATACATGTGGAAGGTCCCATCAGGTGTGTCCCCCACCAACAGCAGCGGTCTCTTTATCAGGTCTACAACTACCGAGGATAAAGGGCAGTACACCTGCGTCTTCAGCAACAACCAGGGAGATGGCACTGTGACGTTCAACGTGGACGTTCAACGTGAGTTTTAAGTTTGTCATGCTCAGTCTTTTACTCTTACTGGAAAGAGAAAGTCACTGAACCACAATATTTCTCACATCAGTTGATCATTTATTCTACCACACACAGGAAGAAAGTTCATTATGACTGTTTCAGTGTTTGGTATTGGTCAGATCTAAAATATTCTCTCTTCCCTTTTTTTCTTCACCCATACCCCTCACCCAACCTTCTGCAGGCGACTACACCACATACTACATAGTTGCGGCAGTAATAGGTGTTCATCTGGTGGTAATTATATACATCAAATTCTGCAGAAAAACCTGAATGGGACAGTACAACCGCTAAGGACATTTTCCGTTTTCCTAGACAGCACTCTGCTGTATCCACTGCATTGTGGGTCTGCTGGTTTTCTGTTATTTGTTGCTATTATTGTCACATCAGCATCTATCTCACTTCCCCTCTTTGCATTTCTTAAGCTGTCGCCTCACTAGTTTCAGAACATGCAGTTGAGAAATAGTTTGCTGGCTAACTGTCACTTTTAAGATGTAGAACAATGTTATCTTTGAATAAATAAATGAGAAATACACACAAATGTGAATATAAAATGTATATGTCTATTTCAAATAAGCTGTAAGACCAGTTCCAAGTGCAGGATTATGACGACAGACATTTTGAGTTCTATAAGTATATTTGAATTGATGAGACCAGGCTTGTGTGTACATGTTTCTGTGTGAACTGTAACGATGCTTGGCTGAGTTACAATGAAAAAGAGGAATTCATGCAAGCAAAAACTGTCTGATAATGAACTTCACACTGGGACTACAATAAGAAGGTATAAGCTTTGACTGTGTTTTTTAAAATTCTTTATTTGAATAAATATTAGCTTTGAACCTACAGTAAAAAGCATCCCAGTCTCTTTCATTCATATTCTGTTGTATTTTAAAGTATTTCCAAGTAAAGGGAACAAAGTACCTCACATTATCAGCTTTTTATTTCTGAATGATCTCAACTCAGATTCCAGTTTTCCAATGTAAGAATCTGACCTTGACTCACAGTATATGTGAAAGATTTGTGTTTGACAGTGTGACAGAATGGAAAAAACTATTAAAGCAGCAACCAGTGACACATCTGTTGGGCTGTGGCGCTGTCGGAGGGCGCGCACGTAAATGTCACAGGGGGGTGGGGGGCGATGTCACAGAAAGGGGCGGGGCACTTGTACATATTATGTATATAAGAATCTATTTCTTACCTTTTTATTATTTTGTAAAAATATAGACGTAAACTATAAACGTGAAGAAAACAGAGACATTTTTGATGGGAACCTTTCTAGACTACAGAACGAAGGAAACCAAATTAAAGTTTTACACTTTCAACCCAAAAAACGGGACAAATTGTGTCCTGGCAGTGATTTATATTTTCCCGGGACAGCTGATGAAAAAAGAGAAAACGATTCTGGGAAAAACGGGACGGGTGGCAACTCTAAGACCCGGCGTTAGGGGGCACTATGGAGGCCCGTGGCCACACCCACAGCCAATCATGTTGAATCATAAAATGTTTCACCAGATGTGACGTGTGTGCAGAGTTTGGTGAGTTTTGGGGTATGTTTAGGCCGCCAAACATGCGTTTGTTTCCGGAATATAATATTGAATTTACAGAAAAATCAGGGTCCTCACACTGATAGTGCTCGGCATAGGGCTCGGGCCCTAAAAATCACACGACCCGCGCTTTTTGATGACGTAGTTTTGATTAGATTCTAGTGGCGCGCCGCGCGCCCGCCGTTAGTAAGTGGATTTGTGTAAACGGCTTGTGGCAGCATCCCTCCTTAAGAGGATTGGGAAACTATCAGTTTCTGACCTGTTTGCTGTCGCTTTGTTGGCGTTGCGGTGTCTCAGCTCAACAGCCCAGCAGTTTCTATTTGCTGTCACTGGCTGAAAACAGGAGGAGAGAGGGCAGGAAGATGAGCACCGGAGCGGGCATCGACTACAGCGGCTGGGATCACATCTATGTGTCGGACGACGAAGATGTGACCAGTCCGTACGTCGACACACCGAGCCTGTTCAGAATGAGACACCGGGTCAGCAGTGAGACTTGTGGTAGCCGTGAAGTGTGGAGTCTTAAACCCGGTTAGTTTTACTAGTAGACGTGATTTAACAACAGACTGCTATCCATAGGGGGGTCGTTACAGACAGAGCTGGTCAACAGGTGTTACACAGAAATCTGTGACCTGGCAGATTCTTTGCCGCCAAAGGATCTAACGTTAGTAGCTTAGACTAGCAAGCTAACTTTATTTGTATAGCTTTGTAATTTATACAGTCGTGATGATTGTTGATCCTTTCCCAAAACATTAACACAGTGAGATTGTTGATTAATAGTAGTCAATACTGTGGATATAGTATTAAATGGTTAAAGGGAAGTATTGGAACAAGTTGTAAGTTCAGAAAATTACATCACTGTAACGTTACTGTTATGCAGCCTTAAAAACCAGGAAAAACACCATTTATGCCTTTATGCTAAATCTAAGATGATATATTGTCCCATATCTTGACAACAATATAATATCCCAGCCCAAATATTAAGTTAAGGACCATTCACTAGCTCCTTCCAGAACTTAAAGCCACATGTCCCAATCTCCTTGCTAAACTTTTGACTTCAAGTTAGGATTAATTCAATCTGAATGTTTGAGAGGACATTTAGAAACGATGTCTCCATCGTAGTTTGTCCATCAGACAGTACTGAGGAGTTTATTTTGCTACGGTAAAATCTTCCTGTCAGTACATATCGCAGTCACAACATTCCAGTTAATTCCATATTTAAGATTTTTTTTAAATTGAAGGGGCAGAAATATAATCATAGAATTTTTTTTTCCAACCACGTAAAAATTCACACAGCCCTTTAAATGTTATCATTGATCAGTGATTCCCAACCTTTATGACTGTTTAAAGTTTATGTCTGTATGAACTATTGTCAACAGTCGTGTCTGCTGGTTCTGACCAAGTCAAAGTAATAATCTAATTTTTGGAGGCATGAAGCGATGTAATTCTCCACTAATTTACAAGATAAAAACCACCGGAACCTCTGACTTCATCAGCTAAACATCAAATCATGAGGCGTTCACTTGAAATTAAACAAAATGAATGGTAGAACATAAATGATTGCTAACTGAAAGTCAGTCTGTATGGCTCTGGTTCTGTGTGACTAATGAGCTTAGCTCGTGCCTAGCTGTCACATGACTAGTTAAGTGAAAGGTCTAGAGTGACTTGTAGACTCCAGCAATCCCTGTCTACCCTTGTTTTCATTTCAGTATTTCTTAAATCTGATATGTGTTGAGAATCAAAGCTTGTTGAGATGTGGGATATTTGAAAGAATATTACTTGTTAGTGTCTTTGAAATGTCATGGACTGGAGCATGAGGTTCATTACCATTGCTCATTTTAGCTGATGAATGTATAAATGTATGTGTTCTACCTTTAAGATAAACATTTACACCCTTAATGTATTTTATCGAGATACCTTTCCCACATCAGGCACTGATTTATCAAGTTTTTTGAATAAAAGATGTAGCTCCTAGATAATGGTTATCTTTCATGTGCAAATCATTTTTTAAATCCAGATGCAGACATTTGTTTTCAGTGTGTATGTTATAGTTTTCTTCTTATTTCTATCTTATTATAGAGTGTTTTCTCCCTACCTGATCCCCCTTGGGCATTCATCCTCTCCTCAGCCCCAACCGTCTCTGTCTTATATTTCTTTTTAATCCATCCACTCTGGCCTGCCCTAACAGGCGCGGCTGGAGAGAATGGCCGAGTTTCAGCAGAGAGGGGAAGACATGGAGATTAACTTTGCAGAATGCAAGAGGCAATTAGAAGAAGCCCAGGGACGGCTGAAGGAGCTGGAAGAAGGAAGGAACGAGGGAGAGGAGGATGAGGAGAGAGAAGCTGAGCTGAAGAAAGTCCAGGCCGAGGTGAGAAAACTGAAGAAGGATGAAAAGTCGTTTGAGAAAATGATCGAAGAATACCGGCGAGAAGAAAAGAAGCTGCCCTGGAATGTTGACACCATCAGCACAGAAGGTTTCAGCAAGGTAAGGAATGGCATTAAAGATACAAGATGTAAAAGATGGACAGGGACTTGTCAGTATCCTGCCTCATCTTTCAATTGTTTTTTAGAGTGTAGTCAACGTCAAGCCTGTTCCAAAGGAGGAAACGGTGCAGGAAAAGGTGGAGAAGCATAAGACCTTTGCGGAGAAGTACATGAAGGAAATCAAACACTTTGGTATGCTTTAGTCTGACTGTGACTGACCCTCACATTGTACCTTTCTTTTAAATATACTTTAACTGTAGACTTGACCATGCACGAGTTTGGGGCACTACAGTCATTCAGATTGCCTTTTTCACTCTTTATTGAATATGTATGTTACTTGGCTCTCAGTTGAATGTATCATGATGCTGGATGTCCTTGTGTGTGCACCAGGTATGTTGCGGCGCTGGGACGACAGTCAGAAGTTTCTGTCAGACAACCCACATCTGGTGTGCGAAGAGACGGCTAATTGCCTTGTTGTCATCTGTATTGACTTTGAGATAGATGAGGTGAGAGCTGTGAGAAAAGTGGGTATGCATGTTCTGGGTTAAAGAAACCCACCTCGTTCTACCAGGTAAAGCTTTGTAAATTCTCTGTGTACTCACAGAAACATGCACTGATGGAGCAGGTGGCCCATCAGGCCATCGTCGTTCAATTAATCTTGGATTTGGCTCGGACACTTGAGGTCGACCCAAGAGGCTGCTTCAGACAGTTCTTCTCAAGGATCAAGGTGTGTAGCTAGCACACAATGCTGTCCTGTACCTTTATCTGTGTAGTCACCTGCCATGGGGAAAGTAACTTTTGTTGGTGTGTTTGTGGGAATTTTAACTTTATTCACGGCCATGTCAGACGGCAGACAAGCCGTACCTCGACATGTTTGACCATGAGCTGGAGTTGCTGAAGGAGCGGGTCCGCAGCTGTGCTCAGGTTCGTATGGAGAGCGCTATGAAGGAGCTCGAGGAAGAAGAGAGGCAGAAGAGACTGGGCCCCGGTGGTTTGGACCCTGTAGAGGTCTATGAATCTCTGCCAAAGGTAAATCATCCACACACACATGCAAGAGTATTGCAGTGGGAGGTTTGCCACAATGCTCAGCAGATGTTGTTGGATAAAATTAGATTATTGAAAAATTGGTAAGGAGAGCAAACTGATGAAGGATCAAAGCAGCAGCATGGAGTAACAAGAACAAGAGCATTGTCAAGCAGTAGTTTTGACGGTTGGACTTGAATTTACAAGAAGACACAAACAATAACGATAATGGACAACCAGTTTTGTGATTTCTTACTCTAAGAAGTCTCTGGTGTCAAATTTAAGACCATGTCCAAGAAAAGATACGTCGACGCAGAGGGAAGGCAAGAATTCATGTTTGTGCTTCATGGAGACAAGCCAGTATGTCTTACACTGCAACTAAAAAAGTGTGTGTCGTCTCAGTCTACACCCCTCCAGGCTGTGAGAGAAAACAGCAGGCCTGTAGAGTGTATCCCATTTCATCCAGTTTACACACCACAGTGGCTACCCTGTTTTTCTGTACTGGCTGAAGCTACAAGCCAGAGGGATCAATACAGCAGATCAGCTGATACAAGCTAGCATTAGCCATCTGGTGACAAGTTATTGTGTTGTTCATGTCTTGTTTAATTTGCGTACTGTAAAGGTATATATTTTTTTATAAGCAGGAGAATGAAGGAATTGAGATTTCTTGCAAATCTACTTCTCCGCTATTGTTTTCTTAATTTGCTTCAATTTTCTTTCTATTTGAGAAAATGTTTGTCTCCACCTGGAGTTCACATCCTGTTAGTGGCTCTTGACATGAGCTATTTAAAAAGATCTTTCTTCTTTTACAATCATGATTTTGTGCGAGAGACTGCATTTTTTCACAGGTTTCAAAACCGTTGTTTGTAGATTTTGAAGTCAGTGTTTGCGCAGTCTATTGATATGAACCGTGTTGCCATTTGGATAATCAGAGAAGTCAATACACAGCTCAGCAGAATGGACTCCACCAGTCAGGCAAGAGCTGTCTGTGCAAGGTAAATGGCATAATCTACTTTCCTTTGAATACAGTTGTTGGAAAAATACAACTGAATAAAAAAAGTTTAATGTGTAATGAAAGATTTAAAATTATCGACCCAGGTGTCCACGGTGCATGTTCAAGTGTTCGTGTGATGACATTTTAGACACGACCATGAAAGCGTTTTTTCTCATTTTTCTTTACTCAGATTCAGTGCTGACAAACCATTAGCAGTACTCCGTTCACTAGTTTCACTGCATCTCTTTACTTCTTTGACAACTTTTGTTTCATAGGAGATGAAGAGGAGCTTTGATGAGAAGAATATTCAGATGCTGCATGAAGCTATCGACAAACTGGACCTTGAGGTTTGTAACTGAGCCGCAGCCTAAAATAGTAATTTCTAGTCAATAAAAGTAACCTAACAAGGACCAGGTGTTGTACTGGCGATGGCAACATTCACACCGCCTGCTTTTTGGTATTGGTATTGTCACAAATTACCACTCAGATATATCTGTTTGTCCATTCAGTCATTCTGTTTTTCTTTCCACAGGAGGGAAAGTACCACCTAAGGAGGTGTATTGACTCTGGACTGTGGGTTCCTGAGTCAGAAGAGGCTGATGATGATGAAGAGGAAGAGGACGAAGAGGAGGAAGAAGAAGAGGAAGAGGAATGGGAAGAAGATAAAGGAAAACATCAATAACAGAAGGAAGTATCTAAATTAATGGCAAACATCTCTGGGATTTGATGAGAAGTCTAAAAGAATATGGAAACTTCTCAGGGTACCAGATTAACCAATCGAAGTCGGAGGCAATGATGCAGATTGTCAGGACAATTTGAATTTCTAACAATGGATTCAGATACTTAGGGATAATTACATCTTCTGAAACTTCACAATTGTTTAAGGCTAATTATAGAAAACTGATGGCACACTTCAGAACATCTTTTTACGTTAACAATTAAAGGGACTATTAAAAAGAAGATATATAGGATATATAGAGAATATTACAAGAAGAGTCAATGGATAACAGTTTGGATATTAAAGAAAAATGGGAACTGGAGATGAACATATTCATTTCCGTTTGGGAATTATCCTGCTGAGAGGGACATAAAATAATGAATAAAAAATAATAAATGTGGAAGGAGTTTGAATGGAAAGTCAAGATGAGATTTTTCAACCATACACACATATTTTGGGACTGTCCAAAATTATTGGGATATTGACAAAACATCCAATATGTGATTTTAAAAAAATGTTAAGATGGAGAATAACCCTTAGAACCTTCTTATTTCTTATTAGGAACATTACCACATGATGTAGAATACAACAATCAGACTTTATTATTGAGAATCCTTCTTTTAATTGCTAAAAAAGATGACAACAGTCTCCTGGCTTAGGCCACAATACTTCTTACTACTACTTTTTACTTTATTACCATACTTTTTGGTTGTTAGTTTAGGTTGGGTGTTTGTTTTTTTCTGTTCCAACTGTGTGTTTTCCTGTATTTTCCCCTGAGAAGGAGCCAAAAACAAAAATGACATTGAAAGATGCTAATCTGTGAACCTCCGGGACATACAGGTGTGAGCTGTGTCTGTGAACAAGATGACTGCATTGTACGATTACATTGAACTTGAAGAAAATAAAAATTAAAAAACGTACTGGGATAATGAAAGGCCTCTTGCAAGAAGCGACCTACCAACAAATGTTCTCTTATTTTGTTAGTTCCCATTGATTTCTGGGATTCACCAACATTTTCTTTTTTTTTCTTGCTCTTCTCGTAAGAGAAAATTGTAAGAGTGGTGTAGAGTGGATTGCACGCATACATGTATACGGATCAAAGCGCCCTCTACAGATCCATTCCCATTCCTCAACCGAAAGCTGTATCACTCTGTTAACGTCCAAATAATATCAGATGCAAACTGCCACCTCCTGAATGTCGTGGCCCGTTGGCCAGGGGGAGAACAGGACTCCTTTGTGCTGCAGAATAGTTCTGTAGGGACGCGTCTTTTATCTTTTCTCTTGACAAAAAAGTATAAACGAGAAATCTAAGAGAATGCTGCTGCATGAGGCCCAGTGACTCATACATGAGAAACAATATACACGTATACATATTTAATGAACTAAACAATCGTAATTTAAAAACATAAACTGAAGTACTGGATTTGCAGTGTTGAGACGCCTCTGTGAGTGGAGACAGCAGCTTGACGATCAATTGGGAAAACAGCCTTGTTTTGTATTTTATTGCATCTTTCACACACCATCACCAAGAAAATCACCCGATTGTCATGTTTTTTTATTTAAAAGAAAAAGATTTGCATGCCATTACAGGGACGTACCCTATCAATATTGTCAGTCAACAGCGCCACCTCGAGTCTGTTTGATGACACAGCACGTAAAATAGATCAGAAGCCTGCATGGTGAACACCAAACCCTCCAGTTACCTCGCTTATCATTTTTGTGATCGGCTAAATTTAGAGTTATTTGTCATCTCTATCAGTCGAGTGGAACGTTCCCAGACAGACTGTGCTCAACATTCAAATCCTGAGATTCTAGCTCATGTCCAGTCTGATGAATTTTGTGACTGATTTGAGGTTAGAAATACAAAAGACCTGAAGATATTTATAAATTAGGTTAACTTTAACTAAGTTTATTTTGTTGAGACAAAATGTAGAGATTCGGTTAGTTTGTGAGAATGTTTCTTGTTGCTGTTTTGAGAGTTTATCCGTGGCATGGCAGGAACTGCAGTGAGTCTGACGAACCGGCAGGGCAAATATATCAGCTGATATTTGCTTACTGCAGATATGTTACAGACGGGTGACAAATTAAATCAAAAACCTGCAAATCACTTCAAATATGTTCCTTTAGCTTATGTAGAAACACTTCTACCCTGATGGGAGTGGTCTCTTCCTGGACACGAGTGGTTTGATGAGTATGAAAATGATATGAATCACATGCTATGGCCTTCGCAGTCACCAGATCTCAACCTAATGAAATACATGTGGGAGATTTTGGGCCAACGTGTCAGACGGTGCACTCCATCAGCATCTTTAACACACTTCTGGAAGACTAGTGTTCATCCCTCCAGTTGCTGTTCTGGCAGCATGTAATGGCCCGATACCTCACTGAGAGAGTTGTGGCTGGACTTTCCTTAAAATGTTTCAGCCGTCTGTATCGACTCAACGTGTACATCAGCCAATAAGTACAATATCAAGATACTTTATTAAACACAGTATAGTTACAAGAGATTGCAGTACAGAAATGCCAAAGACGTGTTCGAGACCATTTAGAACCAGTTTATGTAAAAAATATATCCAGGATTTGAACTCCAGGCATCTGCGAGTAAACCCATCAAGAGTTAAATTGGATGTATTTGTGGTGACAAAGCTCCGCCTGGCTTTGCACGTTCGCGTGTAATGTGATCAGGGTTGACGCGAGTGAATGTTTTCATCATCAGTTCATCTGATGATTGTTTTCATGATTCATTTGTTAAGTCGGAATGTCAATGATGTAGAAAGGCAGCAAGTTTAAAGTGTAAACTAGAGGATTTTTGGACATTTTGATTGAAAAATTACTAAAATAATTAACCGAATATCAAAATAAATCTTGTGCTGAATGACTAATCGATTATGATTAATTTAATCTCCGGGGCTCCACAGTCCACACACTTAAGATGGACTGATGCTCTGTTGAAAATAGACGGTAGACTGTCACGGTATTGGATATTTTTAGCGTGTAGTTTAAATGACACTACATTTTATTGTGTATTTACCTTTAAAGTAGTCCGACTCTGTCTCTAAGTTGTGTTGTGGCGCATGCATCAGTGAATCAGGCTTAATTTGTTTCTGTTCCGTTTATTAACTTGTTGCTGTTGAGAAAGTTGCCGTCCCGTTGTGCTGATGTGAATCCTGACTCATTTTTGCCATTCTTCTCTCTCCACATCTCTCTCTCACTTGCATAATTAATTGCTGGGTCATTCTCTAACCCCCCCCGCCGCCGCCGCCGCCGCCGCCTCTCTCCCTCTCTCTCCTTCATAATTAATTGGTGGGTTTGATTTAGTGGTCTGTGCAGGATTTTTGAGGCAAAGCTTCTTTGTGCAGTCACTTTTGTAAATAGAAAACAATCAGCGTAGGCTGGGGGCATAAATCAAATCTAGATAATGCCTATAAAAGCTGATGGGAGAGTAACGGAATAGCGTCACGGCTTCATGCAGAACTGCTCGGCCGTGTTTATTTGTCTGTTCGTATCAGTGCAGTCATGTCCTCTCTGGATGTGTGAATGACTTACTGTAGAGCAGCGATGCTTAATCGATTAGTTGTCAGCTAATCTGATGATTGATGAATCAGTTTGAACACTGTTTAAGAAAAAGAAGCCAACGTTCTCTGATTCCAAACTTAAATGTGGTTATTTTCTGGTTTCCTTTGGTTCTCTCTGACAGCACACTAAAGAGCTGTGGGTTGAGGCTAAAACAAGACATCTGAGGACGTCATCTTGGTCTTTGAGAACAATCGATCGACCCTTTATATTTAGCAACTCATCGATTAATCGAGGGAACAGTCGGTTAATGGATGACGACAATAACAGTACGTTGCAGCGCTATTGTACTGATTTTTTAAAGGGAAAAAAAACAAGCACGGTTTCTAAATGTCATCTGTGATCATCAGAGATTGTTCTTATAGACTCTCGATATAAGTGTCTGTCCTGTAGAGCTAAAAATATTCTCCAGTTCCAGCTTCTCAAATATGAGGATTTGCTGTCTTTACTCGTCTTACGTTAAAGTCAACTGAATATCTTTGGGTTTAGGACTGCTGTTCAGACCAAACAAGCAATTTTGAGGATGTCATCTTGGGCTCTGGGAGCATTTTTCACTATTTTCTGACACCGAACGAGGAATCAGTTTAAGCTATTTTTTAAAGGGAGGGAAATAAGTCGAAATCCAGCTTTGTAAATGTGAATATTATCTGGTTCCTTTACTCCTCGATGACAGTAAGATGAACATCTTTGGGTCGTCGATTAAAAAAAGAAGACATTCGGGGACGTCACCCTCTGGCTTTGAGCAACACTTTTCACCTTTTTCTGACATTTTATAGACCGTACAACTAAACGATTAATCAAGAAAATAATCGAAAACGAAAACACTTAGTTGCAGCTCTATTAAACTGATTTTGAAAAAAGCAAAAGGTTGGCACAAGTTCAGTTTCTGAGAGTTTGAAGTACATTTTGTGTGCTATCTGTGTCTACAGTATCTTGCTGAAACTACATAAAAATGTCAAATACTCTCCGGTTCTGGCTTCTCAAATGTCTTAAATTATAGATCACTGAGTATCTGTGTGTTTGGGACTGTTGGTCAGACAAAACAAGAAATTTGAAGACGTCATCTTGAGCTCTGGGAACATTTTCCACCATGTGTTGACACCAAAGGAGGAACCGCTCGATCGATAAAATAGTCAGCTGATTAATCGATTGACTGCGGAGTAAATATATGAAGTGTAGCTTAAACACAACAATCATTTTCCTCTTTGCTCCTCATTTATTCTTACAGGTGGCAGATGACGACAGTAAGGGTGGCATGATTCCTGTTTTTCGGGCTCAAAATGGACTGCATGTCCTTGAATGACTGTAAAAGGACATGGGAGGAATAAAAAGGGAGAGTGAGTAACAGGAAACATGAATCCTCATTGTGATGTTTTTAATATGAGCGGCGTGTGGGTGAGTGTAATGAAGAGAAACGACAGCTGACGGCCGAGGCAGGGGAATCGGCGTGCGGCTGCTAATAAGAGGAGAAAAGAAAGGCAGGGGTGCCGATGGAGAGAGGAGGAGCGGAGGCTGTTGTATGGGATTAATGGACACAGTGTGTGTCTGTGCGGGAGGAGGGAGGGGAGGGGAGGGGGAGATGGGCTTCTCCACGGAGGATGTGGTGGTGGAGGAGGAGGAGGAGGAGGAGGAGGTGGTGGTGGTGGGGGGCAGGCTGGGGGAGACCACTGTGGCAGGGGAGAGGGAGAGGAGAGACAGGGAGGGAGGGAGCGCTGGTGAAGCCGCCGATATTCATGAAGACGCCAAGTGTTTTTTCTCTCGCCGTGGTGACACACTGCTCGTCTGCGGAGAGAGACGGAGGGAGAGCGGGGACGAGAGGAGACGGGGAAGAAGGGAGACGGGTGAAAGCAAGACGAGGCCCAGCCCATCTTTCCATTGATCTTGAGGCGATCAAGGTGAGTGTGTTTTTATTCTTACATGCTGCAGCCTGACTGTGCGTGTGTGTGTGTGTGTGTACATGTGTGTCTGTCTGACACATATCTCTTGCTGTGCGTGTGCAGACAGGCGTGATGGCAGGGCTGTCCTCATGTATGCACGCTCTGTGTGTGTGTGTGTGTGTGTGTGTGTTTTATATATATTTGGGTGTTTTGTAGCAGAAGAGCGGGCTGGTGTTTGAGCTGCATATTGATGCATTGCTGCTTGGTTTTATAAGCTGCTTTATCTGTAGTGGAGGTGGTACTGGTGGCAGCCATGGAGTGTGTGTGTGTGTGTGTGTGTGCCCAAATCTCTCATTGTCTGTGTATATATATGTCACTGTGTCACCATGCATTTGTTGATTTCTCCACACAGAGCATTTCTTTTTTTTTCCCCCTCGAAACTCTGAATCTGTGCAGACTCCGGTGCGAGCGCTCTCATCGAGTGGGTGTGTTCTTGATGACCCCTGGTAAAAGTCGTCTCCGGCACTCTCTCGTGCTGTTCAGCCGCTCAATCAAAAACACTCTGATATGCTGAATCTGTCCTATCCAATGGAATTAGGTCATCTCGGACTGCTCAGAGTAATTATATAACATCAGAGAGCTCTGGTGTTGCGGTATCTGCTCGGAATTAGCCACACTGTAGGTACAGCTCCTGCAATGCCACGACAGCCAAAATATTTTGTCAGGGCTGCCCCCTTTATTAGGTGACTAACCATTTGTTTGGATATTAGTCATCAAATTGAGATTTCTATTCGTATTTCGTTCATTTTGTGTTTTTTATCCCATGCACAGGCTTCATATTGTGAAAAAAAACAATAGGAATTTGTTTTCAAAAGCTGGTTTACGTCGCTAAAAGGTTCGAGATGAAAACATTTGACGATGCATCAAAAGAATTCAGTACGCGGAAGCAGGACAGAGAGTTCTAAAAGAGGGAAGGACAGATGACTCAAAAAGCGAAAATTAGCTCGTATTAACTCATCGTTTCTGTTCTCTCTCAGGGAATCTGACAGCGAGGAGGACCCGCTGAGGCAGATTCAAGGATGAATCCTGGCAGATCGAACCTGGAATTTTGACTTTACACCTCTCCCGATGCAGAATTTGGATCCGACAGAGCGACCAGACGCTGGAAAACTGATCTGACACAGGAAACACTTGTTCAACTTCTCCTACCAGCTGGATCTGGATTATTAATCGATGGAAAACTGCGTTCATGTGGGATCAGGTTTACAACTGGGAGTTGTCATGCGAACAATACTCCAAGTTGGTTAATCATATTAGAGAACTTGAGAAAAGGTTTTCTTCAGCAGCGGCATCATGAACTCTCAACGGGATACCCCACTGGCTCGTCCGGCTAAAGCAAGACGACATGAAGACGGATTTATTTTTTGCCCAGCAGCTCGTAGCGTACACTAAAATGGAGTAAGAATTTTATTTTTTTATTTTCCCCCTCTTCAACTTGTGACCAAACACCAGATCCGAACGAAGGTCACCCATCAGCGACTGACCCTGGAGCCTCTGAGGGCCACATAAATGCACCTTTAGCGTTTAACTGCAGGTTGGACGCCCGGTTTCAGCCACCTGAACACTGAGGTGTGGACGGAGCGCGAGCGAGGCGGTTGGCTGGCTGAGTCAGCTCCGATGGGGGCCGGTTGTGACCCGGTCTGACCCCGGTTTGACCTTGCAGTGACCTCTGACCTCTCCGGTCCTGGCTCTCCACCTGCTCTGCTGCCTGGGTTCCGGAACGCTCCGCCCTGGGGCCCAGAACGAGCCAATCAGGATGAAGAAGAGCCGCAGCGTGCTGTCTGTGACTGGAGAAGAGGTGAGAAGGAGAATATAAACAACCAGAGACACGCAGCAGGCGATCAGCTCACTTTCCCTCTTGTTTGCATGAGTTTCCACGTATGTCCACATATATATACCGGGCAGAGCAGACTGTGCGTGTGTGTGTTTTTCTTGAATGCTCACGATGGCACACAAACCTTTGTGTGATGACTTTCACACAGCCGAGGCTCCCTTTGTTCTTGTCGTCGAGGTATTTGGACGCACTCAGGAGGCAGTGGACAGTCTGTCTCCTCCGTCCTCCACACACACATCGTGAGCAGCTCAGTCGGTCACAGTCCTCTATGTAAATGAGCCCCAGCTAAATGAGCGCTCGATGTAAATGAGCTATTTTCTTTTAAAGGTAACATGCCGGCCGAAGGACATAATAGCCTTCGTTATTCAAACGCTCTTTTATCGATTATGCTGAGCAGGTGCCTGATACATATATGTATGTCTGTGTGTACTGTACGGGTGTGCGTGCGTGTGAGCATCCTTCCACATCTGGGTCTGGACGACATCAAACGCAGCATGGAAGCAACACGGCACTGTTGCCTAGCAACTGCTACCATTCCCCTAGTGTTTTGTTGCTACGGTACTGCAGTGCAGATCAGCCTCTAAGAGCTCGGTCTGTGGAGGCCTCATCCCAGACACACACTCCCTCACTCACACACACACACACACACACGCATGTAGCCGAACACACGCACGGTCGCACATGCATGCAAACACACACACGTTGATAAATTATTGCGTGTGTTTCTGTGGAGGTTTCTTCACTCGTCAGAATATGATTACGGCAAATCAATATGGTTTAGTAAATGTGCCAAAATAACAATCATATGCGGCGATTTCCTTAATTTTAATTACTTATTATTAGACACACGAAGCAAGAAAAAAAAAAGGATTTATATCTCTCTGGATTCTTGTCTCTGTTTCCCTCACCTGCACTCCTCCCTGTCTCCCAGGGCAATGACACAGATATAACAGGTGCTGGGGAGAAGGCGGAGTCATCTCGCTACAGCCGATCGTATACGTCTGGGGCCACTCTGGGGGCCGAGCTGCGCAGAGGGAGGAGCAGAAGACTCTCGTCTAGTCTCCAGGTAATGAACAGAAAGCATGGGTGCATTAACCTGCTTGTGGTTCTGGGGTAAAAATGACCTGTTGTCCCCCATAAACCCCCCCCTTCCTCAGGTAAACAAAATATTAAGTGTTCGACGTTATTGTTGATTTAGCAGAATTATTGTTCATATTAACAAAAGATCGAATGACTATGTGTAATGTAAAAGGAGGCTCGTAGTGACGACCCTGCAGAGAATCATCTCCCCACTCCTCAGCTCATTGTTTTGGTTCGATGGCCTGCAGCTTCACTGTGGAGCTTCAGCAGCTGTTTTGAGAGAAATAATCTGCCTGCCTGTAAACAGACAACGTTTGCTACATGCTGGTGAAGAAAGCGGTGGATTAAATTTATTTTTCTCAGGAGTCTGGGAAGAGCAAAACAGAGCTCAAAGATAAAATATTAGACGTACGTTCATCTTTGATCAAATAAATGATATTGTTCCTCCACACATAACTGCTGGATGCGCACAAAGTGTCAACACTTAGCTCACAAGTTTGTTATATTCGAGTGGTGGAAGAAGACAACTTTTCCCCCCAAGCGTTTCTAAGTGGTATTATTGTTGGCACACAAGATAACTGGATCGTTTCCATTTTCCTCAGAGTCACAAATAACAACAACACAGGACAAAAAAACGTGAGTTTACTCAATCATTTAGTCTCTAATAGAAACAGATCACCAGTAAACCTTCCTTTGTCCAAAGTGACCGCGACACGGTGGCAGACAAAACTGTACAGTGATACTGAGGTTTAGAGGTAAACAATGTAAACGCTGATGTTTGCATTATTCTATATCTGTTACATTGTGCAATCAATATTGACTTCATAATGATACATCGGAGCAGAAAACGTATACAGAAGTATTACCAGCAAAATGTACAGGAGCATTTTAATATTGTAGTTTTAGGTACTATTGGGTACATTTGTAATATGTAACTGCATTATATCATATATCATGGATTTTCATGTAAATAAATAACTTTTACCTATCAGTGTGGATTAAATGTGGTGGAGTAAGAGGTACAACATCTCCCTCTGAGATGTGATGAAGTAGAACTGTAAAATATACAGTATACTTATGCAGGTTACTTGATTTAATTTATCAAGTTACATTCCACCACTGACTATATCAACTTAAAGGGAGATTATAATATTGATGATGACTGATGATATATTTCTAAAGGTCGACCGATACAGCTTTTTCAGAGCTGATACAGATTCTAAGAAATCAAGGAGACGATATTTGTGATATTCATTTGTAGCAAAATTCAACTCTGTGTAGAAATACCGATCAGATAGTGTTGTGGGCGGGATATTGTGTGAGAGGATGTTGCATTAGAGCCAAAGTAGCACGTTTTTAAATTTTGTTTGTTTTATTGGAAGTGTGACAGAAAAATCACAGATATCGAAAAAAGCTGAATATCGGCCTGATAATCAGCGAGGGCCGATGATCAGTGTAGCACTAGTGTTTACATCATGAAGTTCTGCTGCTGCCAGATGACCAGAATATCACTTATCTCAGAAATCTGGTAATTGAAGGAAATATTGGGATCATCTCCTAATTTCAAGGAGAAATTTCAACACAATTTGAAAGTATGTGATCCAGTAATCAAGTAATGATTTGTGACCACAAAGCTGAATGTTAAACACACTATATGCACAAATATGCATTTAACCAAATGATCTCAGACCAGTTGAAAGTGAATCGTGCTGTCCACCTGCAAAGCAACTGGTGATTTGTGTGATCTCCAAATCCTTCCTTCTGACTCTACAGGTACCCTGCTGGCTCCGCCCTCGGGACCGCACTCGATCACCAGAGGTCCTGAACAATGTGTCGCGTCCGACGACTCTTCCCCTCCGCATCCCACCACGCATCTCCATCACACAGGCAGACACCGACAGGTTCACACACTATTCAGCTTTATTTTTAAACCGCTGGTTATTTCACCTCGCAGGGGGGCTTCGCTGGATGTTTCATTTCTTTGTCCTCTAACCATCAAACGTTTCCTTCTCTCCTCGCGCTCTAGTTATGAAGCAGAAAATGGCGTGTCCCCGGGTCACACCCCGCTGGGTTCGCACAGTCCGGGCCTCACCCTGCACACCTCCTTCCCCCAGGGCCAGAGACGAGAGTCCTTCCTCTACCGCTCTGACTCGGACTACGACATGTCGCCCAAGACGGTTTCGCGTAACTCCTCCCTCACCAGCGAAGGGTGAGCCTCGGCAAGCAAGACAGAAAGAATGAGTGAGAGGGGGAGAGTGCGTTTATGTTTTTCAGAAGAAATACCACCATCATTTCTCTAATTTCAACTCTCTGCCCCCTGTCTCTCTCTCAGGCACACAGGAGAGGACTTCATCGTCACACCTTTCGCTCAAGTGAGTTTTGCATCACAGATAAATCGTGGATTCATAGTTCCCCATTTTACATCATTTGATATTTCCCTGAGGTTAGTCTCTACATATCATGCTGTGCTGTGTGGTTATTTAGGTACTGGCCAGTCTACGATCAGTACGGAGCAACTTCACCATTCTTGCCAACGTCTCAACTCCAGCAGTCAAGTCAGTATAAACTCATTGTCCTGATATGTAGATGGTATGATGTCAGTCCACCTCTTTTGATCTTTACACAGGCGATATTGTTTTTCCCTGATATTCTTACCAATCATCACTCTTCCTGCCTAACCAACCCGATGAACAAAGGCAAAAAGTCCTCACCAGTCAGAGGCAGAGAAGGGCCGCTCATTCCTTTGCCGTCCTAGGAAAAGAATATTGGCTCGACGCAAAGTGTTTACCTGCACGCAAACAAAGCCTTCTCAAACACGAGTGCAAACCAGAACGCTTCCAGTTCCAAAATCTGTCTCTTGCCCACAGATTCTGCATTCGCATCCAGATATCTGTTTATAGAGATTACACTCTCGCAGCACATTTACAGTGTTGTTTTCAATACACTTTAATATAGCTTTATTTATTCCTTTAAAGGCAATTTTGTGCAACAGCTTGACAGATCCGCACGGTAGAAAAGAAAAAACAGATTAAAACACGAAAAACTGATCGAAAAAGAGACACCGCTGCTAACTTGTTGTACGCTAACGTAGGTCAGTCTGCAGTTTGTGCCCGGTCTAACTGATCGCTGTGTCCTCAGGAGGTCTCCTCTGGGTGGAGTGTGCATCAGTCCCAGGGCCACACTGTCAGACCAGCAGTACCAGCAGCTCGCGCTGGACACACTGGAGGAGCTGGACTGGTGCTTGGACCAGCTGGAGACCATCCAGACACACCGCTCCGTCAGCGAAATGGCCTCCACCAAGGTACGCAACCGTCACTGAACCAACCAAGTTCAGCCAATATATCAGCAGTCAGTTTAACTGATTTTATGTGATTTCACAATGTTCTGCTAATGTTATGTTTATAGAATTTTACTGCTAGTGATTATTATGATTATCGTTACCTTCACTTCAACATCAGAACATCCTGCCACAGTACATATCTTTGTTTGAATAAAAACATTTGAGGTATCATTGCCAAAAATGTTTTGCTGTGTGATGATTGGCTGATCAGATTTTTTGATGCTCAGATAAATACTAGGGCTGCAACTAATGTCGATTAATCTGTTCGATTATTTTTGTTTACCATTAATCAATTATGTTTTTGGTTTATTAAATGTCAGTAAAATGTCAATCAGTGCTTCCCAAAGACCAACTGTGACACTCTCAAATATAGTGTTGTGTCCTTTGTTCTGTCTGGAGTAAAGAAACCAGAAAATATTCACATTAATCAATTATTAAAACAGTTGGCGATTACTTCACTAGTTGGCAGCTAATCGCTGAATCGTTGCAGCTCTCGATATCGACTGTCTGTGGTGTCTATGCTGAACGTTGAACAGAGAAGGAAGCACTTTCCAACTTAGAAAAGGGAGTCATGTCTAAAACTTAGAGAGACGACACGTCTCTGACTGTTGCGCTCTCATTCTGCCACAGTTCAAGAGGATGCTGAACAGAGAGCTGTCCCACCTGTCAGAGATGAGTCGCTCCGGTAACCAGGTGTCTGAATACATCTCCAGCACCTTCATGGGTGAGTGGGACCACAATCTGATTTCTGTCCACATCACATTTCTGACCTTTACCAAACAAAAACAATAAACCTGTCTCTCTCTGTCTGTGTGTGTGTGTGTGTGTGTGTGTGTGTGTGTGTGTGTGTGTGTGTGTGTGTGTGTGTGTGTGTGTGTGTGTGTGTGTGTGTGTGTTTGTCCTCCAACCTGTAGACAAGCAGAACGATGTGGAAATCCCGTCTCCTACCCTGAAAGACAAACCTATGAGTCACATCAGTGGAGTGAGGAAACTGTCTCACAGCTCCAGCCTCTCCAGCACTTCAATGCCTCGCTTCGGTGTCAACACGGACCACGAGGATGAGCTCGCCAAGGTCTCGCTGTCTGTCTGTTTTTTCTCTGACTCACATAAAATAAGTCGCGCGGATCAATCGCTGCTCAGACTTTGACGGTGCTCTCTGAACACTGGAAATACGTCTTTTATCTCGATCACACAAGATAAGAAGCGTCATCTCTCAGGTTTTCAGGGGGCTCCGTAAAGTTGAGTCATTTCTTGTGCATAGTTTTATTTAAATTCTCTCCTTCCAGCAGTGTTGAGGAAGAGTGTTTGTGCCCTGTGCCTTCCTTGTTTTAGTGAAGAGTCTAGTGAAGAGTTTTAGACTTACTGCTAATATCAGGCCACTTCCAGGTTGTTGAGTGCGCTGTATTAAAACAATGTCCACAGTTCATAATGATGGAATCTTTTGTGATTCCTTTCGTCTGCTCTTTTGTGCTCGGCGCCTCAGTGTTTAATTCCATCCAGTCTGTAGCACCAAATGTTTGGAAAGCCCACAGTGGGATGGAAACGGTCCCTGGTTCTGCATCTTCATTTCGCAGACCATAAATCAGATGCAACTATGCTACTTACAATAACAAAACCGAGAGCCTTCAGCCATGCTGCAGGTTCTGCAAGGCTAAATGCTAATATCAACAGGCTACTTAAAATGAGTTAATAGTATGTGGCTGAAGAGAAATTAAGCAGTCACCGTAGTGATAAATAATCCTGACCAGAGCATGAATGTTCTCTCATTAAGAACAGGACTTGCCAGTTAGTTAAAGAGGTCCCTGACATGACATGATGATATTTCGAGTATCATTTAAGTGACGAATGTGATACATTTTCAAGCGGCGCCAGACTTCAACTGACAGAAGCCTGAAACATGCACTTGGGACATGTGTCTGTCAGACTTGGCCTGAGTGATATGACCTAAATACATGTCTCAGATTTTGCCTTGAAAAACAAACAGTGTTTTAATATTTATTTGTTTGTGTTGGATTCTCTCTGAAGTAATTTAGGGCCATATTTTCACTTTTCTAAATCCCAAGGTCAGATATTCTCATCGTTCATTATTCTCAAACACAAATGTACTCAGAGTACAACATACATGACTAAGACATCGAGTAAATATTCATATTTGGGAGGCTGGAACCAGGGAAACAGTTGTTTGAGCATTATAGTCAGTATTGATTGGTGGCTGGTTCAGTTTGTGGACTGATGTCATTGGTTGGCATTGCTCTTCTCCTTTGAATGATTTCTGTTAAAAGTAAATGACGTTTGATAAGTGAAGCACGGTCATTTGGTTAATTGTCTAGCTAATGTTGAACTCTGCTGCACCTGTAGTGGATAAAGTTTTATATTGTTTTGTTTAAAATGTTGACTGACTGACTCTTATTGTGTGTGTGTGTGTGTGTGTGTGTGTGTGTGGTCTTTGAGCAGGAGCTGGAGGACCTGGACAAGTGGAGTTTTAACATATTCAGAGTCGCAGAATTCTCCAACAACAGACCTCTCAGCTGCATCATGTACGCCATCTTCCAGGTAAACAAAGCAAGTGTGATTGTGTGGGAGTGTGTGCGTTTTCTCTTCTCACCTGAAGTGTTTGTGTGTTAGCTGAGCTACATGACGCTCTCCCGTCGGAGTGTGTGTGTGTGTGTGAAGTTGTGTCTCCTCTCCCCCTCCTCAGGAGCGAGAGCTGTTGAAGACGTTTCGTATCCCAGTCGACACCTTTGTCACTTACGTGATGACCCTGGAGGACCATTACCATGGAAACGTGGCGTACCACAACAGCCTCCACGCTGCAGATGTCACCCAGTCCACACATGTCCTCCTCTCCACACCTGCTCTGGATGTATGTTGATGTACACACTCAAACACACACACACACACACACACTCATACTTGTTGGTTTGTTCTCGGAGGTGTACACAGAGTCACCTACGTGTTGTAAATTATATTTTTACCAACAGTGTGACTGAGTTCTGTTTCCCGTCTCTTCTTCTCTGATCTCGTCTTTCTTCTCCCTCTGACCCTTCTCGTCTCTTTCAGGCCGCCTTCACCGACCTGGAGATCCTCGCCGCTCTGTTCGCTGCAGCTATCCACGATGTAGACCACCCCGGGGTTTCCAATCAGTTCCTCATCAACACCAGTGAGTGCGCACACACACACACACTCGCAACATAACAGTATAATATGTTTATATGTTTGCACCGCCATGTTTACACCCTCCTCCTCCTCTGTGCTCAGACTCGGAGCTGGCCCTCATGTACAACGATGAGTCAGTGTTGGAGAACCACCATCTCGCCGTCGGCTTCAAGCTGTTGCACCAAGAAAACTGTGACATCTTTCAGAACCTCACCAAGCGACAGCGCCAGAGCCTTCGCAAGCTCGTCATCGACATGGTGAGGACAATGTCTACCACATCTCGCACCACAGCAGATAAATTATAAACTAACGCACAACATGTCATTCAACTTCTTCAGCTTGTTTACTTGTCGTGGTTACTCATCTCCCTCTTCTGGCTGCCGATGCTGAGGAATCTGATTACTTTATTTTAATTTGCTTAGACCTCTCTTTCACACTGGCTTTAATTTGTTGACATTTTATATGATCCTTGTTTTTGATGTTTTTTTGGCAAATGTATTTATTCAAAACATTACAAGTTAATTTAGTTTACTTCTGATTTTTCTTTGCTATTTTACGATAACTTTTTGCTCCCTGTCTTGTCCTGGACCTTCTTAAAATAAGGTTTTTGATCTCATTGAAATTTTAAATCAAGCCTATCTGATCTAATCTTTAATCTAATCTAGTTTTCATCATTCTACATTACTAGCTGCTAGACAAAGAGCAATGTTAAGTGAAGCTTAGCTCAACTAAAAAGCTAACCTAAAGCCTGTTTTGTCCATACTTTCAACATCTACATCTTTAGTTTTATATTTGACAGATGAGGACAAAAACTAGTCTGGATCTTCTTTTCTAGTTTTGTCTTGCTGTCTTCATGTCTCCAGGTGTTGGCCACAGACATGTCCAAACACATGACCCTGCTGGCTGATTTGAAGACCATGGTGGAGACCAAGAAGGTGACCAGCTCCGGCGTGCTGCTCCTGGACCACTACACAGAACGGATACAGGTAACTTGTCCTCCGCTCACACAGACCATGAAGTCTGTCTACTGCAATGTATGAATGTAACACTGTTCACTGTGCGCCTGTCCAGGTGCTGAGGAACATGGTGCACTGTGCAGACCTGAGCAACCCCACCAAGACGCTGCCGTTATACAAGCAGTGGACGGAGAGGATCATGGAGGAGTTCTTTCGACAGGGCGACAAAGAGCGAGAGAGGGGGATGGAGATCAGCGCCATGTGTGACAAACACACTGCGTCAGTGGAGAAGAGTCAGGTAATGCTCAAACTCAAACACACGTTACATCATGCACACACGTATACGGATATATGTATTTCTAAACGGATGTTTTCCCATCCAAGAAAAATCTTTGTCTTACAAAATATCTCTGTAAACACCAAATGCTCAAACAAGCATGCCGGACCAATAAGTGGCGATAAAGTCTACGTCAAGTACAGTCAGATTATGTGTGTATTGAGCTTATTCTATTTAAATTAAGTTATCTGAAACACAAAATGGATAAATGGGTCATCAACAAGCAACTTAAGACAAAATAACACCAGAGTATTGTGGAGCTATCAAACAACAACCTGTTTGTTAAAGCTTAAAGTGAAAGTTTGGGTCTTTTTCTGTGCGGTTGTACGAGGAACTTATCTCTAATCAGTGTGTAGTCAGTGTGCAGGAAGCTGGGCTTTGTACTGCTGATACTGCTGAGCAAAAACTGCAGCAAGACGTAGTTTAGCAATGGCACTACATTCCCTCAACCGTACAACGTCCGAGTTCCTACGCACAGGTGGGATGTAGTGCGTGCACTAAAGCGGAAATATACATTTTAAACTTAAATCCTTCAGTTTATGGTGAGACTGTCAGAGGTGCAAACAGTCATTTTTGAAGCCATTGTTGGTGTCATTCACAAACACTACAACGTTTTGTTACGTGGCACTGTGATGAAATGAAACCACACAGGAAGACTGCGTTGGCAAAGAGAGACACTTGTCACACAAACATCCTCTCCAACACCAACTTCAAAAAAGACCATTTGAGTTGAACCGACACCTCCTGCAGCCTAATGTATCATTCTAAATGTGTTTTTTATGTCTAGACAGTAGACAACTAATTAATTTGGTGTAAATTAGCTGAATGTGTTCTACTGTATATAGAGTTATGTAATTCACACTCTCAGTTGTACTGTTCAGAACACTGAGTTAACCTTTGAGTTAACCACACTAAGAGTTTACAGCCAGGATGGTGATTCATTGAGGCTAAATGCTAACTGCAGCATGCCAAGATGCTCACACTGAGTGAACATGTTGATATTCAGTCAATATAACATTTACCATGTTCACCATCTTAGGTTAGTGTGTTAGCATGCTAACGTTTGCTAATTACCTTACAGTTTAGCCTGATGGGAATGCCAATACCAAGTTTATAGACCTGATAGCAATAGTTGTTGACAATCCATCCTATAGTTGTTGTGATATTTCAGTCAGCCATGTGTCCATTTATTTGGTTTTGACTTGTGGCAGGAAGAGACAGACTTCCTCTCGCCTTCTTTTCACAAATTGTCCACTATGTAATGAGGCCTGGAATAAGTTCAGATAAAAGCAGTCATTAAATCTTTTGTTATAGTATTTTGGATGCATGTATGAAGAACACATTCTGTTTCAGTGTCCAACTGGCAGCAGTCTTATGCCTCCGTTAATATCCATGATGTTGAGCAGTGACATTTTTCCATGTCAGTTTTATGATCACACTCATGGTCAGAGTTTTCTTTTCATTTAGATATCCTGCCAGTTGGATTCATCTTTACTATAAGGGAGTTTTTTTTCAGTTAGGAAAGTTGCTTCAGATGCTTTCCTGCCAAGAGTTAGAGAAGGGGATAAATACCGCTCTCAGTGCGATAGATTTAAAGCCAGTAGCCAATTAGCTTAGCATAAAGGGTTGAAACAAGTGGAGACAGCTCAGCCGGGTTCTGTCCAAAGTTACATCTCAAATTTAAAAACAAAAACAACAAGTGTGAAAACAACAATTTTTGCTTTTACCTGGGATAATAGGTGCAGGATTATCTCATGGTTGACAGCAGTGATTTCCTTGATATAATAAATAATCATCTTTTTCTTTTCTAGGTGGGTTTCATCGACTACATCGTCCACCCGCTGTGGGAGACGTGGGCCGACCTCGTTCATCCAGACGCTCAGGAGCTGCTGGACACGCTGGAGGAGAACAGGGAGTGGTATCTGAACACCATGCCCCAGTCTCCCTCACCTCCCCCGGACAGACACCTACAACACGACCGCTTCCAGTTCGAACTCACCCTGGAGGACCTGGAGCACAACAATCACAACCACATCAACCTGAGCAACAGCGGCCAGGAAGCCATCTGCGACAACGGCGCCAAAGACCAGGACGACCAGGCGGAGCTGCAAGGTGACGAGCAGAACCATGTGGAAACAGAGAACGAGGACGAGGAGAATCACAACAGCGAACACAACGGAGTCCAAGAGGAAGAGGAGGAGGAGGAGACTAGAGAAGAAGAGGAAGAGGTGAAGGAGAACGCAGAGGACGGGGAGGAAAATGAAGAGGACCAAGTTGAAGAAGAGGGAGGGCAGACAGACGAAATAGAAGAGGAAGCGAACGATGCAGCGGAGGATGAAGAGGCCAAAGAAGATGAGGAAGGAGACCAAGAGCAGGTGGAGGGTGACGAGGAAGGGGAAGGTGAGGAACCTGTGGAGACGGAAGAGGTGGAGGAGGAAGGGGAAATGGAAAATGAGGAGGCAGATGCGGAGGAAAATGTGGAAAAAGAGGAGGAAGAGACAGAAGAGAAAGAAGACGAGGAGGCAGCAGAGATGGAGGAAAATGTGGAACAAGAGGAGGAAGAGACAGAAGAGAAAGAAGACGAGGAGCCAGCAGAGATGGAGGAAAATGTAGAGCAAGAAGAGGATGGCGAGACAGAGGAGAAAGCGGAGGAGGAGGATGTAGGAGAAACGGAAGATGCTGGAGAGGAAGAAGAGGAGGCAGAAGAGGAGGAGGAGGCGCCCGTTGAGGATGTAGAGGAAGAAGAAGAAGTGAACGAGGAAGAAGAGAGTTAGTTGGGTGTAAAAACGTGAATTAAAAGGGTCGGTGAGGAAAGGTTAAGGCCTCGACAGTTTGCAGGATGACTGTCATCGAAGGGAATAAAAAGCCGAAGACGCCTTCCTTGATCATGTGACCCTCTCAGCTGAAGGCCAGTGAACGCTCAACTACAGACGTCTTAAACAAACTTTACAGCTCACAGAGAAACACTGAAGACGGACAGTACAGCATCGGACACAGACCTGGCCCTAACGCCTTCCCGAACAGCCAGATTGTTGCAACGTCTCGATCGACTGGTAGTGATAGAAAGACCAGAGTCTTCATCACCGAGTATCTGTACATCCATCACTGCCGTAGGGGAACAAACTGGGGAATAATAAAAGGGGGGGTAACCTGTTTTATCGACCTTTTGTAGCTCCTGAGAATCTTAAAAAAAAACAACAACCTGTACATGCAAATAAGTGCTACCCATCATCTCTCTGTCACTGTCTCGTTTATGAGGAAGATACCACCCCCTCACACCGACCAATAACTGTTAAAAGAATGTCAACTTCCTCTGTCAGAAAAGAGAAAAAAAAAAAAAAACGTCTGGAAAGTGTAGTCTGTCGTCTTATATTCACTACAAAAACTTTCCACTTGTGAACGGGATGCTGAGAACAACCTTTGGGCTCTGGTCTAGAACAGTTTAAACCTCCTCACATACTAACCTTAAAGCAACAATGCTGGATTTCTGAATAATAATAATATCTGGTGGTGCAGTCCAGCTCGAAAAAAGGCTGACCTGTCGTACGTGTCGATGTCGGTTCATGTTTGAAAAAAATAAATACAAATAAATATAAGCACCCAGTATTCATCCCATCACGACAGTTTCACATCTCCCCAGACTGTGAGTTTGATTCCCGGGTGAATCGTGCCAAACTGTCCCACGACCAGCACTGAGCAATTCAGCCTTCCTCCAGACATGTTGGGCTACTTGTCCGTGAAGCAATGAACTGTGGGACCAGGGTAACGGGTGTGATGGTCTTCCACTAATCCCATTTTTTTGTTTTGTTTTTGTAAAAAATGGTATTTGGCACTTTATCTAACACCCCTGTTACATATATGTACATAATAAACATGTATTTTAATCTGCTGATGTCATATAATAAATATGATCAATGAAGTTGATTTGTGTTTTCAGTTGCAGAATTATTTTTCTACCCTGGAAAACACTGTAAAGGATTTATCCAGCATCATACATGTACAGTAAGTACTACTTATTTTATTATTTATTTTAAAGTAAGTAGAGCTGAAATATTTAGTTTAAAAATTAATGGCCAGCATTTTGTAGAATACGTTTTTGTCGTTTTAGTCAATTATCAAACAAAATGACAAAATTTGATGCTCAAAAATAAGAATTTTCAGTTTTGCTCTTATCGTGTCTGTAATTTTGTCATATCAGTTTCCTTTAAATATATTTCAATTGAATAACTAATAACAAAATAAGCAATTTAAAGACTGTCTGGTAAATTGTGACAAGTCTATTTCACTTTTTTCTGAATGGATTTTTAAAAAATGAATAGGTTAAGCAATAATTTAACATAATCACTCATTGCAACGCTTCTGTAAAGGACTAGGTGATTTCATACTAAAGATTGGGCAAACAGACGGTATTCAATAGGTACACTTGCCATTAACTGCTGCTGTTATCTAGTGTCTCTTTTTGTAAATTACAGGTCAACCAACATGCAAAAATGTGCAAAATGTCTACAGGCGAGCTACAGTTTGACATGCAAATTACAAGTAATCAATCTGTACTTTTTTGGAGCATTCATTCCAGGTAATGTATATTTTCTATTTGGGTAGTGCATTATAGTAACATCCAGGAAAACTTCAAGGAAATTAAAAGGAAATTTCAAACCCACAGAAGTAGACAAACAATAATCAGCGCTTATTTTGACGATCATATAATCTTAAATATCTTATTTTAAAAAATCTCTATTTTTCAGGTTTCAATAGGTTTTAACTCTATAAGAACGATGATTAATCAAGAAAATAATCTTTAGTTGCAGCTCTAGGACGAAGTTTTACTGAACCTTTAAATGATAGTTAGTTGCAGCCCTATTACTTCTCTCTTCTAATAATAAGGGTCATTATATCGCCACAAAACCTTGAGTTGTTTTTGAGGTGAGACAGAATTTGAGCTTTGTTGTACAGATTATACAGAATGCTTTTGTATTTATTGATGACACACGGCAGATCAACACACAGATGATATGCAGACAAGCATTCAAAGAAAACACTAAAATTGGCTTTAAGACATCCTGTTTTGACCTCGTGTAAATCTGAAGATGAGCTGAGATGACAGATGATTAAGCAGGTTAAGCTGCACTGGATTTGTTTCTCTTGACTCAAATTATAAAACGTTTCTCACATGCACACATAAATTACTTAAGGCAGCCTCATTCTCAGAATAAATACGTATTAAAACATCTTCCATGTTAAGGCACTTTGGGAATTTTGAATGTCACAAGAGCAAATAAATACCGCATTTCACATGCAGACATGTAACCAGCTACATGTCAGCATACACATGGGTACAGTGCACAGACAGTTTCATCAAACTGCAGTTAAACAACAGCGATCACAAAAACAGCACACTGAGACAACAGCAGAATACTGAATACCTGAATCAGGTACATTCAGGGAGGTACCAAACCCACCTAACAGTTACAGAAATAGAGTTTATCCTTCTAAGAGTAATATCAATCTTTCTGAGATCATTTCTTGGTTTGCATCATACTTGCTACTGTGATCTCAAATTCAGAAAATACAGACTTGATATGTTTGTTGTGTTGTTCGTTTACCTCATGAGGGTCGACTGCACGTTTTTCTTTCTCACTGGGTTCACTCTAGATCTCAGGTCATGTGCAGACCAGGTCCAGAGTTTTTGTTATTTTTAGAAGCCATGTCTTTAAATTCTCTGGTGGCCAGTCAAAGAGTTCCAGTCAGGAAAGTTGTTGATCTCTCCGGTTTCATCCAGCTGTTGGTCTCCATGTGTCAGTGTCAACTTGAAGCGTAGACGCACCCTCCGCTAAAAGAAAGAGGAAGAAGATACAAGTCAGATTCTTCAGGGAAAATGAGACAAATGGGCAAAGGTAATAAAAAATTAAAATTCTAATTAATATTTGCCACATGCTACAAACACACTGAAATGTAATGAGTAACATGATAATGTAAATTAACCACACTACCCAAACTCACCTGCTGAGGATTAGCCAATATGAGGACCTGGGAGACGGCAGGTGGAGGCAGGAGAGGGTTGTAAGGAGGTAGGTTTGTCCCTGAGGCTGGCTGAAGTTTCACTAACATGGTCTGTAGGAGAGGAAACAAACTGATTGTTCAACTCGAAATGTGAAGTGGACGCCTGGCTCCAGGAGGGGGGCGCCAGTCACATGATGCTCTTAAAAAACACACCTGACATAAACTAAATACATTTATACTTTCATGGATTATTTCTTCAGTTAGAAGAACGTGAAAGAGTACGACAGACTAAATTTACAAGACTACAAGACCACAAACAGACAAACTATTTGCATGATTGGTATCTGTTAATTATTCAATCTAGGAGAAAAAAGTAAATAAATGACCTATTAAACATTTTCATGCCATTTTGATAATAGATTCTGAAAATGTGTTTTCACATTCAAGGTAAGTAAATGAAATAACTTACCTTTGGAACAGCAGCTTGAAACGTAAAGTCTTTCACATGGAGGGCAGATGTGTTCACAGCAGAGATGACGACTACAGCAACACCTGGATGACCCGGCGGAGAGTCTTTTGCAAAATGAAGAGAGACGTGGATCCCGCCCTGATCGAACACAGTGATCGGCTCGAGGTTACCTACAAACAAACGAGAAAATAACAGACCTTCAGACGGGATATCAAGAAGGCAGTGAACACATAACAGAGGAAAGGTTGTGAAGTAGAAAAGTAACAACTTTGGAAACATACTGGGTTTGATGGTCTCCATTGGAACAAAGATGTTTTTCAGGACTTGAGGGGAACATGAGTTTTCCTCTAATTTCACTGGAGAGCCCGACAGTTGTTTCTGTGCTTTGAATGTTGATTCAGACCCTGTGAACTGTTGATCATGAGGGAGTGACCTGACAGGGGAAAAGTAATTTATTAGGTCATTTCATACAATAGTACTACATTCAAAGCAGTGTATACAACAGGGTCTAATGTACTGAACGTCATTAAGGATTTTTAAGAGTTTCCATCCATACCAAATGTTTGTCCCATTTGATGTCGCACTGCTCCCATCACTTCCACGAGCTCTCAATACCAGGCCTCTCCCTCCGTTCTGCTCAGGATTCTTCATCTGAATGTCTCCATTAAGCTGAAAAGGAAAGGATAAACTCTTTTGTAAACATTCTTCAAAATAAAAATCTTGTTTAAACCTTTTAACTTCCTGGCTGAGCCTCACCTGCAGCAGTTCCTCATAATACGACCTCGACGTCTCTTGAGTCTGTTTTGGGATCCCATGATCCAACTCTGTAATTACACGACACAGTCAATATATTATGAAAACTTCACCATCAGAGAGAACAGACTAGAAATAGGCTCAATGCAGGCACACCTAATTCAATAAAGTCCTGGTCAGCTGCAGGGCCGAAACCTTCCAGAAGAGAGGAGAACATGGGCGAAGAGGATTCGAAAGTCGGTGGTGAATCAGTTTTCCTGCGCGTCTGAGGAGAGTCCAGCGCTGACAGGTCGATGAGGTGGTAGCTTTTAATCTCTCTGGGACTCCTCGGAGCTGGAGGAACAAGCAGAAACATCAAATACCAGCAGAACAGAGCAGAGCCAAACACAAGGTTAAGGTGTTCTCCACAGGGACTGCGAGCAGAGAAAAAAGGCCAACCTTTAGATTTACCCTCCATTTCTTCCTCACTTCTGCTTCTTTCTCTTCCACCATTACACTCCTTGCTCCCCACTTTTTCTTTGTAGGCATTCACTATGAGGGTCAGCTCGTCGTTAGCGGCCAGGATCTGTGCCAGAGCTGCGTCGTCGTCCATCGTGTCACTTGCCAGGCGGAACAAGGTGGGCCTCAGTCGGTCACAGCGCTCATACAGGGTCTGCAGCAAAACAGGGAAGCATCTAATGCTGAGAAACACTTCCATACAAACACATTCTCTTCAACAGTGATCGGATATTGAAGGAATTGATGAGCCTCAGTTCATCAATTCAGCTCCGGAAAAAAAATGTGTCTAATTCTGAATATTATTGATTAAAACTTTTTAAAACGAGTTTGACGTATATGATCTGCTGCTGTTTATTTTTTTTTTAACTGTTCCCTGTTTTTCCACCACACAAGGGGAACAAAACACAGAAAGGCAAACTCGTTCACTGGCAATGTGAAAGGATTGCCTACTATTAGCAGGTTTACTGAGAAGATGGACAGTGAATGAAGTCTCAACACGTTTGCAGTAGGCCAGCAGAGGGCGATAGAAGGAAAACAATCACAGACTTTCACACAAGCCTCTAAAACCATGAATGACTGTATAATGTCCAACATACCTTCACATCACCACTCGCCTGTAACGAGGTTCCAGTGATTGTGTGCTGCTCCAGCAGATCTCTGAGCTGTTTGGTGCTGCTCTCCACCTCCTTCAGAGTCGATTCACGCTTTGACACTTTCTCTGCCTTCTCCTGCTCCTGAAACACAAACACACACACACACAAATGAATACCAAATCTACCAAATGCAAGCACTGCAAAGATGACCTTTACCTCCACAGCCCCTCCTCACCTCTTTGATTGTGCTTTTAATAAGTCTGTTGGCAGTTTCCAGGTCTTCAGGACGGGCACTTTTCAATAATCTGGCTAACAGCTGATGACACAGACACATGTTTTAGCAGGATGAAAGTTTACGTTAATTTAAAAGATGTCTTATTAAACACAAATACACACCGTGGCCTTGTCTTCCTGGTCAAAAACAGAGTCTTCTGTTCTTTGTGGTGGAGGCGCCATTATTACCTTTTCTGGTAGTTTCGGATCTTTCTTCACAATACCTACAACAACGAAAAGAAAGAAGTATAAGATGGTTTTATTCTTCTGACAAGAATATAATCTTCTGACCACAGAATTAAGAGGGTTTGCTGTTGTGTGCGTGTTGCATCCAGACCTTGTTTCTTGAGCATGCGGTAGGCTTCTTGAATCTTTGGTTCTTCTTTAAGCCAAAGAGTCCAGCCGTAGAGGACCTCCGTCACTCTGTCTTTAACTTTCTGTGGAGTCCAGGCGCCAAAATACTGCCCAGGAAAGATCAATCAGATCAGTGTCATTACTCACAGGGAAACTGTTAGATTCTTTTATTAGTCTCTGACAGTACAATTACATTATTAGCCTATCTTTACTGTTTTTAACCTATAATTGTAGTAACTATTTTCATATTACAAATCTTTTTGTAGTTTTATATTGTAGGACATGTATATATTCTTTGACATATTCCTATTGTGTGATGTACACATATTTAATTGTTTGATCTGTATTTTTCTATTATACTTTGCTCCATTTTATTTAGCTATGTATATGTATTGATATGATGCATATCAATCTACATTAGCTTCGATAATTTGTGTATGTATTTTTGAGGTTTGGAGCTTTAGCTTTGTGGTTATCGTTGCCATGCTGTTCCTTTTCACAACACTTGTTCTGTATTTTTCTCCATGGCCTTTAAAATGCTTCTGTTTTTCAGAGATTAAACTTTTCACTTGTGATTTCAAGAAGTAATTTGCTCTATTTTATCAAGCAATCTAATGTATTTGATTAGATTTTATAATTGACTTCACAATCTGCTGATTTTAGTAGCTGCCTGGTATGAAGCACTGTGTTATTTGGGTCTTGTGCACACACACACATCTCAAATATAAAAACACACAAAGTGAGATCATTTAGACAAGTATGGCCTAATGAAACCTAATCAGTCAAAGCATTGCTGGTGAAGAAAAGTTTTCAATTCTGTATGACATGAATAATTGTGCTATCACTTCCTTTTGGCCAATTCACTTGAAGTAGCTAAGTGCTCTGGTTCACACAATTCATTTTAGATATTAGATTTTAGACCAGGTGCAATGAAAAGGAATGGTATATGAACAAATGCAAGCAAAAACAAAGAGACACAGTTTAAAAGGACAGCTCTGTCTCTATGATTGGTCGTACCTTTGGTGTTAAAACTTTGATGAGTTCATTGAGAAAGCGAAACTTGGCAGCCTCGCTGTGAAACCTCTTTCCACAGTTGTTCATACATGCCTCAAGGACCTGGAAAGCACCAAAATATAAAAAATCATAACCAACAGAATTTTTTTCTACAAATGAAAATGAGAGAAAAGAGGCCTTGTCTTCTGATGCAACACAAAGCAGAGAGAGAACAGAATCGTCACTACATGCTCGTGGTTAACCACCTCTAAATGTCACATGATATGAGGCACATGAACATCCAGAAGCTTCTTTGAGTTTCATTTAATTGCGAAACACTGCAGCTTTCTTTTAAGTATGGATGACAAACACTGTGTCTTCACAGCAGATTTTAATGCAGATTAAGTCCCTCATGTCACTTGGGCCATGTGATAAAAGTTAGTCACAGATATTCACAGGACCGCCCACACTCAGGGTGAAAACAAAGACATTTGTCCTTAAAGAATGGTCTGTACCTTTAAAGATTATCTGATAAATACTGAGTATAACCCATGATAACTGCCTTTAAATTAAAACAAATGAGTACTACTACCACATAGGCACCAAAATGAGGGAGATTTGGCTTATTCTCACAACTGACTTGTTGAAGAATGAAGAAATGAAAAAAACAACATTTTAAACATAAAAATAGGGTATAATCACTAATTTCTTACTCCTGGGAACTTTACAGGTGAATGTACTGTATATTCAACAACAAACAGAAATACACTGTATATAATCTGTGTATTATGTGTAGAGATGAAGAAGCTGATTTCTTACAGTCAGAGCCTGCAGAGCCTCTTTCTCCTGTGGCGACTGGATTTTATGGGAAAGAATACGAATGGCTACCTGTGGGCTGAAAGCAGAAAATTAAGATTTAAATCACATTAAAATGCCTGAGGAGACTGCAAGAAGAGAACACGTTATGACAACACTAAAATAAGTCTTATTCACATTGCTTCCAGACATTGCCATGCTTGAGTTACACTATGAGAAATTGATGAAAACTATGCCAAACCGAGCTGGCTTTGAATTGAAATAAAATTACATCTAGAAATTTTAGTATAGTAATATCGAAAAGGGTAAAAAGGGGGAGAGGTGCAGCAGAGTCTCTCCTCCGTCTTACTACATGGTGTAACTGTGAGGCTGTGACCTCAACATGGATGTGAAGCAACTCTTTCTCAAATGCCACATCTGTGGTGAAGTAACTTTGAGTAAATTGAAGGTTCAGACCCAGAAGATGATCTAAGAATTCATGCAGGGTTGTGTGCAAGCTCTAAATGTAGATTAAAAATAAGAAATAGCTCTGATGAGGTGCAAAGATTGTGTTCAGCTTTACCCATCGGCCTCTTGGTTGACAAGCTCGTAAAAGCTCTGGATGCAGTCCCATCTGTCCTCCTGATTATTTGGGTCTGTGGCCTGGCCTGGAAGAATTATATCAGAGAAACATCCAAAAACTATTTTCATAATGTGCCACAGTTGGATAGAATATATGCAAGACATTTCACAACTTAATAGGAAAGTGAAAATAAAAGACAGATGTGCACAAAACAGGGAAACACTGCCTATGTTGTACTAAGTATTTTTTTAAGGTGTGGAGAGTAACTACTGTATATTCAGGCAGGATATCTTACAATTGAAATGTAATAATTAGAAATCACTCCAAGCATCGATTCCTGCACTGTGTTCTTTAAAACCAAAAAGTTTTCATATCAACAACATCTACACTTTCACTGCTATTCTAAGATAATAGGCCTGTATACATTCTGTTGAATCATGGAGTTACTATTCACTTTGAAGATATAGATGAACATGATAAACTCATTATAGACTGCTGTTTTAAGAGGTAAAAACATATTTTAAATGGTGAGCCATCTTGAAAACAAGCACTTCGACATTATCTCTAGAGTTTATAAAAAGTAAAGAGGATATGGGAGTATGAAACTTGAACTCATCTGAAGGAAACAAGCCAAAATGTTGGTAATGAGGCTTTCACAACAGTTACGTTACTCATAGACTAGTTTTAATTCCTTTGAGGAGAAAGATCTTCATTGACTAACTTTAATTTTATAAACTTTATAGTAATCGGACTCTTTGTTATGACTGATTAAACTGAAAAAACAAACTGACGTTAAAGGACAGCACAATGTCATACTTTGTTTATATATGGCTGACCCTGCCACCTTTCTAGCCTCACACAGTGTTCTGGGGACATATTTTCCTCTGAGAACATCATTTATTCAGATATGGAAGACAATAATCATTTCTGCGTTTGTATTATTACCTCATTAATATCGTAAATACTTAAATTCTGAGTTTGAATTTCTTCTTCCAAACTACACAATGCACCTTTAACTGAAAATAAAATTATTTACAACACATTTAGCTGGCATATTTAACCATATAAGTACATTTTACAGCTTACTTGTTTAGTTTTCGGTGTATTTTCAAATCCATCCTTCGTGTTTTTGCCATTTTTTACTCAGATAATCTCCCAAAACAACCAACAACTGGAGACTTTTAGCTAACGTTAGCTAAAAACCAACCGTTGGTAATTTTTATGCCACCGTGCGCGCGCACCCTAGGAGCGCACATATAACACGGCGCTCGTGGGGCACGCGCACGGTCCCACTAACTTCCTGTTTAACTTTTCTGCACAATGACAAACTAATGTCGTTAAAGTTTAAGAATAAACACACACATGCAGAATTCAATCGCAAATACGACGTCTAAAAAAGTCCGCCTGACGCTACGAGCCGACGGCTAACGTGACGCTAGCAAACAAAGCGGCGACGGTGAGTTCAGATATGGAGTGATGAGATGTTAGCTAGCGTCACGTCGGGTCTAAACACAACAACAACAATAACAACACTACACTCCGTATACATACTGAGCAACGACTCCAAAGTTGGCTGGCTGTCACCGGTCGCCATTGCTTGTCAGTCGCCTGCAGTTCCAGATGTGTGTAGTTGCTGAGTGCGAGTGCGTGTTTCTGAAGGAAGCGGAGGTGTCAAACTGCTGCTGCCTGAGCCGACATGTGACACTCACGCCCCGTCAGTCACACTGCTGACACACACACCAGCTCATCTCTGTGACACACCCCCTCTGCATCAGCACAGAGAGGAGAGACCTCTCATTAGAGGGGCACTGTGCAGTTTTGGGGAAGGAATTCAAACTCAGAATTTTTATATTTACAATATCAATAAGGTGATAATAAAAACTCATCCAAAACTGAATAAATGTGCTGTCCCCAGAAGAACACTGTTTGAAACCAGAAAAGGTGGCAGGGTCCGCCAGATGTAAACAAAGTAAAACAGTATGAAATTGTGTTGTCCTTTGGGGTCAGTTTGTTTTTTTTCCGTTTATTTAGTCATAAAAACAAAAAAGTTTAAATGAAGAGCTGTCTTCTGATTAAAATGTCTTACTGAAAACTACATATTGCACCTTTAATTTTTCACTATTCTTTCAGCTTAACATACTTCTTAAGGAGTATTTCTACAGTTTGGTGATGCTTTTTTTTTTTTTTACATAGGTAAAGGACTTCACAAGTACTGTTCTTTGTCACTGCAAATGGCAATTTAAGCAAAATCACTAGTTGTGTTTCCTTTTGCCCATTATTCCAGGAAATGTTATGCCTTCATAAGCCAACAGTGGTAAATTATACTTTACTTAAGTAAAAACAGTATTTTGGAGTAGTTTCACACACTAAAAATACGCTCAACAATTCTGTACCAATGTAATGATCCAAGAGTTCTCCATCACATGTAAAAGAAAAAGCATATGATCCCACGAGTGTTGCATTATATACGTTATTGAATTCTTAGTACTGATGCATTCATGTGAAAGTAGCATTTTAGTATCGTAGCTGGTCGAGTTGGAGTTAGTTTTAACTGCCTTATAAACCAATCCTAATTTAATTAAGCTCATGCTGTCTTTGTCATAAAACAATACATCAATTTTGATCAGTATTAAATAATATATAAAGCCATTAGGGTATGAATCTAAATACGACATATGTCTTCTCTTAACCAGTGACATTAACTACTGGTACAATATTACTTACAAAAAACATATAGAAAGAACATTAAAGCTTCCCATCCTCAAGAAAATGACTTGAATTAAAAAGAGCTAGTTATCAATCAGAATAATTGATTAGCAACACTTATCTCAAATGTATTCAACTCTACTTCTGCTTTTGTATCTCTCTTTTGGCATGATTGACGATGAAGGAAAAGTGTTTGTCACCCATGACTTCTTCATGTTTTTCTTGTGAATGAAAAAAACATCTGTCTGTTGATGTTCGTTAAGAACAATTTTCTTAAGAACATTTGCATAAAAAATACCGAGGTACTTCCCACCATCACCCTGTTTGAGTCAGCTATTCCTGTGAAGTCTATCATAAGTGAAGAAAACAAACATGAGTTTTCATATCTTTTATAAAACATTCATAATAATTCAAGTATTGTTTAACTTATATCAATGTTATAAGTGCAGTTCATTGTAAATGTGTCCCAGGTAGCTTTGACACCAGAATCACCAGGTGGTTGCTTGTATCTCTCAACATACGGCAGCTCCTGTCTCCATCAGTCTGTGAGGAAACAGTCTGTCCAGTCTTTAACTCGTCTCTGAGAGCTGAACAAGTTTCTGGAATCGATGGCTGATCTCTGCAGGCCCCAAACACACCATCATCTCAGCAACACTGGGCCCTTGCTGCAGGTCAGAGGAGAACAGAGGGTCAGAGGTCAATGAGGCAATGCAATCAAGCCAGACAGTAACAGACTTCTGTGAAAAGCAATCAGACTCTACTTCCTCTTTTCATATTTCGACAGTCTGCAGTGTGGTGACACTCACTGACTCACTGTAGGTTTTAGTCATTACTTTCATTTTAAACTTGCTATTAAAAGTTTTAGCTTAATCATGCTGTGGATGGAAATAAGAAAGAAGGGAACACGTGCAGTCGTATCAGTCGAGCACGGGTCTTTTTTTGATGACTACTGACAAAAATGATGACATGTGCTGAGGTGACATTTTAAAGAAACAATTATTGCAATTCAATAACAAAATTGCAGAAATGAAAATTACAAGTAAAAAAAGTACTAGTACTAGTTCCTCTGAAAGTCAAAATGGTCTTAAAATATTACAGTGCAGGTGGTGTTCTTGAGGTAGGCTCAGAAAAACATATCAATTTAAGTTTGATGTGTAAACTCAGAATTCAGCCAGTCTCAGTGAGATGTGACTGCAAGGCTGGACTTTTTTGGGTGGGTTATAACAGTGGATTGCAGTGTCCTTCTATCTTATGTTGGGAAAGAATGATGAGCGACTAAATTCACAAGCGTTCCTTTACTTTTGATCATGATAAGAGGATGTTGTGGTTAGTGGACAAAACTGCAATCTCTTGTGATTAACATGGCTGAATTTAAAAGAAAATGTCATAAAAATGTACAGAAATACAGTTAAGGTAGGGTTTCCTGCAACTGTTTTATGCAAAAGCAATAAACACTTAACTAAAGACCGCCTCTGCAAAAACCCAGTGCACAGTACATGACTTTTACTATGACTAGCATCTACCAAACAAGATTTTGGAGATCTGGGTGCAGGCAACACAGCTGGAAATTACCATTCTTAGTTGAAAACCTGTTGCCTACATTACCCACAATGCAGTTCTGTTGCATATTTAGCTGAGTAACACTAGTAGCATCTAACTGTGCCTTCATGAGCTGAAAAATGCTTTTCTGACTGGAAAAATCTACGCGAATGCCCTCTCAAGTTGGAACAACACAGAAAGTTGGAGATTTTTTGGTACACAAGTTGAAGAGTTGAAAAAGTTTAGGCATGAGTGATAAAATGCAAAACAACACTTCATCAGACGTTGGGAGAACTGCGTGCCATCAGAAGAGCACATGAACAAAGCATAGTCTAGCTTTGAGCTGCCAGCCCCAAGCAAAGATGAGGAGCAGGCTTCAGAAGTCTGGTACATTCCCTACTTTAGACTCTGACTTTTGAAACCTGTAGTCTTCAGCCCCAACAGATGTCAACTCAAGTGACATCACTTCACGCAGCTCCCTCCAGAGCCACAAAAAGCTGTATGCAACTTTTTTGCAGCACAAACAAACGTTGTGAGTTCTTTGTGATCAGTCACCTCAGCTGATGTGTGAGTAACGACTTAACACCCGAACAGAGCTGCTGGTGAAGCTCTGGGTTAAGTTAGTTTGAAGTTGCCACATCTGTTTAACCAATACCAGGCAGGAAACCGTTTAGTGTTTGCAACACGATGTCTTTAGGTACCTGCAGACCGCTGAGAGCCAGTCGCAACAGCTTCATCACTTCTCTGTATTTCGTGGCTTTAGTCTGCTTGGCCACAGTCTTCAGATCTTTACTGAGTTGATCCATCGCCAGCTCCTCACCTCGCTCGGCTACTAATCTGTAACAAACAGACACAGAAATGTTCATTATGCTGCTAAAACAGTGTGGCTGAAATGTACAGTGAAACATGCAGCTGTTACACTACATACTTCAGCACTAATGAAGCTATGTGCTGGGCCTCTGCAGTGAGCGCTGCCACCTGCTGGTGAGAGGGAGAAGGTCGCACCCACATGTAAGAGTAAGCAGGACTTACAAGCTCCTTGAGGGAAGCTATGTGACCCTGAAGAGGAAGAGAAGAGTTTCAGTATTACTCGAGAGGGGTTGTTGAAAATATGGTGCTACTACGTGGTAGCATGATCTGAATACATATCAGAAAGTGTGCCGTTACGGTTACCTTACGAAATTGTAGCACCCGCCTGATATAATCCTCATGCAGCACTTCTGTATCCTGGATCTCTTCTGTGTAGGCCTGCTTGATCTGTTCCTGCAGATCTTTGATCAGCAAACGGCACTGCTCTTCATCTTCAATACGGTGCTTTAGGTGGATTCTGAAACAATCATAGACATAACTGATACATGAACCATGACCTTGTAACAAAGAGTAGTCATTCTAGCACCCCGAAACAACTGTATTGTAATTGTTTTTTGTATGGATTAAACAAATGACATGTAACACGTCAAACAGTGAGCTTTTAAAGAGAGCAAGACCAGCGTTTTCCTGCTGTTTCCATTCTCTGCGCTAAGCTAAGCCAACTGTCTTCTGAATTTAGCTTCAGATTTAATGTATACATACAAGACTGGTATCGATCTGCTCATCCGACTCTCTGCAAGGAAGTACTTAACACAGTTTCCTTTAAGTTCAATGTTTTATTTTTACCTCCATGGGATATTTCACTCTAAAAGAAAGTAGTGGACCAACACACTGACAAACCAAAAATCATCAGACATCATAATTTCCACTGAGCAACATTGTGTGGCTAAAAATCCAACACATACATTCAATATTCAGAAAAGGGGAGCAGATGGAAGCTTCTATGTCCTGTTATTATGAGAAACATGACAATGCAGTACAGAAGAGAGAAAGAAACAGAGTTCGGACTTACCTGTTGACCTCTGGTAGTTTTTCCAGGTCTAACAGAGCAGAATGTGTCGTGATCTTTGAGGGATTGAACTCAGAGATCAGTTCATCTATCGTCCTCCCAACTCGACTGGCTGTAAAGCAACATTAACAATTTAGAAGAACGTGGTCGATGCGCCCCGTCAATCCTTCCGACATACTTTTCTTCAATTTGCAAATCACTGTTTCAAGATGTAAATTACTGCAATCACACGGTTTTATTCCCTCCCCGATCACTCACTGTTGAATCCAGATCCACAGTGGGTTGTGATATCCAGCAGAGCCTCTGGCAGGACTCCGTCTGTCTGGAAGCTCTGAATGAATATGTCCCCCTGCCTTTTGGACAGTTTGCTGCCATCCTTGTTCATCAGAAGCGGCAAATGCCCGAAGGTCGGCGGCTGCCATCCAAGAGCACGGTACATGAGTAGATGTTTAGAGGTCGAGATGAGCCACTCGGACCCCCGCAGTACATGACTGATCCTCATGTAATGATCATCCACTATGTTAGCCAGGTGATAGGTGGGAAAACCGTCTGCTTTCATGATGACAGGGTCCCCCTCAACCTAAACAAAGAGGGCAGAGGCAATGAAAAGCAGATGTTACTCTGTTAATCCCCTCAGACATTGTGCTCTATCCCACATCATTAAGCATGAACCTCAGTGAAACGGAGAGTGAAATCACTACAAATCTGACCTGGGCCACCTCATGATGATTCAATCCGAAGATGAGATCCTGAAAAGGCTCGGCACCTTCTTCCAGACGAAACCTGATCACATGTGGCACACCCTGAGCCAGTTTCTCCTGGACCTGCTCGGCCCGAAGGTGACTACACCTGTTATCATACCTGGAGAGAGAAATACACTGGCAAATGCCTTAAATCTGACAAAAACATCCTGAAGCCTGTTTGAATATCATCTTAAAGTCTGTGAGTATATGATTAGGTGAAACTGTAAGCCTTATGTGCATGATGTTATCTAGCTACCTAGGTGTCTGTCCGCTCCTTAAGGCCTCTTTTTTGAGCAGTTCGAGTCTCTGAGAGCTGCAGAAACAGTAGTAGGCGTGATTACTCTCCACAAGCTGCTGGGCTGTCCGACTGTAGAGGTCGAGTCTCTTAGACTGCACGTACGGACCCACCGGGCCACCTCGACGAGGACTTTCATCTGGAGGAATACCTGGAGGTGAAAGTGGAAACTTAATTAACCATTACAACTGACCCAATAACCCAATAACTGTGACGAACCACATGACTTAAGTCCAGTGTTTCTTACCGGCCCACTCCAGCATGTCCTCTATGGACTCTGTAGCTCCCGGTACCACCCGGCTCTGATCAGTGTCCTCCAGTCTCAGGATGAACGAGCCTCCGTACTTCTTGGCAAAGATGTAATTGTAGAGAGCAGTTCGGAGGCCTCCGAGGTGTAGGAAGCCTGTAGCACAGAAAAACACAATGTCAGAACATCAGACTACAGAATAAGCCCAAAAAAATTCTGCCAAATTGTATCACTACACAGGTCACATAGGAAACACATTTTTATTACATACAGTAAAATGTAATCAAAAGAGGTGTATCTTATTTGTCCCATTTAGTAATACAATTTGGCATGGGTTTGGAGTCACTGGGTCAATATTATAAGCTGCAAAGGGACTCCATATTGAAGGAGGGTCTACAAATGTTCTCAACTCAAATGCTAAAATATGTAGTCTATGCTGCAGAGGACAAACTGGAACAAACATGCATAACTTGACTAGATGGACTGTAATCCAGAGACTTTGGACAAATGACTGATTTATAATTAAATCTCCCTAAAATGTGACTTATTAAGATACACAATGGATCAGTGTGCTACACATATAAGTGAAGCACACTAACCAATATTTTCATCAAGCATTTATGATTATTGATCATAATATGACTCCAAAAATAAGAAAAAGAGAGGAGACTCTAGAAGAGACTGTCAACACTTCCTTTCTATCCCTCTGTTTATCCTTACAGGACATTTTAACACCATGTAGTCTAGTGAGGACCTTACCTGTCGGACTGGGTCCAAACCTGACCCTCACTTCGCCCTGAACCGTGGAGCAGCATCTCATAAGGTGGACATTCAGGTTGATGTTAACCCGCCTGTATCTGACCGCTGTCAGACACTGGACACATCTCTGAGTTAACAGCTTCATATCAAGTTTTACAGCCGCCTAGCTAGCAGGCTAGCTAGCTTGGCACCACTCGAGGCTTCGTAAAAGTTACGGCGGTTAATTAAACTGCATTTCAGCGAGACGACAACATGACAGCGACACGATAGTAATACCAAAAGTCGTCGCTCACATGTGAGTGTGGAGCTTGTTTGGGTCAAACATGATTCAAGCCCGTTCTCGTAAGCGGTCTTCTTCTTCGTCGAAACACGACCGGAAGTCGAATTTAGCATCCTCACAGCGCACACTGCCACCAAGCGGCGGGACTTATAACTGCACCCTTCACTATCAGATCTAAAAGGGAACTCCACCGACTTTACACATTAAAATCCGGTGTTTTTTCTTAAACGACACACATACTTAGTTGAGGCTAAAAGTCAGAATATGTATGATTTATGACCATTTTTAATCCTTTGAGAGCGCTGAATTCATGGAAGAACAATGGAGGTAAACTACCGGACAAGCAGTTGAAGCCTAAATGTATTTGTGACTAAGTGATAACACGTAGTATGTACTTCAGAGTGTGGATCAGTGAACAGTTATGCTTCTGGAATAACAAATACATCATGACCACTGTATATGTAGTGTTATATTGCTCTAATGATATATACTGTATTGTAGTGTAGTCAGTTTTCTTCAACATCAATTGCAACAGTATTTGTGGAAGTAATAGCAGGACAAATCAAGGTATTTCATCACATTGATGTATACAAATGCATCTTGCCATTAAACAGTCTTGCCTATACTGTCCACCATAGTCTAATACAACCAGACATATTAAAGGGAGGGCTACAGATTTGATGACAGATTTGACGACAAATTACAAATTTATCTCACCGCACTGTATATATTGTCCTATGGTCCTCTCACAAAGTTATAGCAAAATCCTTAATTCCAGCATTTTTTAATTTAATTTGCTGTCCCTGACAACCTGACAGTAGGTGGCGGCAGGAGACACCACCTTGACTAATCTGACCCTTCAGTTTGATGACTCTGGAGCAAAGAGAAGCAGCTGGGGAATAATCATGAGGATGGAGAGTCGAGCCAGTCGAGGGAGATGTCATATGATGCAGAGACCTGATGAGCCACAGAGGAAAACCCTACAAAAACATCACTTAGTCACCATCCTCACATGGAGCTCTGCTCAGATCATTAATTGGAATGACAGTTGTTTTTTTGAAACAAGGTAGATTCACTGTAGGATAATTGGATCATAACCCATCAATCCATGATTTCTAATCAGTTTAAGGAGGTCCTGCCCACCCAGGTTCATGGAGAAGGTGTCCCCGCTCCAGACAAAACATCTCCAACCCTCTTAAAGTTCTTTTGTTATTTTTCTCTTTTATCTATTTTTACTCTTTTAAGGGTGGTGGGGGAGTTCTGGTGGTGGGGATGTTATGGAAAAATAATTTCCTTTTGCACACTTGTCCTCAGGTAAGGTGTCCTCTGTTTTGTTGTGGCCGTAACATCCAACACGTCCATCTGTTCCTTTAATATAAAAATGGTAAGCAGCTTTAAAAATGGTCAAGCACATGAGTCGTACATTCGTGTAATATTCTTTTAAATACAATATCTGTGCTATGTTATTCTTATAGAGTTATATAAAAAGATCTTATAGAGTTCTTAAAAGTGCACTACGTAGTTTTTGGTAATACATTTTAGTCAGAAGAGAAAGAAAGAAAGAACAGACTCTCTTTGTTTTATGACTGAATAAACTGAATAAACAAACTGCCCCAAAGAACAACACAGTTTCAGACCGTCATACCTCTGAGAACAGCTTGTTTATTCAGTTATGGAAAAAATAAATATTTCTGAGATTGTATTATTACCTCACTGATATTATGATTATTAAACATTCTGAGTTTGAATTTCTTATCCAAAACTACACAGAGCCCCTTTTAAAGAGTCATAAGATATCAGATCGACTCTCAGATATCACAACAGTGTCAAAACCTGTGAGTTATGTCAGTATGACATGTCGGTGGTGGTTGTGAACATAGTAGGATTTAAACTTCCCCTTCCTCAAATTATGAATCAACCTGAATATCTTGTTTCCAATTTCCTTTTTTTTCCACAGCTGAACTTGTAATGTTTCCCTTTATACAGAATGAATCACTTCCTATAGCACTGATTACTGAACGTCTGTTTGAAGCCTCATGAGATTGACAAACCAGACTAACCAGTTCATCTGCATGCGTGTCGTACTCTGTGTGTGTGTGTGTGTGTGTGTGTGCGTGTGTGTGTGTTATGTGCAAGTGTGCACACAGTTCACGGCTTGTGTAGCTTGTGTTCACACGTGTGTCACCGCGATATTGACGGTCAGATTGACAGAAACTTCCTGCTCATTTGCTTGTCATCTCTTCTTTGGGTAATTTTAAGCAAACAAACAGACACTCCTGAAATGCATTGTGGGATTTGTTTTGAAAATCTTAAACATTTAAAGCCTTTCAGGAGATCTCTTTGTGAGGGTCAGCTCTTATTTTGGCGTTTACACGTGACTAGTTTGGGTGTGGTATAACTTTTTCCCTGTTTTGTTTCCTTGCTCCCATGATGTAACTTATATGTTAGTTATGTATCTGCACATTCTTGGACCTGTGTGTCTTCTCTCCAAATTGAACTCTATATAACTGGTACAGAGTCTAAATTGCTTTATTGTAGACAAAGCGAGAAGCTTATTTATACAAACACAAATACTAGGGAGGGGTAACCTGCTGAACATGAGTCAGATGAAACTTTATACTTGTGTCTCTTCTCTTTTCAGTCTCTTTTTTACACACACACACACGTTCACACACATGAATAGTACAACCCTGAAGTAGAGGAGCCATTCTCGTCCTGCCCCCTTGAGCAGCACAGGGGAGTCGGCCATCATCGCCTGCGTCGTCATCACAAGACAACACACCCTTCAGCAGCATACTGGTGCACCTGAGACTCAGGTGTCAGCAGAGAGAGAGAATCAAACATTGGCACGTTGCTGCGCCTGAAGGACTCCAGTCACAAAACAAGAACCGGTGAGCGATTCAGCTTTGATTTCATGTCATGTCATTTTTAATTCTGCCGATCCTGTCACAGCGAACAGACCTCAGTTCCTCCTGATTGATTTATTATGTAAGAGAAAGAAAAAGAGCAGCAGGACCTTGATAAATGTATTATGTGTTTACTGGCAGGTCAAACAATGATAGATATATTCAGATAAGGTTGGAAATCAGTGAATTTAAGTCTTTGGATACCATAATGTGGTCTGTCTTGTCGTGTGATTGTGTACCTCTGGCAACAACATGCTGTCTGGGGATTTGAGCCGTGGGAGTAATGAACTCTGCCTCATTAAACTGGTGTGTTCAAGCCCGTATCAGTTAAGAGGAGGCATTCTCCATACAGAGTGATATCATCTGATGATGGAATCACATCAGTTGTGATACCAAATTGGTGTGCGAGAAGAGTTTGGTTAAACAGGTGAACTGTTGAAATGTTCCCCTGTTTGACTCGAGGAATGTACAACATTAAACGTGGTCGAGTTCACCTGTTTCACCAAACTCACTTCTGTCATGTCATGTGTTCCAAGTGGACCACACACACTGATATGGTGTCACAAGTGAGCTGATCGTGAGATGGTCTCTGGTTTTACATAATGTCTTAGAGTGGACAGGAGAGATTGAACTGGGACATAAAGTGTTGGACCAATAGCCTCTCTCCTTCGTCCTAACCCCCTTCTGCTGGAAACCCTTTCTTGAACCGTGCCTGTCATCGAACTTCATTTTGAAACCTGTAAAACGGACTGATTCAACTGGTGACAAAAGCTTTTAGGACGAATGAAAATAAATGCATTTCATGAAATTCAGTTGACAAATGACGGGCTTGTGACGACAGTTAATGAGAAAAGAGTGAGAAAGAGAGTACAAAATATTATCCACAATATATACTAAAGATATCAGAAGTAAAAGTACAAGTACACTTCCTTTCAGAGTGTTTATTATATTATTATTATTATTATTATTATTATTATTATTATTATTATTATTATTATTATTATTATTATCATTATTAATATTATTATTATTATTATTATTATTATCGGATGCATTGATGTGCACATAGAATAGAAGAATAGAAATGCTGCAGTTCGTCAGTGTGAAGTTGATTTTCATGACAATAAGTTAGTTGTGTCGTCTTTTATAAGATGACGATATCTTCTTCATAATTGTATAATCTCTTGTAAATTAACTACTAATCTTCTAAAGCTTCATGATTTTTCACATCCATATGGGAAAAAACAGTTTTATTCACAATCATATCATTCATAGGTAAATTAACATTTACAATCAAATCAAACAACAAAACTTTTTAAAATATTTTTTCTTTTATGTTAAAAGGAATGTATTTATTTTGTGTGTGTGTGGATATGTGACCTCAATCGACCAACCTTGTTGGATAAACATTTTCAAATGTATTCTCGGCATCTCTGTTAAGCTCGACCTTTTGAAATGGCAAATTAGTCACAAAGAATATGAATAGTTGTTTGCATTGCACCTGCAGGAGTGACCGATGTGCGAGAGAAGGAGGACCGATCCTGAACAAACACTCACAGCTCAACACATGACTTATTGTAACTCATGAATGCATGTTGGAATATACGGCTCTGAATCAATGGATGAAAGAGTGTGTGTGTGTGTGTGTGTGTGTGTGTGTGTGTGTGTGTGTGTGTGTGTGTGTGTGTGTGTGTGTGTGTGTGTGTACAAATCATAGATGTTTTATAGAACTAGATATTGGACCCAAACATGGTGCCTTTTCACGTCCTAAGGGTTGATCTCCTAAAAGGTTTTCTAGCTTCCAGGTTTACTTCCTGATTCTGCCGCCCGCTGACTGTATGCAGAACTGACCAACGAGTTCCTGCTCGGTTCATAGACGTCACATTTTGATGAACTTACAGATTTGTAAATCGCTTTTCTCTGCTTAAGGGTTTTTCAAATATGAACCCCTCAGTGGACCAAAAGTTCACAAATAAGCTTGTTAGCAATGCAAAGGTCTCCTGTCTATGGGGAAAATGCTTTTTAGGCTGCTGCATTACCTCAAGTATTATAAATATAAGTTTATATACAAAAAAGGAAGCTAGGCTAGCGTCATATCCAGGTCTTAAAAATAGGCTACTTTCATGACACAAACCCTGTCACACTAACGTTGCTGGATGTCTGCAGTGTGTCTGAATAGGTAACTGTTTGCTGATATAAGTTCCTGAGCAATTTTCCATTATGTTTACAACCCGCACCCCTTCCAGTTTCCCTCATGGGACCTTATTTAGGAAAAACTTTGCATGGTAGTGGATGGAGAAAAACAAAAAATGCTTTGACCCCGCTTGATTTGTGCCATGAACTACACATATGAGTTCAAAAGATATTTCTTTCGAGTCAAGAAAGTCGCAGTTTGTCGTAATTAAAGTAAAATATCATCTGGTTTTGTGTTAAACTACTACATCGTCTCGCTCAGCACGTCACCAACACAAACATGGCCGTCAACTCGGCACAGAAAAGGTCCTAAAAAAGATGAAAATTATAATAAGTCTGCTCATATTGATGACTGCAGTTATGTGAAAGGGGAGTTCATCAGTTCTGTGAGCTGCTAATATACTTATATAAATATTGACTGTGTGACTGTTGGCTGTGTCGTCTTTATAATAACGTATTTTCACAGTCGGACATTTCATTAGTTTGATGACAAACTGAGACTTTATTATCTTCTAAATCTGCTAACATCATATGTGTGATTCACGGCACAATTCAGACGGGATCAAAACATTATTTGTCTCCGTTCACTACCTGACCTGCAGCTTTAAATCTAATGTTTGAGTCTTGTGTGGTCAAGGTTAAAGGGCGACCCTCCTGGAAATTATGCAGCGTCATCGTACAGTAAGAGTGTGTGCGTGTGTGTGTGTGTGTGTGTGTGTGTGTGTATGTGTGATCACATTACCTACACAGAAGATGACAGATATGACAAATATCAAGCCACACATCTTAAACTCTTGGGTTTGAAAGACTTGCCTGCACAACAACTGGTGTACAACGAGATGCGTTCTTGACATTAGACACAAAGTCACATACGGTGGAGAAAATCAACCATAAAACGGGGTCCACTCTTTGCTACAGTAGCATTTTACAGAATATACTTTGAAGCCAGGTTCATGTGCTCGTTTTTCTTTGTTTTCATTGTCTGGCCTTTGAGCGGTGTAGCGTTTCAGCATTCTTTCCACGGACGCCTCCATTGTTTCATCTTTGAAGCACTATGTTAAAGGTCTCCTTCTGTCACTGACTGTACAAAATCTGACTGCCACTCCCTGATTCCTTTCTGCCACCAAACCCGCAAGCATTAACCCCGGCATTAGACAGTGAATGGACAACAATGGTCTGGCAAAAAAATTGTCCTGGTTCATTGGCATTGATCACGTAGTCATCACTTATCTTGCTGTACTTGTTGTTCTCAAACCAAGATGATTGTTGATATGTATGTCTGTGTTTTACCTTAAAAGAAAGAGTCCCTGTGATTTCCAAGTCGTAACTTATGACCTGCTTTCTCTGATTCCCTCCCCAGAGAATTTCATCACAAAGCCTCCCCCTCCCATGAGATCAGTCACATCATGAGATCACGCAACCTATTCCTGCTGGTTTACCTGGTGGGAAGCTGCTACGGTGAGAACAGAATTAGTCTTTTCTCTCTTTTTTAAGAAGCGCTTTAATCCTGCATTCTGTCTAATGGCCAGCAGGGGGCGCGACTTTAGCAGCTGCAGAAAGAAGTTAGATAAACGTATGAGTCTCGGTGCCGTATCGTAGGAAACTGGACTCGTTTAAGTTTCTTGATGATGTTTCACCTCTCATCCAAGAGGCTTCTTCAGCTCTAACTAACTTTTAGAACTGGAGTTTGAAGGCTTTTAAACTCTGCGTGGGAGTGTCCTTACAGAGTCGTTAGGGCCACTTGTGGGTCATTGGTCAAACCGGCCTTCATGTGGGTTGCTGAGGCGAGGTGAGCCCAGGTGTGAATGTTTGTTAGGCTGTCTGGGGAGAGAACTCAGTACAGCATTGAAGGTTGGGTGATACGTAAAGTCTCAGACCACCTCCTCTGTTCAAAGACGGATTCCTTTATTCCTCTTTCAAACCATCTATGTCAAACTGCCAAAATGAACCTTTAAGCACCACAACATGATTTAAAGCTACCGCACACACATGACAAAAGGAGGGAACTTTAAAGCTAAGACGTCTCAATGACACCAGCTCTGAGAGTTGAAGAGGTTCTTTCTCAATTTTTAAGCACTGAACACTCAACAATCCTACAAAGTGTCAATCCGTTGTAAAGGAGAGAAAAGATATCTCAAAATGAAATGTCAGCTCTGACTATCGACCTCTTCTTTTCCTGACAGGAGCATCAAATGGAACAACCAAAGATCCGTAAGTTGGAATTATTCAGTGATAAAGGATAAATATTTGTATTACATTGTCATTTTCCACTTCACCCATGTGACTGTTATCATAATGAACCGTGCTGTCTTTTGTCTCTTAAAACTTGTTTTGTTGCGTCACTGATGGAAATTTAAAGAAATGCAACCTGCGATAGAAAAGAACACTGTGATCAGGTGAGTGACACTGCCACACACATACCTGTGCACTTCTGACAAAGACAAAAAACATTCTACCAAAAACTGTTCAAAAAGTTTTTCAAGTTTCTTTTTTTTTTTAATTCAAGTTTATGTTGAGGAATTTGGATTTATAATCGTATTTGAATCCCTCCAAATGCCACCGGACCAAACACTAAATCCTGATTTGATCTGGTCTGAAGACAATTTCTCAATTATTTTCTGAACAACAACAAGTCGGCAGCAAAGTCTCCGACTGAGGGAAAAATACCAGGAGTGTTTTAGTGGTACAGAGTCTCCTCGTGACTTCACCGTCTCAGGACTCTCGTATGACTCAGATGTACGGTAGCGAACGTGCCAACATCACATACCAACGGGATCAAGATTTCACATCGTCATCAGATATATGATGCTGATAAAACACTGAAAAACACGACAGAGTTGATCAAAAACATCTGGTAGTCCGAAGCCACGGACTACAAAACAAAAACACTGAATAATACATTCGCCTGTGGTGATTACAGATGTGGTGAAGTAACACTTTATATGAAGGTCCCTGTAATAAGCATTAGTTAATAGGTAATAAGGCTCTTAGAGGTTCTTATAAGATGCTTATTAACATTATTATGCATTTATAAAACTACGTAAGTGCTAATAATTTGCCTTTATTGGATGCAATAGTATAGTTATCCATGATACGATGGCATTTGTTGTGTATTTGCCAGAGAACAGTTAGTGTTGGTGTCGTGACAATCTACTGTTTACAGTGTTTTACATTACATTCCTTATGTCATGAACTGGTCACGTCAAACCAGTTTGGTCTCAATTTCTAATGTCTGTAGATTTATGTGATAAAGGAAAACTCAGCATGTCGTTGGAATGAATCTTCCTGGTTGTCTCGAAACCGTTGTTCAACTTTTCCTTTTGTCATTTTTTATTCCAAGGTGCCAGATTCGACGTCGGGCTTTCTCCAGTGTGTGGGACTGCCATCGACGGACACAGGGAGAGATCACATGCGGAGGCTGAAAGGCATGCTCGAAGCGACGATGGACGTGTACACATTCATGGTACGGATGAGAGCTTAACGGCACATCAGGAATGTCCTTCAGCAGTGTCACAACAAAGAAAGGAACGTTGTCACAAATTCCAACCTAACCAGTTGGTGTGATGTCATGGAGTAACGCTCGGACGGTTCCTCTAATGAAATGTGACATTAACTATTTTAGCTTTTCAGGGAAGCTCTTTCACTATCTTTCTATCTAGCCTCTCTCATCCCATCTCCTTTATCATTTCTCTCACATCACTACAACCACAGAGGTCCAGCTTGACGGGCGTGCCGCTTCTCAGCCTGCAGGGGGAGCTGGAATTAAACCCGGGAGCCGACCCTCTCCAGAACGAAGCTCTGGTCCACATGTGGTTGGAGGTCAAGATGAAACCGCTGTTGAGGTCTATCACCAGGAACTTCCTGTCCTGCCTGAGCACCAAGAACTTCAGCTGCTCCACCTACCAGACCGTGTACGTCTGAATCTCCGTCTGCCTGTTTCTGTTTCCTCTGTTGCAACAACTTCTCACCTTCTGACCTCTTCCTGCAGGGTGAAGGAGCTCAGTCACCATTTTTCTGAGATGGATCCAGTCAGACAGAGGTGGATCTACAGTTTCTTCATGCAGCCCTTTCTGTCTGGAGACAGAGTAGAAGGTAAAGCTTTCATTGTCAGTGTCAGTATTTGACGAGTTGGGAATGAATAAATCAGTTTTTCTTACAAAAAGGACCTTCAGATTTGTAAACATACAAGATTATTCCTCTACAGATTGTGTGTTGATGTGTTGTATAATCTCTGTATAGGCTGCGTGGGAAGGAACGAGAGCAGCGAGGAGTGGTTGATGAAGAACTTTGGTGCCTTCAGAGCCATGGCCCGGATGAAGGACTTTTCAACACTCAACATGGTCTTCAGTGGAGTGAGTTGACTTGAGTTTTCTTCAAAATGTTTAAGATTTAAAGGAACGGTTCACACAAAAATCAAAAGTGTTTTTTTCCCCTCTTACCTGTTGGGCTATTCATCCACCTAGATTGATTTGGTGTGAAGAGTTTTAGAGATATCGCCAGTAGAGACGTCTGCCTCTGTTCAATATAATGGAACTAGATGGGACTAGAAATCATGACCTGGTTACTCAAGATGATCACGCATTTTCATGTAGGAACTATTTTTCTATCCGTATCACTGCGCAGAAGGACAAACACATCTACTCATGGACAAGAGGCTAGCTAACTAAGCTAACAAAGCTAGCTAACGTTGTAGCTCAGCAGCCCAGTCACCAGGATTTAATGTTAGCAGTGAACATTTCTGCAAACCATAGATACGTCCAAGGTTGGCGACCAAAAACCAGCTATTTTTTTTACAAGAAGAAGGTATTTTAAGCCAAAGCTTGGGTTTTCTGAACCCTAACCAAGTGTTTTCTTGTGCCTAAACCTAAGCAGACCATTAGCACGTGTTGTGACGAGAGAGAAGTAGGAAAAAATTCAACCAAAACAAAAGTAAGTTGCAACGCAAAGAAACATCTCTACGAACGACATCTCCAAAACTCTGCAACGAAATACTTATTTTTAATTTTGGGGTGAACTGTCTCTTTAAAACACAGTCCACCTCGGAGTGGTGATTGTTTGTATTTAGTTTAAGTGACTAAGTTCCTCCTGCTCTCGTTCCACAGTTGGAGGTTCTCCACCTGCTGTCTCCAGCGCAGAAGGCCGAGCTGCTGATGATGCCCGAGGTCGCAGGTTTGGACAACGGCACCCTGAGCCTGGTCTTCCACAGTTTGTTGACAGGAGGCACTGGACCTCCGCCGCCCCCGACAGCCGGCCCTGGATGGGGCCACAACTGGACGGACCCTGAATACCCTCTCAGCTATCGCCCACCACCGCCCCCACGCAACACCTTCAAAGAGGTACTGTGATGTAGCTATGAATGTCAATGAACACTGAAATTATTTTATTTCATAGTCTGCTAATAGTCTTACAAAGTGTCTACTGTATATCCGCCTTTAAGTATTTCTTTGTCTTCATGGTTTCACAAATAACCATTTTTTTTAGAAACATACTGGCGAGCACTTGTTTGCAAACCTCACCTCCTTTGTCGCTTTTACAGATTGCAAATGGTTTCATGATGGCGTTCAAACCTGTCGGGAGCTTCGTCCATGACTTTGTGTCCTTCACACAAGAGGTACAATCTCTCTCTCACACACACACACACGCACGCACATACATAAACTGTCCACCTGCCCGGAGAAATGACTCCCGACCTGCTCCGTTTCTCCAGAGGGACATTTCAGAGATACGAAGCACCACTCTGACCCAGTTCCTGCTCAACTGGACTCTGGCCGAGCTGGCGGACATGTACCGAACGAACGACACGTCCGTGGTTCCGGAGCAGCTGGAGTTCGATGTGACAAACGTGGAGGATTGGTACAAGCAGGTCGTGATGCCGCTGTTACGGAGATTCCTGCCGAATGAAGAGGCCCTGCTGGATGGAAACATCAAACTCGCCTTCCACGAAGTGTTGTACGTAACTCTAACACATTTTTGAGTATTGATTCATTTTTTTGCTACTCAAAGTAACGTCATGAAGAAGAACTGTGTTGGCGTTGGGCGTTTGTCAGCTAGTTGTGGAGTTCCTCTGCCCACTAGTGGCCAAAAATAAATTAATGCAGCTTTGGACAGTGCACCAGTCTCACTTACTCCAACTCAGATCAGTGTGTTTGTTTCTTTTGTAAAATAAGGTATTACAATGTCATTTGAATGTACTTTGTGCAGCTTTCTGGACCACCGTATGGACAACGAAACCTCTGAAGACATGGACGTCTGCAGCATCACTCTTGATAAGCGTCCTTGTGGGGTGAGGCTTCATTTAAATGTCAGAAATTGTATCTAAACTTCTCTCAACTTCTCCGTGTTGTCAAAAGTCTGGTTTCAACTCCTGCACACATCTTTTTTTTTTCTTCCAGCTCACAGACGCAGTGGAAAATGTGGCTAAAGTCTTGCACTGCGCCGCTCGTACCAACCTGACGATGTCCGAGGAGACGATCATGAGAATGATTACAGAGCTGATGGGACGTCTGAACTCACTGATGAAGGAGTTGTCCACAGCGGTGAGGATGTTAACGCCTCCATCCATCCATCTTTATATTTATCCATCTTAAAAACACTGTAATCTTTACATTTTGTTGTCTTCTACTGAACTCTACTCTATTGCTGAATGATACAAACCGAGATAAACACGTTGCTTTTACACATTCGTAGATAATTATGACGTACAAAACCTCCAGAATCAAACTTAAAGAACTGCATGATCAGTGCTTCCTTTTCCTCCTGTAGAACTTCACCGAGCTGGCGTCCGACTTTAAGGAGATCTTCAGCGAGGCGGACTCTCGCCGATGACCAAGGAGCACCTGAACGACCCGGACTTCATCAAACTCTGGTTTAAGATCAAACTGATGCCCCTCCTGCCCGACGTACCTGTAGGCCTCCTGTCCTGCCTCAGCACCAAGAACTTCACCTGCCCAGTTTACCAAACCATGTGAGTCCACAGGCTTGAGGAGGTGTTATCTCCATCACACACAAACACTCTTAAGGTGCATTTAATGTATTGTCTTTCTTTTCTTTGTGCAGTGTGGCAGACCTCAGTAGACACATGAGTTCCATGGATGCTGACCCGATGTTCAGTCATAACATCTACAGGCACTTTATCTTTCCCTTCCTGCTGCATCACAACACATCCGGTACGTAAACTGTCGGCAGATGTTGCAGCTTTTAAACAGAAATCAAAAGGACTGTGTCTTTTTCAACCTTTGCTTTATCTTATTATTATGAAGTAAATGTTAATGACATCATTGGCGTTTAGATTAGTTCCCTCTAAACCTCACTCTCACTGTGTTATTTTTTCTGCCACCGGGCACGAAACCTCCCGCGGAAATGAAGGCTGAGTGGCATTTTTATCTGCTTTCACACCTCCACTGTAGACTAAATGAATTAATAAACGTGGCGTTTTGTCCTGTGTCGACAGTCGTTGCTACTCTGTCTTTGCGACAGCGGTGCCAAAAATAACACCACGTGGAAATGAAAAGAAAAATAATCATAAAAATCTGCTATCTTATTCTCCAATTAAATGAAATGAATAAATAAATGTTCATTTAAAATTCTGGAAAATAATAGAAGGACAAGAAACTTCATACAAAAACACTACAAATATGGCCTCCTTCTTTCTGCAGTGGTTCATTAAAGCTCCTATTTGTGAGAAAGTTGATTTTTGAATCTCATTTCCAACAAAACTGACGCTTTCTACAATCTAAAATCCAAAAGTGTCAGTAAAAGAAATAAATGCTGGATAATGACTCATAAATAATATTATTTGTATATTATTATGTAGTTTTGTGTAGTTTAATTTGTAACAATGTGCTGTATTTTGAAAGCTAATCATGAGTTGTGTATATAAAATCTTAATGTACTCAGGTGAAGTACAAGAACCTTAAATCTGCAGTTGAGTACGTTTCCTTTGTTACTTTACATCTTTGTGTTTCAGGTTTTTGCTTCCTTTTACCAACAATGTCAAGACAAAGGTTTAAAACTTGTGGTTAATTTATTCAATCTACATAAAATCTGCATGTTTCAGATCCCGGCTGTGTGTCTTCAGCCAATCACAGCGCAGAATGGCTGAGAGACAACTTTGGTTTCTTCTCAAGATTTGCCTCCGTCACCGACTTCTACATGCTGAACTCAAACTTCTCTGGAGTAAGTCCAGACAACCTGAAAGACGTCTGTCTGAGCCGAAGCCTTTACTTGTCGTTAATCATCTCTTCTCTGTTGTTTCTCCTGCGCAGCTGGAGGTTCTTCACCTCTTGACTCCCGACCAGACGGCAGAGATGCTGCTGCTGCCTCTTCCCGCTCCTCCTGAGAAACGCGTCGTCATCGACCGGGTGTTCGACTTCCTGCTGGAGTCGCCCGAGGAGAGGAACTTTGTGGCGGTTCTGCACTCGCTGGTCAAACTCGCCAAAAAGGTCACACCTTTTTTTTAAGACACAGTAACTTTAATGCTTTTGGAAAACTTTTAACTTTTCTGGATGAATAATTGTAAAATATTTTACATTTTCAGGACGATCCACCGTGTGGTGTCTACAAACAAATGTGAGTACTTTGAGGAGGTTTTATAACTTTCATTGATCCATTGATTTTATTTCATTATTTTCTTTATATTAGCACAGTTGACCTTTTTCACGGAAGACGTTTAAGCCCTTAAATGAAAGACGCTTTCGTGTGGAGTAAGCGAACCAATCACAAGACGATATATTTGAATGTCTTAAACAGCTGGCCTCTCTTTTTCTCTCCAGCATCAAATGCGTGTCTCTGATTAAAATAGATCGAGTTGTTTAAAATAATTAGATTCATTACAAGACCATCAGCACCAGACAAAAATAGCTCCTTGACATCATTTACATCATTTTATATAATATCAATATGCATCATGATATATTACATTTTCTGGAAAATTAATAAAGAAATATGTATCATATAAAATTAATCTTTCAAAATGGAATATGTTGGATTTAATGGAAACTGATGGAGAGTTCAGTCATGAACAGCTGGACTGTTCTGGTGTGGATGCTTGTTGTTGTTGTATTTTAATTCTTGACATTGTGAGAGGACATTTTTGGACACTTCTCTCTATTTAATAAAACCTAGCACTTGTACTCATCTTTAAATGAGGGTTTTCATATTCTATTCTTTTCATTTGTGTGTGTCAGATTTGAGAGACTGTACGGAGCCGTGCCATCTCTGCCACCAGACCTGGAACCGGTCATCTGGGCCGGCATAGACCGCCTGACAAACATGGCGCCGGAGGGTCAGTCTCTGTCTCACACACACATGCAAACACACAGGATCACTACCTGCCCTTATACCTATTCTTTATTATATGCACGCAGTAGTGAAGTAACTGAATATTTTATTCTATTTGTACAGAGTGTGTGCCAGAGAACATCACGGTGAGATTTCTTTAAACTTTCTTGAACTTATTCTTCCACTTTACCTGAATTTTGTAGCTTTTGTTTCAATTTCACTGACAAGTTATTTTAATGTTTCTCCTTAAAATGTTACAGTGCCCAGTGACCCTGTACAATGGTAAGATCTCTTTGAATCATTGATGTGAAGTCTCATGTTATTTCTCATTACATTACTTTGAGTGCTTAAAGAGCTAAAAATCATTTGAGATTTTCTCCTTCTGTTGTTCGACAGGCACCAACGTCTGCAGAGGAGTTAACAGGTATCTCATTTGTAAAGATTTTTATCCAGAATTACTAATAAATGTGCCGATAGTCTCTGTACTGACACGTTTAATGTGTATTCACAGCTCTGCCCTGCACACATCTACAGAAGTTTCCTGCAACTTCACCTTGGAGACATACGCTTGTGCACAGGTTAATATCTAATTCACAAGAGCCAAAGTCCAGCTGGAAATACAAAGATTTATTTCTACATGAACCACTTGTCGTCTCTCACACACAGCTGGAGAACTTCACAGCCAATCAGCTGGTGTCTCTTCTGAAGTGTAATCTGCCTGGAAACAGCAGCCAGTCCAAAATGCTGTGGAAGATGCTGCTGACCAAGTTATCCTTTGTCCTGGATCCAGCTCTGGACATCTTGGCTAACATGGTCAGTAACACCTCTGATGCACAGACATCTTCTTCTCAGGGTTATTAAAACGAACAAATCAAAGCATCTCCTATTAATATAATCTGTAACGACTCAGATCAACTGATCTCTCCTACAGTCCGCGGTTGTTCCTTCAGCGATGGAGGTTCTGGATGTGATTGGAGAGATCAGAGTGTCGATGCTGACCGACGAGCAGCTCGGGAACAGCAGTGTCATCATGAAGTGGTTCTCCGGACGTCTGAGCGGGTTGCTGCCGTCGGCCTCAGGAAGGTTCCTGCACTGTCTGATCCGCAGGAACCTCAGCTGTCACTCGTACCAGCAGATGTAAGTGATGGTCCACAGATGCCCAAAATCTAACATGAGAGATCCTCTTTCACAACAACATGCATGTTACGGTATATCACACTTTATATCTGACACCAAAGCTAGAAACAGTGACGTAATGACCCTTTCTTAGTTTTAGATTCCTTGGTTTGCTTCACTTTCAGCCCTGGAAGTTGCTGCATGGTTTAAGGAAGAAATGATATCATTAAAACTCATATGCTAACAGGCTAACGCAGGAAGGGTTGAGAACAAAGAGCCAGCTTTGTATAACAAGCTGAAAATCCAAACACTACAAAATCCAAACCCAAGAAGTGCAAAACATATCAAAATACACAGAAGAGACAAAAAAGCTTAAAGTACAAACCAAGAAAAGCAAAGTACAAATCAAAAGGCCGAAGTATAAACTGGGAAAAAGGCAGAAGGGAGCACACAGACTATATACACAAGGGCTGATTAACTAGCAGGACACAGGTGAACACAGAAAAAAGGCGGGAAATCACACAAAGGGAGGAAATGAAAAGCAACACATGACACATGAGGGCAGAACTTCAAAATAAAACAGGAAATAACAACCACAAACTATGACACTCTATATATTTTACTAAAGTAATGTATTTTAATAATTTCATCATATACTCTGATATATATACGAATATGTCTCATCCTGTCCTTTCTTTTTATTGTCAGACTGAAGGTTTTCAGCCACCGGTTTGACAGCATGACCTTAAAACAACAGCACCTGGTCTTCAAGGATTTTGTCCTCCGTTTCCTGTCACACTCAGGTACTCGCTGCACCGTCGACCGTCTGTTTTTCAAATCTGTTTCATATTTTTGAACATGGATGGACGTGAAGACGTTAGCATTTACATATATCTCTTTATCTTCATGACTTGGTCCAGGTCCAGACTGTGTGTCCAACAACAGTGCAGAGTGGCTGATGAAGAATCTGGGTCCGTTCTCACGGTTCTTGTCCCTCAAAGAGCTGCTTCACCTCAACCCACAGTTTAACCCTGTAAGGTTTCAGTCCTGCTAACATCAAGGCTTTAGAAAACCAGTAACCTTTTAATGTTCAGCAGCTGTAAACTTGTTTTTGTTCCTGCTCTTCCATTCAGCTGGAGGTGCTACGACTCCTGACTCCAGATCAGACTGCAGAGCTGCTGGTGTTGACTCTTCCAGCTCTTCCAGACAAAGACGTCCTCATAAATGAGATCTTTGATCACCTGACTGAGTCTCCTGACCAGAAGAAATTCACAGAGTTCCTGTCCAGCCTCACCATGTTGCCCCAGCTGGTAAAAAGACAAACATGATTCCTCTTTATTCAAAATCTACACTTTGCACTGTTTGTTGATCATCTGTGTTTTCTGTATTTGAAGGGAAACTTCTCCTGTGCAACATTCAGAACACTGTAAGTTCATGTTTACTTTATATTATATATAAATATGTTTTGATAGAGTATATGAAAGACACAATTGTGATATTAATCCCACATGTTGCTGTTCTAGGTTTGACAGAATGGACTTGGCCATGACGAGTGTTTCTCTTGATGTCGTGTCGTCCATCACATACAGCAAGATGGCTTTATCCAGGCACATACCACCAGGTGAGAAGAACAGGATATAAAATACTAATGACATTTATAAAATAGTAAAATAATGTATTCACTCATTCTGTGCAAGTTCTGTGCTGTATCATAGTCTCTGTGTTCCTGTTATTATATAATCTTATCACTTAAATTAACATTTTAATGTGTGATTTCCAAAATATATCAAAAACTAATTTGCGTATCTTGTACTTTTATTATAGGTTGCATCATTTACAGCGGAGAGGTAATTAAATGTGATTTTTACATTTGTTCTTCTGATTAGTTTCATAATTAGTTTTATGACAGAAGACTCATAACTCTCTTTATCTTTCCCCCTAAGTGCAAGGTTACCATGACAAACGGTAAGTCGTCTCACTGCTTCAGCAGGTTAAGTTTGACATAATTCAATATTTGAATTCCAATAATCACAACAAATTCATTTCTTCCTGTTTTACACAGAAACAGACATTTGCGTTGGAGTGAACAGGTAAGATTTATAAACCACGCTCTGTTAAACTTTTCTGTGATTTACTGTCAAAAAATGTTTGACGTTTCCTGTTTTATTTTGAAACTACAGCACGATGCTGCAGCTCCACCTGGACAGCGGACGGATGAACGGAAGCTTCTGTAACTTTCCTGTTGAGGAATTTGCTTGTGCCTCGGTGAGACACCAACACATCTCTGATCTACAGCTGTCCTAAAGCTGCTGACTTGTGAAACTGTTTCTGTGGAACATTTTCTCACCTCACCCTGTTGTCTTTCTGCTCTGTCATCACAGCTGTCAGGGCTGAAAGCAGAGGATCTGGCTGTGTTGTTGACATGTAATCGCTCCTCCAACTCGAGCAGCTCCAGACCTGTCTGGAAGCTTCTCCTCTCCAAAGCTTCGCGTGTGCTGGATGAAGCTCTGGATCTTCTTACCAACAAGGTGTGAATCAGCAACGCTCCTCACTTTACTCATTCCTGATCAGATCTAGACACTGTGGGTGTTTTTTCCTTGCAGACTCTGGACCCCAGAAATCCTGCAGTGATGATGATTTTGGATGCTATACGAGAAGTCCGATTGGATACATTCGGCAATGCCGGCCTCAATAATCCTGCTCTCATCCAGCTGTGGTTCAACCGACGGCTTCTTCCATTCCTGCCCGCTGTTTCCTCTGACTTCCTGTCATGTCTCACCACGAAGGGTTTGAACTGCAGCACCTACCAGCAGATGTACGCTCAGTTATTCACTGTCACCTCAGTGCATATTTAAGTCTATCTCTGGTTGTTGTTCTTTGTATCGTGCATATAACACAACCCTTTATTTTATATCTGAACTCAGTGTGCAGGTTTTGAGCCGTGTCCAGCCACAGATGTCACTTTCAAAGCAGGTGTTTGTCTACACACACTTCATCAAGCCTTTCCTGACCAGGCAGAACACCACAGGTAGGAATGTCCTCCATCAGTGAGGACATTTATTATTGATGTAAACTCACAAAGTGCCAGGAGTGAAACATTTAGCCTGAGAGTGCCACTACATAGCTGATAACCAACGTCAGTAAAATCCTAATCCAGAAATAAAGCAACCGCACAAGGCGGGCCAAGGTAAAAAGCAAAACCAGAGTACTACAAAGAAACAAAAGCAAAGTAAAAAACCAGGAATGACATCCATCCATCCATCCATTGTCATCCGCTTCATCCGGGGTTGGGTCGCGGGGGCAGCAGCATCAGCAGCGAGCCCCAGACTTCCCTTTCCCCGGCCACGTCGGCTAACTCTGAAAGGGGGACCCCCAGGCGCTCCCAGGCCAGAGAGGAGATATAATCCCTCCACCTGGTCCTGGGTCTACCCCTAGGTCTCCTCCCAGTTGGACGTGTCAGGAACACCTCCCTAGGAAGGCGCTCTGGTGGCATCCTCATCAGATGCCCAAACCACCTCAACTGGCTCCTTTCCACGCAAAGGCTTTGGGGTACTGATGGGCCTGAAGGGCAGTAGCGGCAGCTGTGGCAGAGGCAAAGCAGCGGGTGTGGGAGGAGTTTGGCGAGGCCATGGAGAAGGACTTTCGGGCGGCGCCGGGGCGCTTCTGGAAAGCTGTCCGGCACCTCAGAAGGGGGAAATGGGGAACCATCCAAGCTGTGTACAGCAAGGATGGGACCTTGTTGACTTCAACTGAGGAGGTCATAGGGGGGTGGAAGGAGTACTTTGGTGACCTCCTGAATCCCACTCAGCCACCCTCTGTAGCGGAGACAGAGCTGGAGGATGACGGGGTATCATTGTCGATTTCTCTGGGTGAAGTCACTGCGGTAGTCAAACAACTCCACAGTGGCAAAGCCCCAGGGATCAATGAGATACCACCAGAAATGCTGAAGGCTCTGGGTGTTGAAGGGCTGTCTTGGTTGACACGCCTCTTCAACATTGCGTGGGGGTCGGGGACGATGCCGAAGGAGTGGCAAATATGTGTAGTGGTCCCTGCCTTTAAGAAGGGGGACCAGAGGGTGTGTGCCAATTACAGAGGCATCACACTACTCAGCCTGCCTGGGAAAGTCTACTCCAAGGTGCTGGAAAGGACGGTCCGACCGATTGTCAAACCTCAGATTGAAGAGGAACAATGCAGATTCTGTCCTGGTCGTGGAACAACGGACCAGCTCTTTATTCTTGCAGGGATCCTTGAGGGGGCCTGGGAGTACTCCCAGTCCAGGATCCTTCTGCACCGTCCCCGACCCCCACGCAATGTTGAAAAGGTGTGTCAACCAAGACAGCCCTTCAACACCCAGAGCCTTCAGCATTTCTGGTGGTATCTCATCGATCCCTGGGGCTTTGCCACTGTGGAGTTGTTTGACTACCGCAGTGACTTCACCCAGGGAATCGGCGATGATACCCCGTCATCCTCCAGCTCTGTCTCCGCTACAGAGGGTGGCTGAGTGGGATTCAGGAGGTCACCAAAGTACTCCTTCCACCACCCTATGTCCTCCTCAGTTGAAGTCAACAAGGTCCCATCCTTGCTGTACACTGGTTCCCCATTTCCCCTTTCTGAGGTGCCGGACGGTTTTCCAGAGGGTTGTCGCCCCTTGAGGCACCCAAGACCCTATGGCCACAGGACACAGCTGCAGCTTCAACAACGGAAGCTTTGAACATCGTCCATTCAGGTTTGATATCCCCAGCCTCCACAGGGATGCAAGAGAAGCTCCTTCGGAGGTGGGAGTTGAAAGCTTCTTGGACAGGGGCCTCCCCCAGTCGTTCCCAGTTTACCCGCACTACTCGTTTGGGTTTACCACGTCTGTCTAGAGGTTTCCCCCGCCACCGAACCCAACTCACCACCAGGTGGTGATCAGTTGACAGCTCTGCCCCTCTCTTCACCCGAGTGTCCAAAACACATGGCCTCAGATCAGATGATACGATCACAAAATCGATCATTGACCTTTGACCTAGGCTGCTCTGGTACCACATACACTTATGGACATCCTTGTGTTCGAACATGGTGTTCATTATAGAAGGACTGTGACTAGCACAGAAGTCTAATAATAGAACACCACTCAGGTTCAGATCGGGGAGGCTGTTCCTCCCGTATTCAGTTCTAATATTTTAGTTCCCAGCCCTGCTCTGCTCTTACATCTTGTCTTGAGATACAAACAGAACTACGACTCTCCAGATGCATCACATGACATGTATGTAAAGTATCCTGTAAAACTTGTCTTGCGGTTCAGATGTCAGCTGCAGCTCAAACACGGACAACAGTGGAGACTGGCTGCAGAAGAACTTGGGAGGTTTCTCCGCCGTCGTGTCCTTCCAGGACATGCAGATGCTCTATTCCAACTTCTCCGGGGTACTTCCCGTTACTTTCTCTCCTCTTTTATTATGTTTGTTTATTTCCCTTCTTTCTGTTTTTTTGTCTCATCTGTGTTGTTGTATATTTGTCCGTGTGCACATGCAGATGGAAGCCTTACCACAGCTGACAGTCAGACAGCTGGCAGAGATGTCCGCCATGCCCGGACAGCTCAGCTCTTCTGCCCAGGTTGCCAGGGTGATGAAGCACGTCCCCGACGAAGGTCTCTCGGCCTTCTTCGATGACTTCTCGCCTGCTATAAACGTGAGTGCTTATATAGTATTATTTTGAAAACTTTCTGTCTTTATTTGCTTATCCTTATTTATTTTTTTTACTTATTTTGTCTTTTCTCTTTGTCCGCAGAATCATCAAAACGTGTTCCCCTCTGTGGTGAGGTCAGCCATGTTGCAAGTCGTGTTTGATCGTGCAGACCTCTCAAATACCTCAACAGTAGCCGATGCAGTTGTGATGCTGTGGCTCCACAACCGGATGCGCCCCCTGCTGGTCAGTCTGTCACCGAACCATGTTGCGCCGTTCTTCCGCATTCTGGCGGGAAGAAACTGCAGCATCGAGCAGCAGGGGTAAGGAGTCCTTAAAAATGTGGTAATTTTGTGTTCCTCTTTGCCCCGTATGGCATTCCTTACAAACGTCACACGTCGATTTATTTTCTGTTTCAGAGTCGAAGACCTGAATTCGACAATCCCCTCGCTCAGTGAAGTCACAAAGAAAGAAATCCACGATCACATCATTCAGTCTCTCAGAGGTAAAGAAAAGTGTGCAATCACATCACTTTTTCTTTTAATGATAACAAATAAGTCACCAGGATGCAGAAATCTTCACTTCAACTCAGCAGATCAAAGTTTGTTTGACAGGTGATCTCTTACCCTCCTTTCTTCCAGGACCAGTCCCTCTCAGGTGCTACGGTGACAACTACAACCACAGTTTCTACTCCTTCATTGAGCGCTCATTCTTGGGATTCCAGTTCCCCAACCTGACCACCGTCGTCTCCCTCATGCCTCACAACAGGATGCATCAGGTAAAAGAGAAGATTAAAAGTAAAAGTTATCGAGGTTTTCGTTTGGATGAGATGAGGAAGAGGATGACTTACTGAATGTTTGCTGTTCCTCTAGCTGGTGAACTCCATGCCTCCGTCACATCTCGGGGATTTTCTTCGTCGTCCTGACGTCGTCGACGACGATGCAGAGCTCTGCGTGATCTACAACAACTACATCCAGACACCTGTGTTCCTCGAGACTGTATGTACTACCACTCGCAAAAACAAACAAAATGCGAACACATTGATGATGTTAAAACATTTCTGTGCATATTCACTACAGGAGTCTCTCCCGGCGGTGGTGCGGCGGCCCACACTGCCTTGCGTCTGGCCCATGGCTCTCAGCAGCTCCAGCAGGTCAGAGGCCAACGCCTGGTTTGACCGAAGCCTTCCCAACTACTTGCCGTTCCTCAGTAAGACTCTGATCGGCTCCAATGCGACACACAACGCCTCCTGCGTGGCCTTCCAGAAGCTGTACGTATGGTTTACACAACATTATATGCTCATGTTGTGAGAAATGTATATTTTTGTCTTTAAATAATTCTGGTTTCATTTTGTTTTTCAGCGTTTCAGTTCTTGGTGAATACAACTACACTGATGTAGACTTTACGAGGCAAAACTTTTTCAACACCATCAGGTCCTACCTCGCCTCAGGTCAGTCCTCAGACTAACACACACCTACAGTCTAATTTCCAACTGAGCAACTTTCTTGCTAGGTTTGTCGACTTTCAGTGACAAATCTTGCGATGTTATGGGCAGATCTCGACTCTTTTCTCGTGAAGAGAATCACCAATATTTCTCAGTGAATGTGCTCTAGTGTGTGGTCAGTGGAGGAGAGCAGCAGCACGTTCAAATACACGTATTTTGAGGTAAAACTGGTACTACTCAGTTAACAAGCTAGAACAATGCTTAGCATTTGACAATTAGCACTTGTAGAGCCACATCGAGTGATGCTGTGGTAGCTAAATGCTAACAAAATAATAATTACTCATATTTGTCTTCAAGAAAAGCCATAGATACGAACATTGACAACACAACTGAGTATATTTAAGGGATGATATCAAGTGAGGCTCAAAGGGGCTACTGTAGGGCTCTCTGTTGATTTTGTTCTTTATCTTCACTTCCTCCTGTAAAATCCTCCATGTAAATATTTGTAATTTGTCGTTGTAGCCACCGTGCCGAGGTGTTACAGCCAGTCCGACCCAGAACTGAACTCCACAGCCTGGTTTGCTGAGTACATCGGCCCTTTCATTTCTTTCCTCACTCTGGAGGACTTTCAGACATTTGGCTCTGCACAGGTACTGGACATAATTTGGGGAATCATGAGCTACAGGTTTTCGCTCACTAAGATTTGAATAGCTAAAGATATAAGGATTAATAAAGTAACACCCATGTTTCTTCTGCAGGATATCCAGGTGTTCACAGTGAACCCTCTCAACATCGCACTCTTCAACCACTCCATCTTACCCACCAACCTCACCGACTACTACACTCAGCTCATTTATCAGCAGGACAGCAACTTCAATCCCTTACTGTGAGTCTAAACCTTTCAAATGTGTTTTACCTTTCAGCCACAAGCACATGAATACTTTACTGAAGTACAAACCTGAGGTACTTTGGTATTTCCATTTTGGAAAACTTTATAGTTCTACTCCACTTCATCACAGAGACAAATAATGTGCTTTATCTTACTTTAGTTAGTAGCTACTAGTAGACTACAATTTTTCAAACCTTCCCTATAAAGTCAAAACCACGTTCCTTTATGGGTTGAAAGGATTCTCTGTAAAACCCCCTTTGGATCAACTGAAAATTATGACACAGACCACTTGACTGCACACCGTACTGCTTCTTCCATCACTACGTACGTGGACGATACTGTACTATTTGTGTGTAACCGATTCTTCTCTCCCTCTCTCTTTCTCTTTCTCTGCAGTCTTCCTCTGTTGTTTCGGTGTGTCGTTCCCGGTCCAGCTTTCCAACAGCTGAATGCAGACGAAAGTGAAATAGTTCTGTACAACCTGACCACTCTCTGTACAGACCTGGACCCACAGGTAATAAAAAACACACACTTATATTTCGGCTGATGCGTAAATTTTTCCGCAAGCATTTTTGTCAATCAGAAGTAAAAACTTTAAAAAAATGAATGAAGGAAAATAACTAAAATACTGGACAGCTTTGATTTTGGCTTCGTCAGGCACTCAGCTACACATTAGTGATCACTGTTTAGGGATCATGTCCTTGTTGCTGCACTACAAATGTATCCTGGTTTGTTTTTTGGGGGGATACAATTAATTTTAGGGAGTTACACCCTCCCAGTTAAGCTCCTCATTTTTGATAAGAATTGTCTTGGTTCGTCTAGGTATAAATATTAAAAGCCCAAATAGATTTAATGTGTTACGTCATCAACTTTTTGTTAAATATATGCCAATTCTGAATTTGATGAAAGTTTAAAAAAAACCTGTTGGGACATTCCACAGGTAAACAAGCTCACTGGTAACAAGTGATAGTTTCCTGTGCGGGTTTGAAAGCAGCAGCCTTGAAAGGCTCAGTTGTTCACAAGCAAGTTGAGGCGAGGTTCACCGCTTTGTGGAACATATGACCGTCTAAAGGACATTACTACATGGGTGCAGGAACACTTTGTAAACCTGTTGTCGGTAAACATGGAGTGTCCGCACATGATTTCATTCTGTTTTTATTGATGTTTTATCAGCCTCAGCCTCCAACTTCTTTGGAAACGGGGTTGTACAAACACTGCTCTATTATCTGCTAAACTGTAATTACAACTGACTGAAGTTTGATTGACTTTTCTCCTCTGTAGGTTGCTGCAGCTCTGTCGAGTAACTTTGGCGACAACATTGACGCCACGGTCATTACTGCCCTCGGCAGCGAAAGCACCGGCATATCCACCGGTCAGATCGCGATGATAAAGCCTCAGGACCTGCTCGCTGCCATCGGCACCCTCAGCAGTGTGAACGGCTGGAGTGAAGGTCAGGCCAAGGCCATCATCCTGTCTCTGATGACTTCAGGGATAATGCAGGTAGCTGCTGTCTGTCGGCTGAACCATAAGATTTGATTTGAGACGCCGTGGTTCTGCCTGTGAGTACAAAGCGGTCTCACAATTGCTCTGCTTCCATTTCACCAGATCAACAATGCGTCAGCGTTGATCATGCTGGGCTCTCTCGTCACGGGAATCCCCGCAACGACGTTCAGCAGCTTCAGCGGCTCCCAGCTGATTACTGCATCCCAAAATCCTTCATTTGTGACACACCTGACATCCGCTCCTCAGATCGTCCAGCAGACCTTCGTTACTCAGGTAAAACAGCTTTACTTATTTATTAAGATTGTATTGTAACACTTAATAACCTTTATTTCATAGTTATCGCTGTTTATTGTAATGTTGCAATCTTTATCATTATATGTATATTTGGATCGGACATTTTAAAGTTGCAGGTCATAACCTCTCTGTTCACATTAGACAACCACTTTTTAATCACAGTTAAAAAACTGTAATAGCTAAAAAGGAAATTCCTCTTAGCTTGGCTGCTTTTTTATGTTTGAAGTTATTTAATATATAGTAATTGATTTCAATTGTTTTTATCCATATACCAAAATATTGGAGTATCTACTGTAGTCTTTTATCTTTTGTTCATCCCTTGATTTAAACTGCGCTAGTTTAATTTTAAATTCTGTTTCCAGGACACCTGTACTTCTTCACCTCTGAATTGTAAATCTTTTCTGTTTTGCTGTATTCTCATCCTGTAAAGCACATGATTCATATAACACTCTTACATCTGTTATGTAGAGCACACCTACAAAAAGAAAGGCAGCGAGACTCATTAACTTTTTCTGCATCCTCACTCAGATCATATCAGTGAGCAGCAACAGTGCGACGATCATCGAGAACGTTCCGGATGAACTGGCCACTGAGATCCCTCGTGTTCTGCTGGTGGGCTTCTCAAGTAACAACACTGTTATCACCAGACTCAACAGGAAGCAATGGAGACGGCAGCAGGTGAGAGGATGCGGCACTGAAACACACACTTTTGGTCCTGAACACAGCTCCTGGACTGTACGTCGTTACACTCTATGTATTTATTTTCTTTAGGCTGAGTTGTTCTTCGATGTGGTAGCGGTGGAAACTGCAACCGCGGAGCTGGGAAGTCCGAACAAGTGAGTTCTGAAGGATGTTTCAATAAAGCAGAGAGTTTAAAGGTAACCGGGTGAGGTGGGTCTCAATATGTACAGGCGATAAAGTGTTTTTTGTTTGTTTGTGCGTGCAGTTTGTCATCCTCGGTGCTGCAAGGGTTCACATGCACCAGAGTGAGGACCTTTAAAAGGAGTCAAATCAAGAGGCTGGTCAAAGCCTGTCGGAGGAGAGGCAGGAACAGGGTCAAGCTGGTGGAGACACAGGTGAGGAGTCAGTTTTCCACCTCAACACCTTCTCACCTGAACATCACTGCTGGGTGGAGCAATAACAGAAGTGCACACAGAACTGATTTTTGCTTGTGTCGCCAACAGCTCACCTGCATGTACAACTACATCAAAGTGGAAGCAGACGCCACCAGCTTCGACCTCTATCCTCCTGACATGCTGCTGTACTACGAGTGAGTTTTGAGTTACTTGTGTTGGACTGAAGTTAGAAACTATCGGAGCAGTTTTCCTCAGTTAAGTCTCTCCGTCTCTCCAGTTACTCGCTGGTGCCACAGGCCAGCTGCAGGTCCTATTTCGAAGAGCTGGCGGACGCGGACTTCTCCGTCTTCTCCGCCGACCTCAGCTACAAACGGGACGATCTGTTCACTAATTGCAGGAGCTGCCTGGTGAGTCCCTCAAACAACCATACATGCATCTCAAACTGACATTTACACAACTGTTCAATCCTGGGGAGGTTTTTAGGGAAACGATTATGGTCTCATAATAACTGACGCACAAGTTATTGATACTTTCAAGGCTTTAGAAGCATTAATAATAGTGTTATTGGTGTTCGCTCGATAAAGCTGCTAACCTCGATCTTCATGAATGAATGATACGTCTTTCCATGGAAAACACTGGTTCCAAATAAATGACAGGACAAGCCAGAAGTCGTGCGCATGATTCACGCAAGGTATCATTGGGGTTCGGAAAATAAGGCAGATTAAAAAGTAGCCGATTGCTCTAAATCAAACTGTCTTTCTTAGAAATGTCCCTGTGTTGAATTAACTGAACTTATTTCCCGAAGGAACATTAAAGGACTACATAACGGTTTGATTAAATCTCTGAGGAGGCCGATTCAGTTCAATTTTGGGCTGGAGCAACAACAAGACCAACAGAAAGCAAGCAACTTAATAACTTTGATAGAATCAGTATCAGAGACAGTTTTTGTAGGTGTCACTGCACTGAGTTTTCCTCACTGTTTAAAAATTTGTCTTCACTTTTGCTTTTTTTGCTTCAATCTGCTTGTTTTATTTGACACGAGGGGTTGAAATTAATCTTAATTTACTCCAGGACTCCACACTGATCAAAATTCAAGATGCACTTCAGGAAGCCACCTTTTATGACACAATATCTAGATTATATTTTATTTCATTCAATTCAATTCAAACCTTGATTCGAGCCACAAAAATCGTTGAAAAGGAACAATACTCCTACAATTGCACAGTCAAGTGTTTTGAAATCATTGCCTTGAATACGTAGATGATATATTTGGTGAATGTCCATGAAAAGATAGAAGTGATCACGTCTCTGAACCACTGAGGACAAACCAACTTTGTTGTACAGAATACAATGGAGAAGGTGAATTTGAGATCAGAGTGATTAACTGATTTTAAAGATTGTATTATTAATCTATTAATATGATAGAATAAGACTGAACTCCTGATTTAACTATTTAAAGTAAATGTCAGATCGAGATGTCAGTGAAAATCTAACAGATGCTTACGTCTTCCGTTCTTTTGATATTCTGATCTGTAATTAATTTCTGCTCCTACTTGTTTTTTATTTTCTAAGGGTATAACAACCACAAGTTTGACTGAGGATAACATATCAGTGATGGGAAACATGTGCTGCACTCTGGACGGGTCGTACATCGAGAACTCCGACCCGTCCATCTTGGAAAAACTCAACAACTGCCCGGAGCTCACCGACGCTCAAGCAGCTGCTGTTGAAGCTCTGCTGCAGAGCGGGAAAACACAATACGGGTACGTCAACAGAAGAATACATCCATTTGGGTTTTTTTTTTCATGATACAGTAAACCTCTCTCTGCAGATTCATTTCTCACCAACAAACTCCAGTTTCCTTTCAGATATTCCCCTATTGTTCTGTTTCTTTGCCCCAAAAAATTCGATTTCGGTTTCAGTTTCACTCTTTTTATATTCACTGTTTTTCAACAACCAGAGCTCCGTCAACGTGGAATGAACAGACTCTGAGGGACCTCGGCATGCTACCGCTGTATCTGACTTCAACCTTCTTTGGTAACTTTGACAAAGTGAGTAACAAATGAATGTGTTAATTATTCCCGTTCATCTGTGGCATTAATTCACCTTACCTGTCTGCTGTTGCGTTGAGGTTGGTGATTTTCTTGTTTTTGTGCCTGCTTTTATTCCTGCGAGCAGAGAACGAAGAGGAGTTTCCTGAGGTACTTCCTGAGGAACAACCAGGTGGCGAGACAGAAGCGAAGGGCGATGAAGAGGGAAATAAGAAAGTCTAATAGAAAGAAGTCAAAGCGATCTCTAGGTGAGTCTCCCTCCGCCGTCTGCTCCGCTCGTTTATCCTCCTGAATTTATAACTTTAACTTTTTTTGTGTGTCTGTGTGTGTGTTTCAGCGAGCGAGTGCACTGTAGGAAACATCACCATGGTGACCATCAGCGACGAGACGTTCCCCTTCGACTATGACGACGTCAACCAGTTTGACTGCTGCCTCAGCGCCACCGTTGTGAAAAACAACTTGGATGCAATCATTCAGAAGGTGGACCAGGAGGAATACCTCACCATTGTTCTCAGGAAGCTGATGGAGGTAAAACGCCAGTGAAAACGCCTTTTTTAAACTGAGAGGTAAAGTTCAGGCGTGTTGGCAGCAGTGCTGACGCTAAAGTCACAATGAAGATGAATAAAGCCAACAGACATTTGAGCTGTCACGTCTTCATGATGACAATAACAGTTAAAACACCACAGATAACTTTTGTGTCTTCTGATTCTCACATATTTCCAGGCTTACGCTGCCGACGCCTCCATCCCAGAAACTCAGGTTCAGCTCTTAGGCCCGGCGTCCCGTGTGGCCAGTAATGATGACATCAACAAGTGGAGCATCACTCAGATCGACACGCTCTCTGCGTTGATGGACTCGACAAACGGCCCATGGGACCAGAGCTCGGTGAGCAAACCAGCAGACAAGTAGAGTATATTGTGTATGTGTGCGTTAAAACACATGAATGACTTGTGTCTTCTCATCTAGGCGAGGGCCATCATCTCTAAGTATCTGAGTAAGGAAGGGAACCAACTGGGCAGCGCTGAGCTCAACGCCATCGGAGGAGCCAACCTGTGCTCTCTGGACGCTGATGTTTTGAGGAACATTTCCCAACAAAGCCTCAAGTAAGAAGTCAGGGCGGTGTGTCTGTTAGGAGTTCAACAGAGTTCACCATTGTTGCTTGTGAAACCATGAGTGGAAAGTCAAATTTGAAAATTGGAGGTGATTATAGTGTCAGGTTTACACAAAGGGGGCCCAAACTCAAGGCACACAGGCAGGCAGGTAACGAAACAAGCTTAATAAATAACCAAAGTTAATAAAAACAAAATACAAACTCAAACTCAAAAGCTAAACAAAGTTCAAAGGAGACACACAAAACAGAGCAGACGAACTGACCAAGAGAGGCTGCATCCTTTCTGCAGACTACCAGTGAATCCGCAGACTTCACTGATTTAATTACCCACAGTTCATTGCAATACGGACGTGACATTGTAGAACTTTTTTATGAACGGGCTGTGTCATAATGGTATTGAATCGTGTAGGCTAGGAATAATACTCAACCACATGATAATACAGATATATTAAGAAGTATAGACTGTTGAGGTAATCCAAATGTATTTTATTGTTGTAGTCCTTCGGGCTGTCTATCAGTGACTTACTTCAGGAGAGGAGTGAAAAGAGCAGGAAAACAGACAAAGGGAGGAAATGTAAAACAAAACATGACACATGAGGGCAGAACTTCAAAATAAAACAGGAAATAACAAAACCAAACTCAAACAGCAAATTAAACAACAGTAAACAACTAATTAAGATGAAATGGATTTTTGTGCTTTCATAATAATGGCACTATGAAAAAAAAATAGACATTGTCTATTGTAAATCTATTATTGCACCCTGATTCCAGTGTGTGTGAGAATTATAATTTCTTATTACCTCCTGTATCCATTGTCTACCATTCCTCCTCTCATACCTGCTGTGTTTGTGTCTCCTGCAGAGACGCCGACGCCCTGGACGTGTCCAACTGCACCACAGAGAAAAAGACTGTACTGTTCGACATCGCCAGTCAAGCGTTTGCCACAAACACACGCTCTCAAACTGTCTCTCTCTCCTCCTACCAGCTCACAAAAACATACCTCGGTAGGCAAACAGACCCAAAACACACGTCACACTGCATGAAGAAAAACTTCACGTGAGCAAAGTTGACTCACTGTTCGTTTCTCTCCTGGCCTGCAGGGGGCGCAAATATAAGCTACGTCCGAAGTTTGTCAACCTCCAACGTCAGCATGGACATGGCTACCTTCACCAATCTGGATGGGGGCGTTGTACTGGTCAGTTGTGTGTGTGTGTGTGTGTGTGTGTGTGTGTGTTTGGCTGTCTCCAACTGTAATTTATTAGATTTTAGCGGTGTTCATGAGCAGCAGGAGTCTCAATGCACATTGATTGTTAATGAGAGGTGTTAAGACGGCAACAATGCCAAAGACAGAAGACTGAAGTACTTGTGAGGCATTCTGTTTTTGTCCTGCATGTGTAGTTGTTCAACATACCTGGTTCATTCTGCAGGATTAAAATAGAATATAACTTAAATGAAAAGTTAGCAATTTTTCACATTTTTGTAAATACAATTGGTGCCGGGCGCGCGGCCGGAGGACCTTTGCTGCATGTCACACCCCCCTCTCTTTCCCATTTCCTGTCTATCTACTGTCAAATAAAGGTGTCTATGTCTGAAAAAAAATCTTTAAAAAAACAATTGGTGCCCATATGCTCTTGAAACAGTCTTTGCTGGCTGTAACCATTCCCTCTGTTCATACTGCTCATTAAGAGATTCCTTCCCAACATGCTGTCGATGTAAGTGACGATGGAGAAAACCCACAGTCCTCGAACAATGTGAGGCTTCATGTGGCTTCAGCAGTCTGACACATCAAGCTGTTGTCTTTCAACCTCAAACTTACAGGCCCCGACTCAAGGACAGTTCAGGATTTTTCTTAAAATCAGAGTTTACTTGCAGATCAGGGTCATCACAATGTAAAGTCTGTGGGCCGAGCGGGAACTCGTGGGTGGGACCAGCGGGGGAAACTCCACTGCTCATGTTCAATCGGCCGCATAACCAGGAAGTAAACGTGGAAGCTCTAGGCGAGCAATTCTCATTGGTTTGAAAGGCTACCATCTTTCTGTCTGTATATCTACTTCTTATATAAATCTATGGATCACTCACAAAACTGACTGTTAAACTGAAAGAGGACATGTGTCGTAAACTGCGGTAAAACCCCAATTGAGAGGCGTGATACTGATTCCCTGTAGATATCTCCAAAGAATTCTCAGAAAACCTGAATAAAATCGGCATATCCCACATGTCCTAATCGGAAAACGTTACTTTAGGAATATCTTAATGATTTGGAATACCCAAACAGAATATGCTGTTTTCATGACCCGTATATAATATAATCATATTCTGAATAATACCTGTGTTCTTGTTAACACAGTCAGTGAAGAGGCAGACAGGAAGCGGGTGAGAGTGGCGTGAGCTGTAACCATTCCGGTACCAAACCACTCCACGACTCTGAAGAGATCTTTTGGCTATTATGGACAGGAGAAGACAGACTTGAAAACTGTGAATTGTTTGCACCCACATATAACATTTCTCTGCTCTGCTCCCCCTAGCAACTGTCTGTTGATGAAGTCCAAGGTCTTCTTGGCCAAAACGTGGCAGAATTGAAGTCCTATGAAAACCAAACGCTGGTACAGAGTTGGATCAGGGCGCAGCCTCAGTCACAGCTTGATACACTCGCACTGGGACTTACGGGAGGCAGGGCTGACACGACAACCGCCAATCCAACCACCTCCAACGGTGCAAGCTCAACTACGACCGCGACCCCCGGCTCTACAACCACCTCCAACGGTGCAAGCACTTCTACGACCGCGACCCCCGGCTCTACAACCACCTCCAACTCTGCAAGCACTTCTACGACCGCGACCCCCGGCTCTACAACCACCTCCAACGGTGCAAGCTCAACTACGACCGCGACCCCCGGCTCTACAACCACCTCCAACTCTGCAAGCACTTCTACGACCGCGACCCCCGGCTCTACAACCACCTCCAATGCTGCGAGCTCAACTACCGCTGCGACCACCGGTTCTCCAACCACCTCCAACTCTGCAGGCGCTTCTACGACTGCGTCCACCGGCTCTACAACGACCTCCAACTCTGCGACAACTACTGCTGGGTCTGGATCCACCAGCACCACAGCAGGAACAACTGGCACCACTGGTGAGTCCTGAAGATTGTGGTTGCGAGATTTGAAATAAGAGTAGAGATGTGAGGTAGATTGGAAGTCCATCCAACCTTTTGCTACAAAGAGCAGGGACGAGTCTGAAATGTTTGCTTGGGCCTATGATCCCAGGGTATGTCGTACCCATTGTAAGAGTCGGGTACGGGCTATCTGTACAGTTTAGATTGCAAAAGAAAGACAGGAGAGGAGTTAATACAATATATATTATGTAATGTACAGCTCCAAAAAGTCATCCATGCTTGTTTGGTATGTGAGGTAGTAGGTCAACCGGATGAAGGTCCAGTAGCAACTAGCTGGAACGGTGCAATGTCGCCACCTAGTGTGGTGGAGTCGGACATGCTTCCGTCAATAACTCGATTCTCCCCTAGTGTTTGAATACTGGGACAATGGCAGTTGTCCAATTAAATGTCGAGCTGTGACCGGACAGTAACAATGTGAGGTGGGACGATAGAGATGCGAACTCTTTTCCCTCATTGGATGTTATTTCAGAAAAATATGTACAGTTCCATTTTACAAATATCATCAATTCGTGGGCACAATTCAATTTAAAAGATGATTTTTCAACTTGAGAAAGTCACAGTTTGTTGTGAAGTTTGTAAAGAACCATTTAGTTTTGTGTGAAACTTCATCGCCTCGCCTTGAAGTTTTATACTGCAGCTTCAGAAAAACCTCTTTTCATATAATCACGGTATAACGTATGACACTAATTGCAGAACATAGTTAACGTTAGATTGATAAATCGTATGGATCATTCTAAATGTAGTGAAGAATAAGCTGTACGGTGTTACTGATGTCTGATGTGAGTCTGTGTTTGTGTGTTTCTAGGCAGCAGTGGTGTCCGAGTCCGTGCCGACGCTGGCTTCTCCGTCCTCGCTCTCCTCGTGCTCCTCATCACTTCTCAGCACATTTTTGTGTGAGGAAAAACACGTGGCTGTTTAATGTAATAAATAAATGCACTGTATATTCACTAATAGGAGGAAATACTGTCAGAGAGCAGACAGCCGAGGTTACCTCAAACCATAAGTGACATAAAATGGCATCTACTACATGCTATAATACAGGTGAATAATGTATTCTTGATTAATGAATCCTACAGTATGTTCTGACACATTTAACTTTGCATTTCTGTCCTGGTGGTTCAGCTGTTTTATTCGTTAAAATGAAGGCTTAATAGACAAATGAAGGTGATCGTTTCTGCTGTATTTGTGTTGTTGTTATCCTGCGTTTCCCTTTTTTTTTAAGCGCAGGCCTGCCTTGAAAAATGAACAACATTGTCTGGAGCGGTTGGAAATTATTAATAAATTCAGATTGTATGTGATTGCAAAATCATCAGAGCTCTTCATGTGCACGGTTACAGTTTATTAATATGCATCATTTCATCTGTGAGACAAACACCAACAGCAAATTTAGTGACAAAACTATCATGAATATATAAATAAGTCTGAGCTGTAAGTGAGAGAACATCACCCATTTCTCCAATCTAACTTTGTAAAACCCTTTAAGGCAGCAACAACCGAGTTAGAGGCATGAGCAGACATGTTACAGTGTCAGAGGCGTCTTTCATCACAGTCAGATTCACTGGAATTACATTTCAACAGTGGTTCATTCAGGAACACAGCTGCTGTCTGTAGTGTGGTGGACTGATTCATGTGTTGGAAGTTTAACCCTGAGTGACACCACATCAGTTAGTGCTGCAGTTAGTGCTTATTTACATGATCAATTAACCTGCCGATCATTCTCTCAATTCATCGTTTTGTCAGTAAAATGTCAGAAAATAGTGGGAAAATGTCCTGTGGTAAGTTTTCAGAGCCGAGATGAAGCGACAGGATCCCAAAATCCAAACATATATGAAGCAGAAACAAACACGTGTTTGGCCTAAAGCCTTTAAAGAGACAAAAATATAATTTATAAGCGTTTATACACGCCAAGTTCAGTCTTGCAGGTGGGGCAGGTGTGCTTGGCGTCTCTCAGCCGGTCCACGCAGAACGGGATGAGACAGCAACCTAAAACAAAGCTGGAGAGGACAGCAGCAAACGTCGGGATCAATCAGCCTGTTCATGCAATATATTGTACATATACAGAGTTTTGAACATTGTTTGGTCATTTATCTGACTATGTCTTTTTAAAATAAAAGATAGGTGGTGGTTAAATTAATTTTACAAGTCAGTTTCTTATGGTCACATCTACAGCTGCCACCACACTGTGTAACTAATCACACCTGGTCGAGTTCAGACTCATTTAAACACGCATGCAGTTAGCTGAAGTTGTGTTCCCGCTTTTTCTGTTTGATCCAGAATTAAATATCTTGAACACACATGACATTCATGGTCCTCAGAGGATGAATCCTCATCAAGACTTTGCAACTAGTGCCATCAATATGTCGAAATGTGTGCTTGTCTAACACTTCAGACTAAACTATGAACCAGACTTCTGTCAGCCTCGATTGCTTTTAGCTAATAAATTGCTAATGCATGCTAGCGAAATCAGCAGATTGGGTCAAACAGTAAAAAAATCTCCTGTTTTTAAAACCTGGGTCTGTTTGTAAATGGATCTGAAGGTGGTTACCCTCGTCGAAAGCCTTTTAATCACAGCGGGTAAGTGCAAATGTTTAAACGTGTACATGCTAACAGTGTGTAGCCCCCTTTTGAAAAAGCTAAATTGAATGTGTTAGCTTTAGCACTGGCTATTATTTGTGAGTGTTGCAATGGCTTTGAAATCCTCTAATCTTCTACTTTAAATAAAAATTGGTGGTGAAAGCGTTCATTCCCACGAGGTTTCTTGTTTTCACGGACTAAAAGCAACTTCAAATGACAGATTTGGCCAAGTACAGCTCAGACAAATCTATTTTGACTTTCAAAAAAATAGTCCAACTTTTTGGGAAATAACCCTGACATAAGAAGATAGAGATCACTCTCATTCAGGGCCGTAACCAAGATTTTTAGAAACACTGGGGTCATGCCCACCCCCAGACTGTTAGTCTTCATATATATTATAATGGAGCAGCTGGTGCTCACTCCCTCTTACCCACAGAGGAAGAGTCCTCCACAGAAAAGGTAGGTGAGCAGACCGGCGGAGTAGTTCACCTTGGACAGAACTGTCTGATGGCACTTAGGACAGGCGACCTGAACTGGACTGTCTCCCAACGGGCCGACCGGCACTGGATGAAATGAGGATGGAGAGGACCATGAAAAGTGAGGACAGCGTGGTGAACAGACGAGTTAAAGTTAAAGGACGTTACTGGTCTACAAGTATTCTGCTGTAAGTGGGCTTCTTCATATCACACACACACACACACACACACACACACACACACAGTGTAGACTCACCAACAGGCATTTGTACATTCGCCATTGTTCCTGTAAACAATTCATACCAAAGATTTGGGTAAATAAAAACAAATAAAAACAAGATTTAAAACAAGAAAAGAAAGAATTGTTCTTCCTTCACCTTCACATAATAACATAAACATAAATAGACACTATAAATGTGGAATAAATGTTATTTATTCAGCTGGTATTTTAAACTAGAGAGTTTGTGTTCCTCGTGATTTACACACAAATGAACACAACATGTAATTCTTGTTTAAACATGCATTTGTCAAACAGTATTGAGACTTATATTTATACACTATATCATTGTGCAGCAGTGCGGACAACCTAACAAGAAGAATTACCTGCTCAAATACCTAAATGTTAACTAAATTCCTATAGTTTAACACATCAACCATGACTTTTAAAAAACAAAGGCAGAGTACTCACAGTCTGTGTGGAGGGATGTTTGACTGCAGCGAGCACAGTTTCTCTCACTGTGGGCTTCACCTTCCCTGCCAACCTTATTTTCGTCCAGGAGTCATAAGATTGCTGGAATTGCCTGTGTGAATTTCTGTGACCCAGCCCCGTTACCAACCGGATGAGCGGGGAAAATATACAACCGAAGATTTCCAATTTCCCAGATCAGTGCGTGAGAACAGCTCTCAGCTGGGTTGTCTCCTCGATGCAATCTGACTTCACCACAGAATGTTTTTTATCATAATTAGTGTGCACACTTTTGTGTTTTTAGCCCTTTTTTGTTTCTTCTTATCCACTTCTTTGTGGGCTTGAAGGATTAATTCAATATCGTCTTAGTGTCGGTGTAAACTTGACATGCTTTTGTAAGCAGTTCTGGAGAAAGACAGCTGATAATTGAGTCTCATCGGCCCAAAGCGTCTTTCTTCAGGATGTTGACGCCCAGAAACAAACAAAAATAATAAGGAAATAAGAACAAATAAAGACAGAGGGCAGAGTCTCCACAACACACTTAAACAGGGTCATAAGTGATGATTGAGAGGGATTATGTTTACAGGCTACTGCAGCAAAGATGGAATAATACCTGGTGTATTGGAAAACATACAACCGTCTCTGTGGCTGAGAGAGTCGCAGTGCATGAAACCAACAGAAGACAAATAACCTTCCATTCAGGCTGAAATTAACAGCACATGCTCCTGCTGCTGCAAATTAGATCTGGTATTTAACTCTTTTACAGACGAGCAGTACGGTTCATCAGTATAAATATCCTTAAAGGAGACGGATGGCATTTTTCAGTGTTTTACTTGAAAATTAAATGAAAAGACAACAAGTAGAGAGTCTATTTTCCTTCTGAGATAGAAGTAAATAAAGTGTATTATTATTAGTACACAGTTCATTTGTAAGGGAAGATTTTCAGCCATAGAGTCGTATGTGTTAGTAAGTTTAGTGAATGTGGAGCTTGTTAAATTAACCTTTTAGGTAAATGTTACCCTTCTTAGTTAACATTTATCAGGTGGCCAGAAAGTCCAAATCTTCACACTAACCCTTCATGTCTTCTGCAGTTTTCTTTCTTAAAAAAAAAGTCATTTATTGGGGTGTCATGGTCGTCCAAGTCAAGTCAGGTCCATTTTATTTATGCAAGTCTCATGGGGTTTTACAATATTGTGTCAGTTCACTGGCTGTAAAAACTTACAAACCAGCCACAACACACATACAAATATATATTTACAGGGAATCAGAGATAGTTGGATAGTAATAAATAAAAAAAACACCTCTTCAGAGACAGATTCAGAACAGAATGAGTTTCTCCTGTGAGCCACGCTCCCCACGTCTCTTAAGCCTTCACACACAGGTGTCGTCACACCCTGATTGGCTCGGAGGTGAACGCCCCCAGCTGCTTTCACTCACTGATCAGGAGCCAGTCTCCCCACAGGTGATCTGAATCCACCGCAGTCAGTCCAGAGGGATTTTCCAAAATTCAGCCAAAACACAAACAAAGAAAGTCACACAATGAGACTGTTACAATATGTTCAGTGTGCGACAACACCACCACTCTAGATGTGATGTAGGGTTGTGAAGACAGAGGGTGAACCACAAAACCACAAAGTCCCTGGTCTTAATATAGAAATATTACAACATTATAAAAAAAATACTGTCTAATTTATGAATAAATCAATCAATCTTGTTCCCTTTTGCACAGAACAGTGACCACAGATGTGTAGAGTCATTGACAAAGCAAAAAATAAAGAGAATTTCTTCTTCATCTCTGCAATCGTCACTCTGTTGTGCTTGTTAGCTGATTTGTAATCAGAATCACCTGAAGAGTAACAAGAACTGAGAACAGGTGCTGCCATCTTCTGGTGAATCAAACAGGGTGTGTGTGTTGTTTACTGAGTGAAGTGCAGCCACTCATACATTTTTATTTATACAAACAACACATTGTACATTGTTTTTAACCAGAAGAGAAATCTGAGAAATCCGGTAATTTTATTTATTTGACTCCAAAATGAGCCATTCTGAACGAGCACGTTTACTTCTTGTATCAGGATGTTGAATGTAAGACCTTTACTTGTAACTGTGGTGTTATATAAGATCTGGGTACTTTCATCCAGCTCTTTATTAATTTGTGAGCAGCCGTTGAAGCCTACAACAAGCCTAATTTGATGGAGATGACTGATTAATGTATTGAAAACCTTTTTTTCCCTCCCCTTAATTCATTTCCCTTTCTAAAATTCATTAATTTGTACACACTTAGAAAGTTTAAACTCTACGTGTGGGGCCAGTAAAAAGAGCAGCAATTGTCAAAAAGAAAAAATATAAGGTTGATTCTGTATTTCTGACGCAGAACAAATGTTTTAATCCACAACCAGTTCCAACGATCAGACACCGACCGCGATAAAACACAGGAGGGACAATAAGATGAAAGATTTTTTAATCAGTAAAAACAGGTGCAATATTTCACATGTAAACAATTGCAGCATCTCATTCTTAATACCTGAATAGTTACAAAGAAATAATATTTGTAGAGACTCAATGATTCCTGTAAAAATAGATCCGTTTTAACAAAAGCATTATATCCCCTTCAAAAAAACACAAAAAAACGAAAAGAAAACAGAAAAATCTTGCTAATTATTTCAAGTGCTCTGAGGCTCGCCTGCCGATCAGCGAGCAGGTGAACGTCTTCAGTATTAAATAAGTCTCAGCTTCATTAGTAGCCCTCTCTCGCCCCGCAGCCAGATTCTACCTCACCGACCTGTAGTTGTGCATTTACCTGCTGCTCAACGTTAACGTAAGAGACGATGACTGGAACATGTTGTCATCGTCTCTCAGCGTGTGAGTGCATACTGTAAATTCTCAAACAGTGGCAGAGAACCAGGCTTTTGTTTCTTATATTTCTTGTTCCTCATAAACGAACAAAAACTTCCTTCATGTTTTTAGTTTAACAAAAAGAGAAGCTGAGCGAGTCTGTTGTTCTGCTGATGGAAGCTGTGAATGTTGCAACCAACAATTATCTTCGTTACCAATGAATCTGTCGATTGTCGTTTTAGTTGACAAAATGTCAAAATAATTGTGAAAAATGCTCCTCAAAATATCCCAGAGCCCAAAGTGACATCTTCAAATAGCTTTTATTGTCTAAACCACCAGTTCAAAACCCAAAGACTCTTCATTTACTATCATAACTGACAAAGAAAAGCAGCTAAAGTCCTTACATTTCAGCAAATGTTTGACATTTGTGCTCAAAAAAATATCCAAAACAATTAATCTAGTGCCCAAAAAGCTGGCGATTCATTTTCTTTCTATTGACTAATACATGAATCAACTATTTGTTTGTCTTGTGTTAAAGAAGACTTAAAATGTTCAGGTTTTAAACTGCTGATCAGACGAAACAAACTATTTGAGGACATCACTTTGGGTTTCAGGAACATGTGATTGGCACTGACACTGTTTACCTTTACCTGGCCTTTATCTGTTCGTGCTGGCCACATTTGCCGGCTATTATCTGAGCCTTGGCCTTCATTTAAATACCAGCTTTTGCATAAGAACTTACAGCGACTCAGGGAGGGTGGGGAACTTGGCTGCAGGGCTCGGTGTAGTACGATTAACTCAGGTTACGTCTTCAAACTTCAACAGTCATTACATTTCTGAAAGCACAGCGTCAGGACTGAGTAGTTTTTGTTTTTAATTGGACAGTTGGCACTTGGTTCCAATACTAGTGTGTTCCTCAGAGCGGGTAATCCCACCATCATCACAGCACTTTAATGTTGTATTCTGACTCGGACCAACACTGATGTTTTCCTCGCTGCTTCTCCGCCCTCTTTTGAGTGTTTCCTCACATCTATCCTGACTTAGCAGCAGTCTTAGATGTTCTCCTGACAGATCAGAACTGTCATTCCATCCTCTTTTCCTCTCACGACAACATTTTTAGGTCTTCGCCCTGTGGGCTTCGAATGACCTCCTCAGCTCAGCTTCATTTAGCTCAGAAATCCCTCCTGTTTCACCTCTTTTGTCTTCGTTTCCTGGCCCTCTTTTCGCTTCTCTCGCTCTCAAGATTCCCCGCGGGACTCGTGGTCATGAGGCCATATGGCTTCTTTTCTGTTCTGCCTCTTTTCTCTCCACCTCCACCTGCTCTTTAGCCTCCGTCCTGTCCTTCAGCGCCCTCAGCAGGACCCTGAGCAGCGTGTTCTCGTTCAGCAGGTTTTCAGAGGCGTCTGCCAGGTCCTGCAGCCGTCTCACCGCCTCCCCGAGCTGCCTGCTTTTCTCCCGGTGCTGCTCCTCTAAGCTTTGTCTTTCCTGCTGCAGCTCCGAGTTCTTGGCCTCTAAGGTGCGAGCGTCAAACGTCAGCCGCCTGTTGTCGCGCCACAGCTGCGCCAGCTGTTGGGAGAGGCGTTCGCGTGCGTGACGCAGCGTCTGAACCTCCTGCTGGAGCGCCAGAAACTCGGCACGGAAGATGCCCCCCGGCCCCTCGCCCTCCGCCTCGCTAGAGGACGTCGCTGGTTTGTCTGCGTATTGTACGGAGCCGGAGTGCTGCAGGATGAAGCGAAGGAGGTTGGGTAACGTGATGGGCCGGTCGTCAGGAAACTTCACACTAAAATGTTTTCTTGAAGAAAAACAAGAACAGAGAAAACAAGAGTGAAAACACTTGTGCTGAAATTCACTGATAATATTGTGGTGAGACTCATGTGAGACGCATTATATCGATTGCGAACTGACAGCGCTCGAGACGGATGTTTCTGATCAACTGTTTGGTCTATAAAATGTTAAAGAAAAGAGTGAAAATGCAAAACACAAACTCCTAAAGTCCAAAAGGATGTCTTCAAATTGTTTGTGTTGTCTGATTAACAGTGTAAAACTGAACTTTCACATAAGACAAACATACATAAATACATAAAACAGCAATCCTCACGTGTGTCAATCGAAGGAAAACTCCTCACCAACTATTTTGATAATTGATTAGTCGTCTCAGTCAATTGTCACACATTTGTTGGTTCCTGAAATTTAAGGATTTGCTGCTTTTCTTTGGGGTTTTGGTTCAACAAAAGTAGTAATGAGCATCTTCCTTTTTTTTGACATCGTCAACTCTTGGATGAGAGGTGAAACGTCTTCAAAGACAAAAACCAAATCCAGTTGCGTTCGATTCAATTTCCTTGAGATAACTATGACCTGGATGAATGAGAATATTCACAGGCCTCCTGAAAATAATCGTTATTTATATCATCAGTTATCAAAACAGCTTCCAGATTCAGCTCTGACACGGTACTCTGGTCGCTGCCAGTCAAATGTCCATGGATTATTGGGAAATGCAAATGTCGGTGCATTTGCATGTGTCTCTCTTACCTGTATTTGGGAAAGAGAAGAATAGAGGGCACGTGATCCACCATGAACTCCCACGGGAGGTCGTTACGTGCAACATTCACCCTACGCAAACAAAATTAGGATGTATTACTTACACATTTCTCTTATAAATGTTAATGTCAACATTAAATCCTTAAATTATATTCAGCTTACTACTGACATTCTTACTTTCTTAATGAAAACACACTGTACTGACACAAAAACCTGTACTAACAGTCAGAGATAAAACCTACTGTACCTGGCAACAGTGATGGTGCTGTTTCCCTGTAACAATCTGGCCAGCTGGATGAGGACGTGGTTGAGAACAGAACAAAATCCACACCACTGAGTGTAGTAGAACAGCAGAACGTCCTACAGGAGAACAGACAACAGCTCAAGTCCATGAACTCAACACAGCTCACCTTCAGACCGAACATCAGTCACTGTACAAAGCATGCAACACTGTGAGATGGGTACATAGAAGAGAACTGGCTTCTGGAGAGGTGTAATCGACTCCCATTCAACATCAGCTGGTTTTTGGATGGTGCCTGAAAAGCGTGACTGTATTTGAGTCTTCTCTCACCTTTTGGACGTCCATGACAGAAGGCAGGAAGGAGGCAGTGTTCAGCTCTGTGATGAGGGGGCGAGGCGACGAGTGCTGGTGTTTGTCTGGATGCCTGGTTTCCCCCTCTTTGCCCTCTTTCCTCTCTTCCTCCCCCACCAGGTGTCTCTGAAGGAGGCTGTATGGAGCACTGAAGTTCCTGATGAAGGCCTCTTTAATTAGACGATGAAAGCAGAGAATTACTTCTAGAATCATATTCAATCATGACACAATCAGCTGGGGTGGGCCTCAGTCAGCCCTTAGTTACTTTTTTAGTTTTGCTCAATTCTTGGATGCCAATGTGATCATGGTGATGTTATTTGATCCAATAGACACTCAACAATCGTACAGAGGCAACCTTTGACATAGCAATCATAAAAAAAGTTTGTCCTACGGCACTTTTTCATGACATTAATTAATAAACAGGCCAACACTGTCTGGTGTTTGTAGATAACAGTGGATCAAGAAACACATCCAGAACCGTTACAACGCCAACTTTATCTTTTCTGTTCATGAGAAACATTAAAATGCAGATCACCATGACATCATTACACATACTCTAGGATAAAATATTTACTCTCACATAGAACTTTAAAGGCCGCTACACAAGTTCTTTGTGTATCTCAAGGAAATTGAATCGAACGCAACTGGATTTGGTTTCACCTGGTGAAACGTCTTCAAGACAAAAAACAAATCCAGTTGCGTTCGATTCAATTTCCTTGAGATAACTATGACCTGGATGAATGAGAATATTCACAGACAAGTTCTTTGTGGTCTCAAACTATGCAAACGACAATGAAACTGAGACATCTCAGGTGATGTGCATGATATGCAAAATGGTAAAACAGCACCAAACCGTGTCCACAGAATCAGGGGATTCAGACAGACACTGAACAGACTCTGTAACTTTCCATTCGACTTTCACAAAAATGACACGTATAGACTGTAACTGTGCTCACCAACGTACACCCAAACCCAACAACAGGCGCCAACACAGATCTCAGAAATGTGTTTCTAAACCAAAGCTGTATCCAACTTATTGGACTTGAGCACATAAAGTCCAGACAAGACCTTTCTACATTTAAACCTAAACATTTCTAACTGTCTCAAAAACAAAGATGAACAGCTACAGCTTTTAATAAAATGGCCATTTCTATTAGATGTACATAAGAGCATAAGAGCATCAAGCCAAACAGAGCCATGTGATATGAATGGAACACTGTCTTACCCAGAGACTCTTTCAGTGTGGTTTCTGGATTGCGGTGAAGAACATAATGAACCTCATCCTTCAGGTTCACGATAGCTGCAAACGACCCGTCGCCGCTCCCGCCGCCAGCCTCCCGGTGAGGAGGAGAAGCACTTTTGTTGCCCGTCGCTCCGAGCCTCACCGCCAGAGGCCAGTTCAGAGCGACGTCCAGCACGTAAAACCTGAGCGTCCTGTTGGTCTGACACCAGAGCCCCGTGATCCCGTCTCCTTCCCGCCGAGGGCCAGAGGGTGGAGGTGTGGACGAAGGTGGGGGCGTGGGGGGAACTCTTTGCATGTCTGGCTCCTCTTTGGCTTGTGAGTCATTGCGTTGAGGTTTGACTTTCCTACAGCAGGCACTGTATTGACTAAAGGGGCTGTAGTCGCTCAGAAAGTTGCTACAGCCCAATGAGGTTGTGGTTTTTATGGACGTGGGGTCCAGCTCTCGGTGCAGGCAGCAGTGTCTGAGATAAGACTGCAGCACGTCTCCTCCCTGGGCCGAGGAGGAGAAGGAGCAGCAGACGGAGGAGCGGGTCAGGAGCGACCGCGACAGGCGGAGACACACCTCGCACACACTCGTACTGGACTCTGGGAGGAGGACCGACTGGCAGCACTGCGAGTGGGAGGTAAAACCTTCATCCGAGCTGGAGTGGTTTGTGTTGTCACAGGAATGATAACGCACAGCAATGTCTGCAACCTGAAAGACAAAAGACCCCCTTTAGTAATAATATTACTAAACAAGACTCCCAGATTTATAGCTACAAGTTTAACACTTACTGACCGCCAGCGTTACACAGATGAGCAGACTGAAAAACTGTATTTACAACCACAGATCAAGTAGCTGATACTCCATCCCCGCTCACCTGCTGTAGTATGGGGTTGGGGCTGGACCCGAGCGGATTGTGTGGCAGGAACAGCAGCAGCGCCGGGCCTTTAGTCAGCTCACGCTCCAGGAGGCGGGACTTTGTTCCCGGAGGCTGCAGCCAGTGGAGGACGGTCTCGTGGTGTTCGAACACCCAGCTGCAGATGGCCTCTGATGTGAAGTTGCGCTCGCTTCGAGGGAAAATCTGACAGAGGAAAACAATCCCAATCCCTTAGTATACTCCCTGAATTACAGATACACATTTTTCTAAAACATCTTTTCATGTACACCATCATGACCTGCTGACTTTTACTCACCAAAGAGGAGTTTAATCTTCTGTAAAGGTAAACTGTCTCATCTTCCTGTAGTGGGATGGCCTCTGCCACCTGTTTGTTGGTCACAACCCCGAAACGTACAACACCACGGAAATCTGCACCAGGAAAACAGAGGCACTCAGAAGACTGAAAACTTCTGTCCTTTATAAACTCACTTCCAGCGCATTTGATAAAGCGAATGCGTACACAAGACTGCAGACTCAACACTGACATTAATCCATTTTACCCACCACTGAACGTTTTAAAGCCCACTCACTCTTATCTCCAATGTTAAATTGACCAAGATTCACAAACAAGGCCATTTCTAATCCAATACTTGACATGATGTCATTAAAGCCTAAAACAAATGACCTGGCTTCAGTGCCATATGATGTCTTCTTACCCCTTTTTAGAGCCTGCAGAGCAGAGGACAGATATGTGATGTACCCCGGTGGCTGAGGGGAGGAGTTGAACTGGAAGAAACCCACCACTCGAGGCTACAAATACACAAGAGACAGCCAATTACATTCTAAAGTATCATATGGAAATACAGTCTTATTCAAAACAGACACTTGTGTAATGCACACAGATTATGTAATGCAACTCAACAACAGCAGGACTTTCAGGTCTTTCCGTAAAGAGAGCTAACATTAGTGACTTGACATGTTTTTTCAATACCTCGTGATAGGAGAGGAACTCTTTCAGTGTTGCTCTGGATGGGAGGTAAGTGAGCGGAGTGATGACTCTGAGGATAAAACTTTCCACATACGGAGCCAAAAACGGACCCTTGTACTCAATAGGCCCAAACCTGCAGCACAGAATAAATAAGTAGATGAGATGACACACAGGAATTAAACATTAAAGTTCAAGTGAAAGGAGCAGCGGTGCTATCTCATACAGCAAATGCTCGAGACAAGACAAGATGGATTTTAATGTGTTAAAGCTCGGACACATCAACAACTGACACATTACAAACCAAAGCCACTGATGCAATGATCAATGTGTAAAGCTTTCCACCAGCCAGAATTAGAGCTTGTTAAACCACAGCAATCTTATCAATTGAGGCAGGAATGTTAAAGTCACGGTCGGGCTCTTCTGTTTCATACAAATAACTTTGAGAGGACGAGCGTTCTCCGTCTTACCTTCTATAAAACAAATGGATGATCGGGTACTGATAGAAGCGGTTTTGCTTCCTGCATTTCCCCTGACTCCACCAACAGTTAACGGCCACAAACTGCACCTGTGTTTGTGTGAGAAACAAAGAAAAAAGGGTGGAACCAAGAATTTCCAGACTACAGACATGGTATGATGTGTTTTCATTGTCCGGGTCAGAGCTTGATGAACTACATCCCAACAGTCAGACAAGTACAAGCTCATTTTATGAGCTGTATTTACTCTTCTAGCTGTCTTTGTAGGTTGACATGCATGTTACCATAACATCAAACCACTGTTTGTTGCTACCTTATCAGCGGTCATCAGTTAAGGTTGTTATCTGATATTGAAACAACTTTGCATAGTGTTTGTCGTGTCCTCAGGTGTTCTGTACCTGTCTGGCCAGCTTCTTAGCGACCTGCTGCACTTCCTGCCGCGCAGCCATCGAGTGAGCACACCACGGCGCGTAGAAGAAGATGAGAGACACCTCCGCCATGCTCCTGAGACGCTCCACCTGGAGAGAAAATGTTACAGACATGTCACAGACCATGCGATTGTGCAAGATTTCAATTCTGTGAGATCATGTCTGTATCTTTGAATCTCACCTGGTCTAGCTGACCCATGTAGAGGTCCACTACCGGGGCCTCGGCAGAGAAGAACCGCACCGGAGGCCGAGCCGATGCCACCACATTCTTAGCGCGGCTACAGAAAGAGAATTTAAAAAAAGACTTCAGTGCATATTCAAAGTTTCCTGCATCAAACTAAACGCTTTCCACTCTGGAGTCGTCACAGGTGGAGAAAGACTGCCACAGTCACGAGGCAGGGAGTGCCCCAGATCATTTGTCTACAATTTGCTTCTCCACTGGAAGTTTACTCTGTGATGTTTAGTAACATCACGGCTTACAGCTGGAACTATTGACTACTCTGCCATTATTATTTTTAGTTTATCATTAATCTGTAGAGTCCAAAAATAGTACAAAAAATACATTTTAAAAAAGTCCAGTTGCCAAAAGGCCAAGGTGACGTCTTCAAAATTCTTGTTCTGTATTAGAAACTAGACAATGTTGGCGTTACTTCTATAATAAGTGGGGATTTTAATGAGTAAACGACTCATCGCTGTTAAGAATTTAACAGATTAAAAATATAATAACCAACAATCAGTGATGGGCACAAATACATCAAAAAGTATCATATAACAAATTACAAATATACTTCCTATAAATATAGCAAAATAAAATACAAAATACTGGTATGAAGAAATGCATTTCATCAAAATACACTAATTTGCCATTCAAAAACTACAACACGACATTTAAAATGACTTAAATGAAGTCATTATTTTATTTTGTGTTCGTGTTTTGTGTAGTTTATCATTCAAGTAACTTGGTGTTTACTTTGTGTGTTTGTTTTAACTCCTGATAGGCTTCTCTGATTCTGCATCAAACGTAGACCAACGTTAGTGGTTCAAACAGTTTTATAACGGAGAATTGTCCAATATAACTCATATATCATCAATGATTAACCGATAATCGATTGATAAGGAAGCTGACTATAAACTTTGAAAACTGCTTAAAATTTGCACCCTAAAAATAAAAAGTCAAATTATTAATTGTTAAATCAAAACAGCTGTAGGTTCTGTATATTGTATGTAATTTACTAATAAAACAATTGTGATCAGGTCTACAGATTGTACTGGATATACTTTTGTACTTCTACTACTACTTTTACTCAATTAAACACTGTTCCAGCACTAGAAACAGGATGTGTCTGAGATCATTTGTCTACAGTTTGCTTTAAGTTTCAGTCCTAACAGCTGTAACCTCCACAGCTGGTTCACTGGAGGATCAATGTGTTGTTTACTACACAGCAATGTCTGTTAATGGACTGTCCCCTGGGTCACTTACAAACACACCTCAAGGATATCCTGAAGGAGTGACAGAGAGTAAATACACAGTTTAAAAGATTTAAACCAGGGTTAATCCTCTTGTCCTACAGTTCACGTCAGTTTCAGATCAGCAGCACAACATATGAAGACCCCCCACCTGGTTTTTGAGTAACCAGCTCATTATGAAGGTTAGCTAATTAACGGTTTGCTAATGCTACAACAACATTTATCTCCACGTAACCACTAACGTTATGTTCAGTCATGATGTCCCGGAGGTCTGTTAGCCTGGAAACTAGCTCACACTGACAGGCTGAGGAGAGAAGCTGCTGTGATTGACGCTGCTGACAGTTACCTGCATGTGAATTTGACGGCCAGGACGAGCAGGACGCCGAGCACGAGAGCCCCGCAGAGTAGTCCCGGTCTCCGGGCCATCAGAAACAGCACCTGCCGGAGAGACTGCCGCACCCGGCGCAGCATTACAGGCTGTCGTCGGCTCTCCGTCCCATTTATACGCCCCGGGCGCTGCTCAACGCGTCCATTAGCCCAACGGGGGCGTGTAGGGAAGACTGGTTAGACGGGGGACACAGCTATCCTGGATTGGACATCGGTGCTGCTGGTGTGTACGGTATTCAAACGCGGTCAGACCAACCTTTCTTCCCCACGTAGACTTTTCACTTCCGCAACAATGACGTAAGGGAGAGACGGTAAAGTGCTGTCGGCGGTAAACGCGAGATTTGTGCCGGTAACACAAAGTAAACAATAACATTTATAATCAGTTAGATTTATGTTCTGATGAATTTAACTGCTATACGTAACTATAATGTTTGAATTCGACCGCAATAAGTGTCTTTGTGATTATTTTTGCGTTTTGAGTCCTACGCGCTCTTTTGAGATGGTCCCTGCGTTGTTATGGCGACAACCGTTGCTGCCATGGCGACTAGCGAACGCAAGAGGGCGGTGTTTTCAAAGTCACAGTCAATTAAACTTTATTTAAATAGCAACTTTCGACACACAATTAAGGCCTACTTCACAGGCAAGCTATTGATTACATTTATTTTTCATCAGTTGTTTTTTTCTCTTTGCTTCTCTGAACATAAAGATGACAAATATGAATTGTGTAAATCATTCTATACATATTCCATGTAGTTAATTCCACTTGAACTGTAAATTAAAAATGGTCCCTGGTCATAAAATAATGGCTATAAAACATTTTAATCAAAAGAAAGGCTAAAAATGTAGTTCTTTTAAGTTTTAGCCAGGCCTTAGCTCAAATTGTAGTTATTAGTTTATTTAAATCTGTATGGGACAACAGATCCATACAGGGAAATTCTTCTCTCAACTTCAAAACAACGACAACAAAATAAAATCTTAATTAAAAATACACAACTGGGAATATATAAACATATAGTTGGACTATATATATATATAAAAATATACTTCATGTAAAAAGATATTGTTGGCATATGGCAGACAGTGTACATAACACTGAGCCTGTGGAACCCATTCAGTATATTTATAGATTCATTCAACCTGATCTTATGTAGGATTATTCGTAAAGGTCAAGCGATGTAGTGAGTTAAATATAGTTGGAAACATATCTTTGTCAAATGTAGTGTTGCTTTGCAGGTACAAAAATAGCAGATGGGGGAAAAATACAGGAGTGTTATTTCAGATCTGTTCAGACACTGTTTATAATGTACATACTGTAATTTCTTACACTGTTTATTTCATCTAAAGCTCCTGCACAAGTATACGAGCAGACAGACATTTGGATTCAGCTTTTCTTATAATCATAGTAATCCTCTTTGTATTTAAACTGTTCAGAAATTACAGCGTCATGATAGAAACAAATCCGCACAACATCATGTAAAAATCTTTATTTTTTCATTAGACAACATTGAAGAACAAAAATCACAGTGTAGAACTTTTAAGTGCAAATAAACTATGGGAAAAAATAAAGTCTTTGATTAGCTCTACCCTCCCATCACATGAAAACAGAATGTTTATGAACGATAAAAAATGTGCTAAGCAATATTTGTCAGCAGAGCCAGCAAATAAAATCTGTTATGAAAACTTTCTGTTAAAAAATCATAAAAATTAGAAAAAAAAGATCTGTTTCAGAATCTCACAAAAATTAAGAAAAACATAATCTAAGTGCCACATGTATTGTGAGATGTTTTTGTTTTCCCTTGAATCACTTAGAAAAAGTCTGACGTTCCCATCAGGCTGCAGAACGACAAACTTCAACATTTGACACATTTCACAATCATGTTGCCGAACCTCGCAGCGCTCTACGGATCAGACAGCTCTGTAGGACCAAGATCACAGTCAAACTGCCCTGAAGACCCAAAGAACATCATCGAAGTGTATGCAGGATAAGAATTTGTCACTTACTATAAAACTGTTTCCTTCAAACAGATACTTTTAAAGCTGCAGTTGTTCATTTAACTGGATTACGTTATTAAGACATTTTTAGTCAAACAAAAATGAATTTAACGATTGTTGTTTTGTTCTACCTTCAGTAGCCAGGTCACAGACATCTTGGTGCTACAAAGCTGTCAGGAATCTCCTTACGAGGCCGTCCTTACTACGACCGGTGCTGGAACATGACTAATCATTTGCATAACTGCCCTCTGGACCCTTTTAGGCAATGTGGTTTGTGAATGCACTGTACACGCAGAGAGAGATCACTGCAGTAATCTCTTCTTATCAATAACACCACAGTTATCTCACCCTTTCTCAGCTTGTTGGCTTTGTTTCTCCTACGAAAGCTCAATGCCTCTTTTGTTCCACATGGCAACCATCCAGCAGAGAGACATGACCGGAAGCGAGGAAACTTCCCTTCCAACAGCAAAGAAGCCAGTCTCGTGTGATTTCACTGCCAAAAATATAAACACTTGTCCTCTTCAGCAGCTGGATTTCTGGCTATTTTATTTTTGCTGTGATGTGTATGGCGTTAATTGGGGCGCTGACTGCATGCAGTTTGTTACAGCGCCTGTGTCTCTGGGTGCATCAGCTGCTGCACCACCATGTCTATATTAATAATGGGACTGAAGTACAGAGCCCAGTAGAAGAGGCAGTTGCACACAAACTGCGGGACAAAAGGCCACAGGAGGGCGAACGCAAACCCCTGAGATAACATCTTCCACAAGTGGTTCCACATCTTGTGCGGCAGAGACCTGAGGAAAGTGGGAAATCTAAGTTAGTGTATGTAGCCAACCCTGCATTCAACAGAGATAAAATTAAAAGATGTTTCACTGATCCCACAGTTTGTAAAAGAGTCATCAAGTTACATGAAAGGCACCTAAAATGTATCGTTAGAATCATCATTATTAAAAGTGTTTGCATTCTTTTTAAAAAGAGAGGAATAAACAAAAGCAGAAACAGAAAGCTCATTGTTCCCTCTGTGTCTACCTGATCGTGGCTCTTGTCCAGAGTCTCCACAGTGCGCAGCCTTCCAGCACAGACAGCAACATGGTGTTGACAATGATGAAGCGAGATGTCCAGTAGTGGACGGCCAGCCAGTCCCAAGCGAACTCTGCTATCAGCTGGTACGGAAGCAGGAGGTACTTCACGAGAAACTCCGCCCACTGTCGCCAACTGGGCTCCAACTAACAGACACAGAACCATCACGGAAAACAAAAGAAGAAGAAGTCATTTAAGTTATTTTTTACAGTAAGATATAAAGAAAAAGCCTCGTAATTGTCCACTGTTGACTCCTTTTAGAGTAGCTGTTACTATATGTGACCCATTTCTAGATATTCACATCTTCAGTAGGAACAAACTTTCCTTAATATTTGTCTGTTTTGGTCTTTTAATTGTTGACTTGTTGACTAAAAGGTGGTGGTGAATCGATCATAAAAGTACCTGCCGATTCTACCTCTTATAAGATTGATGCCTTCTATCTGGCAGGTCGCAAACTGTCACCTGTGTGTTGAGGAAGCTGCCCTCCACCGAGTGGTCGATGTTCACGATGGCCGGGCAGCAGGTGTGCAGGAAGGGCAGGAAGGTTTCCGAGTAGTCGAATAAATACAGATAGAAGAGCGTGAGACGAGGGGAGCGCTTCAGTGCGTACAGCAGGAACAGAGACTTCCCTGCATTAGCAGCCTGGAGGAGTACAGAGAAGGCGGATGATCATACAATAAAAAAGTATTACCAACATGGGAAGTTAACGACAACAGGACAAATCTTTTCAACTAACAATGAAATAATCAATTCTCTGAAAAGGCTAATGATCGGCTCGTTACCTTGTATTCCCAGAGGTTCTGCGGAGGTTTGACCCCCAGGGTTTTAACTCTGTCCAGTTCAGCCAGAACCGCCCGTCGGTGAGCCTGATTTTCGATGTTGTAAGGAGGTTTTAACAACTCTTCATCCCCCAGCATCAACAGCAGCCTAACGCGAAGAAATAATCACCACACGGCATGAACACAATGATCTACAGCATGAGCTGCAACACTCGTTAAGCACTTTGGGATAGTCTTTGCAGGTCTTCACCTCAACATAGAAGAATGTACTACAGTTCTACAGTTAATATTAATAAATATGGCTAAACTTTCTGTTTTGCATGTTCAAATCTGGTCAAGAAAGTAAACAAAAATGTCATTTATCTACCTCCCATTGACGTTCTCCTGCTGGAAGGGTTCCCTGTAAAGCTGGGCCCAGGGACCCAGGTGATCGAGCCAGGACACGACTTCCTCCGGCGTCCAGCGAGACACAGGCTTACTGATCAGCGGGTCATGCTGGTCGACCACACCGCTGCTCCAGTGATACACCAGCACCATCACCTGGAAACACACAGGCATTAACAACCACAGTGCATATCACTAGTTTACCCTGCTTATACTGCACCAGGGTGCGTTTTGTTCAAACACTGGTGTTTGTGAGGAGATGGGGTTTTACAAGGTGGCCGGAACCCCTCATGGGCCAGTCTGGTGCCGGTCTAGCCTTTGAGCCTCCAGCAGATTCAGTTACTGTGTCCTGCATGAATCAGCCACTGCCAGTAGAGGCCACTGTGTGTGTTTGACTTAAACCTGCAGCAACTTTGACTCATCAAAGTATAAAAAAAGTAACAACTAATGAGCATTCATCGCTTAACGTGTGCACAGCCTCTGTGTTGACCGAGCTCTGTAAGGCTGCAACTACATGTGTGTTTCGGTGACGAGGTCACTTCTAAACAAAGAAGAATAAGCATGACTAAAAATAAAATTCCTAAATCTGACTGCCATGCATGACAGTTTACCCCCACTGCCATTAAATTCGTCATGGCCAGCCGTTAAAGCCGAGCTCAGACTACAAGAGTTTTAAAAATCAGTTTAACTCCACAAGTGTCCATTTAGCTATAGGACAGTTTGACGGATTAAAAACTGTAACTCCACCATCAAATATCAGTCACTGTGCATAATAAATGAATAATAATAATAATAATAATGGATAAAGTGAAAGAAATCACCAATAAAGTGAGCACATGGAAAACCAAGAGGTCGTTTCTGATGAAAAAACTAAAAAAAACTGCCAAAGAGGATCCTAAACATCTTTAGTTTTGGAAATAAAATAGCAAAGGACGTCTTAACTCGAGTTTAGAAAAAGGGTATTTTCATCCTGGGACGTATGTTCCTAATGTTTTGGCCAAACATGACAGATTTTGATAGATTAGCTGTCATCAGTTACTTATAGATCAAACTTAACACGTCTCAGGTTGCTGGGGATAAATGCATCTGAAAGAAACTGATGACCTGGCCCCTATTCTTTACACGACTTGATTCAGTCATGAATTTCATTAACGAACTGGGGACAAAATCAAGACCATGCTGTTCTATTTACAATCTTACCCAACAGCACACACACACACACAGACAAATGTACTGCCACGCGGCAAAACACACAGTGACGTTGCTCCCGGGTGCCACATGAACAAAATAAACATGGTCTGTCTACATGATATGAACCGACCTCTTCATTCACTACTGGTGACCTCAACAGGTGCATTTTATAACACCAGGGAGTAAAAAAGTGGGCACATGCAAAGACAACTCTTTAGATATCATGTATTACAAAATATCATTGATTAGCAGTGCACCACTGCATCTAGTTTGAACTCATCACAATTTCGCTGATTACTGTGCGCCTCATCAATAAATCACCCTCACACCACGGCAACACTGACACACTGTCAATAGCATCTGATAGGTAGGTAAGAAATGTTCGATACAGACCATATTCAAGTGTTTATTTTATTTTTTTTAACTGCTGTTGAATACTCACAGCAACACACGTGAGTGCAGTCAGGACTCCAGAGAAGAAGAAGCCCGCTCCTTTGTGCTGGTTGGTCCTGGATCGACCCAAGTTGTCACCATACCTAAAAACATGTAGATATTTAATGCATGTCAGCTCTTTTGCTTCAGACTACAAAGGTATCAAATACAGGTGAACAGATCAGACACAGGGCCAGTTCATGGGGATGTCGTTATCATTGTCAAACGGGAGCTCTACCAGACTAGACATCAAGGTGTGTGTCTGTTGTCTACCTAATGTAGGCACCAGATTAAAAATAAAATAAAGAGGACATGGAATAAATCTCAGGTGCTGCTGCCTCAATTTTGATCCTTTAAGTCTTAAACTGCTCATCGTGAGTCTGACAACGTTTTAGGAGTGCAATGCTAAATCAGTAGTGTACTTTTTCAGTGTACACTAAGCTCACACTGACTTTACACAAAATCAGCTTGTATCACAGATTATATTGTTCTACCTCTGGAAGGCCAGCAGGCTGCGGGAGATTTTGGGGTTCGCCTGGATCTCTGCTCTCCTCCGCTGAACGACCTCAGTGAACAGCTTGTCAGTTGCATCCCTAGAGAGAGAAGCATTAAGTGAAATTAGTAGACTGAATATAAATCATCCACAAGAGAAAACAAACAAAAGATGTGGTGAAAGTCTGATTGTGGTGTTTGGGGTTTTTCTTTCGCTTTGAGCAGAGAATTGAAACCGGTCCTTCAACAGACATGTTGAGAAAGATTTTGTGATAGTTCTGCTAAAGCCTCTCCTTCACACTTTGCTTCCTCCATCCTGTTCTTCTAGTAAACAGTCGGCATGTGTCTAATTGCAGACAATGTAATGATTTACGTGTTGAATTTGACCCGACTGTGTCCTTTCAAATTTCACTCCCTTGGTACAACTTACTTGAACAAGTGAAAACCCCTTTAATCACGTCTTTCCACACTACAACACTGTGCACCGGCTGTGTGAGGCACTTTGCATCACTTCCTGATTTGTTTGATGTTACAGTTTATGCGTCATTTATATTCAAAATTTAAACAACAACAACTGTTTCCTGCTTCACTGACGGAGTTAGTGGTGGCTGGCTGTTTCTAACACCAACTCCATAACTCTTAGTTAATATATCCACACGTTTCTCATCATCCTTTTACCCACTACGTTCTTGACTAATGATTAAAAGACATTAGTAAGTACGTCACATCACAAAACTATTTTGGAGTAGTGTGAAAGTGAAACCATATAAAGCATAAACATGTAATCATGGTCCACATGTTGACAGGGAAAGTCTGCTACTGATAATGTGGAGCGTTCATGATTCATCATTAGGCAGAGAAGCTGAAGCCAGCAGAGTGCTAACTCAGTCGGAGAGGCGCCGAACTCAACGGATGAACTGTTGTGGAGGAGTCAAAAACATGCCTTACCATCAGGATATTATTATCGTCACGTACACATGGAGCTGAATAACCAGGTTTCTCTGTGTTTAGTGTAAACATCGAGACTCAAAACTGGGACACTAGTGTGCATGTAAACAGAATCAAAATGTCACTGTCCCAGTGGAAAACAGCATTATTGGAAGGTGTGGACAAACAGTCAGATGTTATATAACCACGAGTACCACAAATTTACAAATGATATCCACACGCAGACACACATACTGTGTGTCTTTCTGAGGTTGACAGTAGGTCTCTGTTCTCCACGGTACGTGAGAGAAATGTGAATTCTGTGGTCAGAAAATCAAACATTCGTTCCCCGATATGGTCTGGTTGTGAAGAGCATACCTCAGCAGTATGTTGATTTTAGGAAAGCCTTCCCACTTCTCCCGGCACTCCGGGCACTCATTTTTGTGAGAGGACTCCCACCACAGGGCCAGACAGTGGCGGCAGAAGTTGTGGCCGCAGGTCAGGGTGGTGGGGTTCACCAAGATGTCGTAGCAACAGTGACATGAAAATTCATGCTCCGAGATGTCGGTGGCAGAGGGCTTTGACTGAGCCAGTTCAGGTATGTGAGGGGGGTCGTCCATTACTGCTCCCAGACCGTCATCTGATGAATCCCACTCCATCTGGTGCAACATATCCAAGTCTGGATAAGAGGAGAAACAAGGTTACAAAAGAATAACTGAATGGAAAAAGTGATATTAGTTTTAGGATAACAATATGAGTACAATCTTAGAGACAAGTGGCAATTATAGATGACCATACTAGAGCTTTTCTCTGTCCTGATCACTACTTAATCACATAAGTGTGACATCAGTGTGTTTGTTATTATTCTTTGTGTTTATTGGCTGCTCTCAAAACAATTATAAAGGGGCATATCACCATCTACTGTGTGTAGATGCTGCACTTGTTAAGTAAACAAAAGCAATTTGACTTTGTATTGTCAGCTAGATTTATCAGCTATAATTTCATTATCTGCCGATAACTGATAACGTAATTTCTCCATTATAGGGCCGATAATGTATCTGTCTGATATATATTGCATATCCCTGTAATACAAACCCAGTTTACAGTGTTATAAAACAGAGAAACACAGAAAATCTTTACAGTCCACTTAGATAATGTGACTTACATTAAAATTAATGCAGAGCTGATTTTCCCAAAAAATGTGAAATATGATTAGAAGAAGTATATAGAAAGCAGCAGCTGCCTGGAAAACACATTTAATGATGTAAAACTACACAGAAGGTGAAGGTATAGCTGCATCAGCTGTGGATAAGGAGGTAAGATAGCTAAAATTTCCAAAAACACAGACTTGCTCCTTTAACAGACGTAATGTTGACTGGTATTGGATGTCACTGAGTACATTTAAACATGAGTAAACATACGTATGGATGAGGAAAAGGCATAAGAATCATTTTAGCAGTTAGCTAGCTTAATGCAATACCTCCAGTTAAATTTGATTAAGGTATTTTGTTTAGCAAGGAGCTGGTGTCATGATAGCAATGGGTCAAATACGTATTAGCTAATGTTCGGATAACGTTATTAGAACAACAAACAACGAGCCTGTCAGCACCGAAAGCGAAAACGTCACATTAATTTAGACGCTGACAGCTTGTTGGTCTAACTAGCTAGCCGCACTGCTAGCAGGTCACGTTAACTTGCCACATCCTGCTGCTGTGGACGTTAGCTGTGACATTCTAGCTCGATAGCTACCAGCGTTAGCTCGGTTAGCTTAATAGTTTGCTGATATCACTCACACCGAGATGTACAGTCGCTGGCTGTACGACTGGTGTGCTAGCTGGAGAGAGCAAAAGCTACCTACCTAGCAGTGACGCGTAGTGCTGAGTTACCTGTGCTAAGTGAGTAACTGCTAATAATCAACGTCATCCATTAAACCTCAGTTTACCTGCCTCAGGAGTGGCCTCTGACTGCTGACCCGCTGGAGGATGACATTACCATCTGGTTTAAATAACTTCCTGTAGCTTCTCGTCAGCTAACCCTGAATTAAACGATCCGTGGAGCAGAAGAGTATTTCTGCTTCAGTAGTTGTCACCATGGCTCCCCGCACTGCTGCTGCCGCTGCTGCTGCTGTGTGGAAAGCCCCACGCACACGCCCACGCGCACGCCAGCGTGTCATGCGGGTGCCTGATTGCGGGTGAACAGTCGTCACTGGCCTCACTCACCTGTGAGGAGGAGGAGGAGGAGGACACAGGAGCTCTTCCTCCTGTGATGTTGTAATGCCTGTGAGGCACAGCTGATTTTTCTGACATGTGGCTTTTTAAAAGCTGCAGCAGTTCAAAGTTCAGACCTGATCCCTGAAGCTCTGATTCTGACAGTAACCTATTAACTTACACGTCAGGGGGGAGAACATGTTGTATTCATGGTGAGTCATGTCTCAGTGTTTCTTCAGATAGTCCTGAGACAACATCAGAGCACACATTCTGTAGGATAAGACATTTTATACAATATATTTTAAATGAGGGACTGAAAAAATACAGCATTTTTGTTCCCAAACTGTATTATTATTATTATTATTATTATTAGTAGTAGTAGTAGTAGTAGTAGTAGTAGTAGTAGTATGTTGTTGTTGCTTTAATTGCATCTTCTCTGTGATGTTTTATCAAGGTGAACTGTTTAAAGGGGCATTATGTAAGAATTTATGATGTCTATGTATTGTGTTGCACAGATATCTACCTAAGTTTGCATGCTAACCAGCTAGCCGCACCCCTCATGGTCCAACACTCCCCTGGCCCCCAAGCTCCCTGTCTGAACTGCTAGCTGCACAGCTGTTTAGGGGAACTTCACCTGAATATGTCAGGAGACTTAGGTATGGTGTTCCCAGGGGCAAATTATGGAAAATCTGCATCAGCCTGTGTGATGACTAGATTATCTACAGTGAACAGTCAAATTTGATCAGTGGTGCATCTGTGGAAGCAAAAAATAACCTCTCATAGCACTGTTATATTTGACTTTTAAGTGGTCTGAATGTCCTTGCCTCATGCTGGACTGCTTATTCTCAGTATCCCAGATGCCTGGATCTTTCACCAGCCACCTCAATAGAATTCAGGTAGCTAGTTTTCATAGTAAAATATGTCACTGCTATACATTCAGAGGTATTCAGCTGCTTAAAAAGATGAAAATGTCAAGAGTGCTTTTGGAGTGTGGGGAAAAACAAAGTGATAAATCCAATAATAAGAACAGAAAAACGGACAGGATGACAAGCGTCCAGCAGCTCTCAACTTGAGGGGATGCAACCAGTGGCTGTTCTAGACCAGTTTTAATAGGGGGGCCCGGTTGGAGCTGGCTTTTTTGTTAGAGGGGCACATACAACCCGGGAAAAAAAAGACAAATGCCTCATTCAGACAAGGGATAAATGAGACTTAAAGCAGTGTTTACAATTTCAACAGTTTTAATTCAACGCCTTTCCCTTCAGTACAAAATCATTGCAAGAAATCTGTCATTTTATTATTGATGCAGACTCTTTGTTCTGGGGGGAGGCCACAGGGGGTTCCGGACTCAGAGTTACAAGGGCACTGGCCTCTGTTGGCCTCCTCCTAGAATTGTCAATGGATGCAACTTGATTCAAGTAGCAATTACATTTCTGATACAAAAGAATGATTGAAAAATTAATGAAAAAAATAATTTCTCATTTGAAGATTATCTGATGTAGTTCTGAGGACAAACATGTGAGTATAGGTGATTGCGTGTGTTTGGGATTCTCACAATGAAGTGCTTTTATTGTGAAATTCATTCATATGAAACTGAGACACCTCGGTCAAACAGTGCTTCATTAGATGGGGTCACAAGGTTAAGAAGACGCACATTATTTCCAAAGTGGTGGCTTCATCTTTGATATGTGGTGAAATGACGACCAGCATTTTATATGACGTACTCCGTTTTGTCCAGCAGGTGGCGGTGTGCGCCTTCCCGCGTGTGACCTCCCATTAGGGACAGAAACCGCTGCAAAAAAAAAAAAAAAAAAAACCCACGAAGAAGAAGTGGTGGCGCAACACAGTTTAGCTAGACAGCAGCCCTCATCCAGAATAACGCCTCAAGTTAGCTTCATTTACTGCTCGCCCTGGTTTTCTTATGACATCCTCCAAATCCGGCGCACTATGTTTGAGGTAACGTAGACAATCTAGCTGCTGTTCGGGCTGTTGTTGCGCTGCAAGCTGTCGTTCGCTGGGCTTTTTTTTTTTTAGGATGTAGCTTAACTGTTATAGTTGACTAGCTAACAGACACAGTTCGTTAAGCTGGTATGCAGATATGAAAAAAAAAAGAAGTACCTTGCTAGGTGTGGGTCGACTCGGGTGACGTTTGTTTGCAAACAATAAGCAGCTTTCATTCGTACATTTAACAACTGCTCTGATTGATATCAGCAGGATAGCTGGGCTAGCTTGTTAGCAAGTGACGGTTTTTTTCAGTTAAAACTACCAGCGATGCATTCAGTGACATTAACTTATCCGGGGAAATGATTTATTGACTCCAGACTGTGAGGAAGCACCAGGGCCTCCTGTCGCGGTGCTAGTGATTGTAAAGAAAATGTCAGACACATAGACACACATTGTGTCAAGGATAATTATAGCCAGCGTAACAAAACACAAGTTTATTTAAGCCAGCACCCTGCTGTAATTATTGGTTTCATGCGTTTGAGATTGGTCTTCCTAGTGTGTCAAAATCTCAGTCGCTTCCGCCATCTATCTATCACTGGCTGCACAAAAACCGACTGTTTCTTATAAACAGGTTTTGTTATTGTTTGCATGTTTGTTTTTTTTGCATTGATTCATTGTACTGTAAATCCATGAACAAGTAATTGAGCCATAATCAAAATCGCAATATGGCCAAGTGCAACATCCAAGTTGTAAGAAGCTGCAAGTTTCTGATAAAGGTCAAATATACAGCATTAAAATAAAAGTACTGTGCTTCTGCAGAGATGTCCTGGCTCACAAATGTTGTTGTCCAGATGTAAGAGAACATGTTTGTATGGTGCAGACCCCAACAAATGTCACATCATCAAGATTTTAATTGTTTTTTAAGTCAAAATGGAAATTATGATGCAAAAATGATCATTGTTACTAAGTGTGAATGGAATCGCAATCAAAATAGCTGTAATATGATTTTATTTACCATCGTAATCCATAACTGCAATGATGAATACTGATATTTTTGGCTTATAATGCACTTTGTTCTTTTGGATTTTGGTCTGTTTGTGTTTTTTTGTCTTGGCCATCATTCCCTTAAAAAAGTGATATGTAATCTAAATGGGACCTATTCTGGTATAAGAGATAATATATGAACAATACACCTGATTGAGTTAATTAAAATCCAGTGAGCTTCTGAGCCACTGCAGTCTTGGTTAGGGTTGTTTATTTCTGCTTGAAATATGCGACACAAATAACTTTTACATTTATACTGTGTACAAGGAGGGAGTGAACCCTTGTACATTGTACACATTGCTCCAAGTTTATTGAAAAGACAAGACCTTTGGAAGGGAGTCAAATCACAAAAGACTCAGACTTTTACACGATCAATAATTGATCAAATATGTCAATAAAATGAGACAAGCAAGAGCTGTTAACATCAGTGGAATACAATAGAAACCTGGAAATAGAAAATACAAGATGGGCACAAAGCAAGTCATTTTTAGGCACAAGAGTTCAAATAGGTTCAACTGAATTTTCAGCTCGTTCACTTGATTTGTTTTGACTGCTTTAGAGATGCACTGTCTCAGTAGCCTGCGGCTTGAGTTTAAAGATGTTGTTGTTTCATGTTTTGAAATGAATTTCCCGTGAAGGTCTATGAACAATCATTGCCGTAACAATAAACAAAGTGGCGACAACGTGTCAGAACGAGTTCGCTACCTTTTTTTTCATCAAAATGTCTGAGGCGCCTGTCTGTAAGGTGTGAAGTTGACTATGTTAAATTTAATGTGAGGCTACAGGAGTGGAATTGCGGGACACATTCTTGGAACAATATATGAACGCCGCCAAGTTGTAACAATGGGACATTTGTCTGCTATGATGAATGTGGCAATACTTGTCTAACCTCACCGTTTTTATTTTATCCTTAGGTACATGTGCAGCTATATTTTTTGCATATACAGAATTTTGAAAGTGTTTTCTCAGAGTTAGTTCTGGCAGATTAAGATTGTCTTTTTATGTGTAATGTCTTTTGCTTTATTGCAGCTACCCTGAACTTGTGGTTTCTGAGGATTGTTACTGAAAGCCTTAAAGATGTTGTTTACTGAGCACGCGTGTCTTTGTCTTTATTTCTCAACAGGATCCTGAACTCCAAGATCCATTGTCACTGAGCTTAAATGAAAACTACGATGACCAGAATTTGCCACATCATGATTCAAAAAAAGCACCAGCGAGCCCTGACTATAATTGTGAGACACCAGAGATTCAAGTAATCATCAAAGAGGAAGAGGAAGGCTGGACTGTGAGTGAAAATCGTGAGTGGAAAATCTTACATATCGACAAACTCTTACCAGATGCCATACACACTGTTACTCAATCGTGACTTCTCATGTTTTTGTTTTGCCTTGTCATGTGAAACACAGATGAGAGCTTTAGCTCAGAGGAAGAGAAAGAGGATACTTCCACACCCACTTGCTATCCCCGCCTCAAAGCGTACGGGAAGGACAGCTCCGTTTCACATGGAGTAAAGAGACACGACAAAGTATGCTTAGAGGAGTCTGGCGGTCCGACTCTCTATGGGCAGAGCTCCACTGCCAGAGAGGGGCGGCAGAGACACGTGATAATGGACCCTGATGAGAAACCTAAGATTTCCTTTATATGTGGAAAAACACCGGGAAATGTGACTGTGTATCAGTGCAATAACACAGTACACGAGATGCCCCCCGGCCACACAAAGAACATGAAGTCCCATCAGAGCACACATGTAGCGGACGAGTGTTATGCTCAAGACCAGAGCATTGATGTCAAACAAAGCACATCTTTGCCAACGGAAGCAGAACTACACGAGACCAAAAGATCAGCACCTTGCCAAACAGTATGTAGAAATACTTGTTGTAGAAACTTTCTCTTTTTTTTACCCTCTTAATTTGTTTCCCATCATTTAGTAGTGGTTTCATATGGTCAAACAACAATGTGGTCTTCTGATGCCACCAGTGTCAATGATGCTTGTGTCTTTGTGTTTGCTGGACAGGACTTGAAGCTCTGTCTGAAACTTGTACACAAACGGAGCGAAGCAGGTAGCCTTGTGTGGCATTTTTAGGGGTGTAGATTATGTTAATCATCTCATATCGCAAGTGTTCACTTCCTCATGAAGAGGTAACATTAATCTGGCTGTAAGGAGCGATTTAGGACGAGTTTCGACTCAGAACGCTCGCATGAACAAGCCTCATATTTAAAAAGAGACGTTTGGGATTACAGGTGGAACGATTATACATTTTCATAGAACGATTAGAGTCTAAGAAAATGTCTTGGATTTGCAGTTTCACATTTATAATGTATTACCACGGATGTTTAAAATCACATGAGCATTTTTATTTGGATGTTTTATTGTATTTTTGTCTCCACGACGTTCCTTTTTGTTGACTATTTGTTGCTGTTGATGCCTTTTTAAAAATAGAAATCAACAGTAATATGTAAAAATATACAAAAAGATAGTTCATAGTTCAAAGAAGTACAGTTTCTGTAAAAATCAAGGAAATAAATAAATTCTAGACATCTGTTATGCACATCTTAAGGGGGCTTTACCTGCTTCGTTGCCGTTGGTTCACATTGTACTGAAAGCCCAACTCACCGCTTCTTTGAAAAATAATGTCCCATAGATATTTGTGAGACAGAGCAGAAGTTCTTTGTGTTGCTGAGTCTTTACAGGGATTAGAATATAAAAATGTTTCTGCATGAGGCCCAATTTTTTTTGGGGAAATGGTAAAACACACCTTTTATTCTATTTCAAGTGTCATACATGATGCTTTTTCACACTGCCATCTGTATTTAGGATTCTCCTGAACGTAAGCCCCCGATGCCACACGGACTAAAGATGGCATCTGCGAACTTAGAGGACCAAACGCTCCATTTGACGGTCAGACTGCAGGCCGGGGAGGAGGAGGAACAGGAGGAGGAGCCAGAGGAGGAACAAGATGAAGAAATTGGTGGTTTAATCAACTCTGATGGAGAAGTGGTTGAGTGGGATGCCAGTAAGTGAATCATAACAGCACGTTTACGGCAGAGACGCGACTTGTGCAAACAGTTCAGTTTATTCACTCAGGACCACTTTTGATTCAGTTTCACAAGTCGGTTTATTTGGTGAGAATATTTTCAGTAGCATATGAGACATTTTCCCTCAATTGGTAACCAAATACAAGTAAGTATTTCCAAAACAAGACTTTTTAGATGCCTGAAAACTTAAAAAAGTCTTAATTCTTTTGGCTTTTGCTTTATTTTGTCCATATTCACTGTTCAATTGGTGGTCATAGCGCACAGCATAAGTAAAATACAGTATGCATTGAATTTATCCTGACATTAGCTGTATTTATTCATCTAGAATGCAGCCATTTATTTAAACTTCAGTTTTAAAATACTGTTGTACATGTTGAATATCAGTTGTCATGTCAGGTATCACTGAAACTGAGTCAACTATCCTGATTTTTGTAGGAGACAGTCCTGACCGAGGCTCTGATTGCACAGAAAGTCCTCAGCCTAGCAAGGTAACTTGTCTTTTTGACACGGCTCGACAATTTTTGATAGAAACGCATCGAAATGGGCTGTCGCCTTCACGTCTCTTGACACCTCTAATTGCATAGCATAAAATGGCAATGCATAGAATACCATTCAACAGCGACGCATGCTTTATACAACCTGCAGAATGAGAGAAGAGTTGAGACAGTATGCACCCTTCAAAACACTGACATTTCTTCTGTGTAGCTTTTCCAGTTTGACAAAGTGGAAAGATAGAAATTAATTAATGAAAATGTCGTAGAAAACAGTGAGTTGTCCTGGAAATGCTTTTATTACTCACCATTAATTTATCAGGTTTCCCCACAGCGAGTGTCTGCGGAAGTTACTGCTTTGTGTAGGGTTGAAATTACACATAACATCTTTCTAAGTCTTGAGATACTTGCTTACTTTACTGTCCTTAACCTTTAAGTACTGCTACCCAGGTTTTGGGTGTGTGTTTCTGATGGTTTTTAACGATTATGTTCACAGGTTGTCGTCATTTCCGAGTCTCAGCTGCAAGGCCAAAACCAGAGAGGAAGCAGCAGTCCAACGCTCATCATGGAGGTCGAAGATGACGACAGGGAAGAAAGCGAGGAAAAAGAGACCGTAGCAAAGATCGCACCTGTCTCATCCGTATATCGTGGTAAACAAAAAGTCAAAAGAATTATTAAACCTGTTTGGGTTGTACATGATAGTTATGTCTCAGTTTTGAGAAAATCTTTCTGTAATCAGGAAAGAGACACAGAAGAAAGAAAAAGGCTCCAGATATCAAGGTGGTGTCGGTGGACGTCTCAGACACAGAGAAAGAAGTCCCTGCACATCCTGGTGAGTGAAGAGATGGACAGACAAGATTTTCATTATAACATCAATATAAGAACTGTGTTTCTTTCCATTTGGTAACTTTTTTCCATTTTTCTTTGTCACAAAGTAAAACGAAGGGGCAGAAGAAAGAAATCAGAAGTTCCACTGTTGTCCACTGAAGACTTGGAGGAAGAGCCAGGAAGTGAGTGTTCCTCTCGATTTTCATGGTAATAATAACAACGCACTGAATGTGTGGATTTGTCTAACCTTTTTATCTTGTAGTATCAAGGCGTACCCGAAGAAAGACAAATTTCCCCACCATAGTGGAACCAGAAGAAGTCAACGTAAAAGCTGCCCGCCGTGTTGCTCCTAAGGCTGGTAAGAAGTCTGAATCTGCTCATTGATTCTGCTTCATTTCATATTATGTGAGCTAAGATTTAAGTTTTAAATCTTGCACAATGGAGTGGTAAAATTAACTCATTCATCAACAAATTAACGTATGTTTTTTGTTGTATGGAAAACCACTTGTTTCGTGAAGTTTGGTTAAGTTTCAGACACTGTTTTGAAAGTCCAAACTGCACTTTCAGGGAGTGATGAGCAGAACTTAAAAGACGTTTCCTAACAAATCACTGGTTCGCAAACATTTTAAATCTAATCTAATCTAATCGTGAATCACTTTTCCATACCTAACCCTGATACATATTACGGTTAACATCTGTTTCTGACTAAAGCAACACTTTTTCTTCCACCAGCAAAGCGACCTTACAGAAGGAGGAAAGATATCAAACCATCTGCTGAAGGAGAGGGAGAAAACACAGGTGTTTCTGCTGGTAAGTGCAAATAAAATGGTCCACAGGAGTGGATCAACAGCTTGGTAGTGCAGAAGCAGCTAATACCATGTTATCCAGTGGTAAGTGCAGTGTGTATTGACTGCTATGTGGGGGTTAGTAAAAAAGTACTGCTGCTTCAGTATGTCTGCCTGCAGTTAAATAAACATAGAACGCTAGAATGATTCATAACGCTGAATATATTGTGTGACAGGAACTATGATTTTATTGTAAACCTGTGTTGGACTTTCAAGCACTCATTAAAACGGAGACGACACATTACAGAATCATCATCATCGTCTTTTATAGTCAGTAACCCTTACTGAACACCTAACCGTGTAGTTTCACGTTCTCTTTCCCCACGCAGGGAAGAAGCGCCCCGGCAGAAAAATGGTTCGCGTTCCAATAGAAATCCCTCCCGAGCTCCTGAAGACGCCCAAAGAGAAGATAGAGTACCACTGCGCCGTGTGTGGCAAAGAATTCCCTCACGCCTACAAACTGGAGAGGCACCAGCTGATCCACACGGGAGAGAAACCGTACTGCTGCTCCATCTGCGGTCGCGGCTTCAACCAGAAGGGAAATCTCAAAACACATTACAAAGTCCATTTTGGTGAGACTGGGTTATACTTTACTTACAATTTATTTACATTTACAGTAACATCCTGGAATATTTGTTGTTTCTCGTAATCTACATATAAATACATAGGCCTAGATTTATTCCAGAAAGCCCAATTTGAGGCAATATAAATTATAGCTGCACCACCACCACCATCAATAATTCATCAGTGTAGCAGCCCCTAAATCAAACCTTAAGTTGTCAGTTGAATTGGCCTGTTTCCTGCTGCATTGTGGTACAAATGCTCCTTTTCCACCAACATGAAACCAAAGCTTTTCTGGTTTGCGCCTCTAATATTGAACCATTCTTAGCATTTTTACCAAAAAAGAATCTTGTTCAGAACCTAAAAAAGTGGTTGAACCAAACAACAGCAGGTTTTCATTGAGCTGAAGTGTAAACCAAAGCGTGTGCGTCATATTCTACATAAGTTATCTCATGTAGAGCAGGTCAAGACCACTCTTCAATTTACAGAGATGCAAGATTCCCCCATGAGCAAGCACTTGGCAGCAGTGACTTAGAGAAAATTGTGTTTTACTGGGCAGAAATCTCAGCCAGTACAACCACACTCTGTTGATGACTCATCCTAGATTACAATGGTTCTTCTCAAAAATGGTGGAAATTTAAAAATCTTGGTTCACAACCAGTCCTAATTTGGTGGAAATTGGGGTAATGGAGCAAAACAGGAAAACCAGCATGGTGGTCTACAAAGTTTTTCAAACTGAGTCTTGTAACTGTAATGTGGATGAAAAGGAAGACAGAGCAGCGCAACAGAGAACAAAACATTTAATGTACAGTGATATATTTGAAGAATAAGGTAAAAAACTGGCAGCTTAAAACCTACTTGGAACAATATGACTACAGTACTTGGGTCATTGTAAACCACAAATGAAATCTAATTGAACTCCTACACTTTGCAGAGACTGTTATACTTGGAGACTAAAACATGATTTGTCTCTCCTTTGTGAAGGTCGTAAAAGCACTGTGGAGTTTGAGGATGAGGTTGATCCCATAGCGTCGGAACTCTGCGAATACTTGAAGTCTCTGCCGGGGGAGTCCAGGATCCGATCATCCCTGCATTGCCTGGAATGTGGAAAGAAGTGTGATAGTCAGTCAGCTTTACAAGCGCACCACATTACCACACACTCGGAAACAGCTGGTGAATCGGAGGTAGTCGAGCAGAGCTCATCGCAGCTTCTGTTCTGCCGCCGCTGTGGCATTCAGTTCAGCGAGAAAGAAAAGTTGGAAGAGCACATGAAGACCCACGTTAAGGAGAAGCCCTACTCGTGTCCCGACTGCGGCAAGAGGTTCATCAATGAGAGCTACATACAAGTTCACCAGCGCATCCACACCGGGGAGAAACCGTTCCTCTGCTCCCAGTGCGGCCGAGGTTTCCACACAGCTTCCTCTCTCAAGCTGCACGAGATGCAGCACTCCGGGGAGAGACCGTTCGCATGCTCCATCTGCGGGAAGACGTTTCGGATAAACTCGTACCTGACAGCACATTACCAGACCCACATTAAAGACAGACCTTTCATCTGTAGCGTCTGTGGGAAAGGCTACTCTCGAGCGGAGGAGCTGAAGGTGCACCACAGGCTTCACACCGGAGAGAGACCCTACGAGTGCGGCGTGTGCGGGAAGAGCTTCATTTACCGCCAGGGTCTGCGGCAGCATCAGCGCACACATGCTGGAAAACGCATCGGGCCGACCAGACAGCTCGGTAGACCGAAGCAGGAGGGCAGGCTGGACATGTAACAGTTGATCTATTGATGCATTTTTTTGGTTGTTAACTGTGTCTGAAGATATTACAGTACAAAGCGCTTCTTTCCTGATCTTCTTCCTTCCATTCCTACAACAGAGACGATTACTGTGTCTGAAAATATGCGCTACAGAGTCAGTGTGGATTTCCAAGAATAATTTGGAAGCTTACTGTGTTGTCCTTCTCGTATTCATGTTTTGTACCCATGTTTTTATGTTTACTCTTCTCTAGTAGCCCATCTGTACAATTGGAGTGCCTTTGTATCCTGCATGCCAAATACTAATATTTAATGTTAAAAAATATGCACCATATCCCTGTTATTTTAAAATCCATGACGATGGAATACAGAAATTTTTCAGAAACATGTCTTGTTTCTTCCTGCATTTGCAATAATGAATCTGTACGTTATGAAATTTGTAGCGACATCTAATCTGCCCAGTCAGCTCTGTGACACTCCTTTGAAAGCTGGTATTTTGGTAGTAACGCATACTGCACAGAAACTCTACCAATCACAGATAGATGGCCTGAGTTACTTATTCCTAAAGTGATCATCCAAAGTGATAATAGTATCAAATCTTCAATCATCATCCTCAATCCTTTCAAAATATGGCCAGTTCACCCAGAAATGATAAACTCATACAAACCCAGTAGTTACCATAAAACTCAGGTAGCTGTGTCAGCACTATTTTGCCATTTTGCAAAAAAGTTCACCTCAGAGTTCATACAGGAGAGAAGCTGCACCTGTGTGACGAGTGTGGAAAGAGATGATACTACAGAGAGGGCTTCAACAACTATAAGACGACTCACAGTGCCAAACCCATCGGGCCCACCAGGCAGCTGCAGCAGTACCCAGGCAGCTTCGAGCAGTGCCAAGGAACTTGAGCTCTGCCAGAGTCAGATGCTGTGGACCTGATCTGGGATCCTTCTGACCTCGGTAGGTGTGTTGATCAACTGACTTTACCATTGGAATTAGAGCACATAGATTTTTTTCAGGTAAACAGTCAGAACTTATATTTTTGCATTTTAAAGGTGCACTATGTAGTTTTGGGGCAGACATTTTAATCAGAAAAGAAATAAACTGAATAAACAAACTGACCTTAAAGGACAACACAATTTCATACTGTTTTACTTTGTTTATACGTGGCGGACCCTGCCACATTTCTAGCTTCAGACAGTGTTCTGGGGACCTTATTTTCCTCTGGGAACAGCTTGTTTATTCAGTTATGGAAAAAAAATAAATAAATTTGGATGAGTTTGTATCATCACCTTGTTAATATTTTAAATATCATAATTCTGAGTTTGAATTTCTTCTCCAAAACTACATAGTGCCCCTTTAATATATGAATATAAGCTGCTTTTTGTATTGGATTATCAAGAACATGCAGCTGTATAAACATTCCTTCTACAATCGTTTGGAATTTACGAATAAATTCAAATTAAGTTGTCCTTAATCGGATGTATGTCTGTTTGGCAAAAAGCTGTCAAAAACAAGACTACAATGTAAAAGTGGGGCTTTTATTGTGATAATAGCCAACCAGAAGTCCTGACACCGCTGAAGAACGGGTGCTTGTTGAGTATTTTAATGAATGCAAGAATTAATAAGTGTGTGTGTGTGTGTTTGTGTGTATGTCTGTCTGTCTGTGTGTGTGTGTCTACAAAAAAACTGTAGAAAACACGAGAGCACAATATAATGTTATATTAGCGGGGCTTTTATTGTGATTTTTACATGCTAACCGGAAGTCGTGACACTACTGTACGTTGCAGCAGCTGCAGCTCGACAGGTAAACCATCAGATCCAAAAGCTTATTGAACTTAACTCATTAGTTAGTTGGCATTAATATGACACACTGTGTGAATACGGTGAGCGTGAAAACGAGAGAGAGGTGAAAACTGTATTTCAAGGTCGTTTTAATAAACTTCTCCCGAGCGACTACTTTTCACATGAGGGGGGAAAATCTCTGCTGAGGTTGGTCAAAATGTCTATTGTCTCGTTAAACGTTAGCTAGCTAAGTCGGCGAGGGTTGTGCGAGCGGAGGTGACATTTACAGCAGAGATGACGCATTTTTCTCACGCTGGATTAAGTGAATCTATCGTAGCCGTTATTTGTTGTTGTTTGTTAGCATCTGTGGATTTGGAGGAGGGGGGCTAGTCGCTCGCGTTAGCTAATTGCCGAGATCAGCAGTGAACGCCATGTCAGTGGCTACTAGCCGGCTAATAACGGCTGTCTGGAGGGAGGCAGAGGTGGTCGCTGACCGGAGAGCTGGTCACCGCCGCCGCGTCACGGCTGAGACATCTCAATCAGAGGTCAAACACTGGTGTCTGTGCTGCAGGGCGCGTTTGCTCCTGATCAAACAGATGTTATGACACCAAAGATACCAACAGGTTAGTCAGTTAGGTTGCTGCTGCTCAACTCAAATTACAGTTAATGTTAGATTTAGGGGAATGGAGCAAAAATGTGTCCCATCAAACCTACGCTGGAATAAAAAAAAAATAAAAAAAACATCCCTTGAATGATTCCTGGACTACTTTCATAACAGATCACAACAAAATGAGATGAATCACTTACATTTAAATTGAATTCTTGCAATTATCTTATCTTTGTAGAGATTTACCAGTAGAATTAGCCTTTCTCCAACTCCTAAGAAACAAAAAATGATTAAAATCACTGTCTATCTACAAGCTGGAATATGTTTTTGAGGCCACAGCCTTGTATCATTACGTAAAATAAATTGTTGCCACAGACACTAAATGAATATGGGACCAGAACAGTTAAATTGATTTGATGGTCACTTATAGTCTTATACAAATAAAAAATGTTTATATTGTATTTCATAGATAGATAGATAGAACAATTGTATGATTCACATTCAAGACACATTTAAAATACACCAAAGGGGACTGTCAAAGCAGCAACTAATAAAAACATTTTTTAAGGTGCAGTTTCTATTTTATATTGTTCAGATAGGCTATTGCAGAGGTAATGAAAGATTTCTCGTAGATGTTTTAATGTAAGGTTTGATGACCTCTTTTGAATTAATTATCATTATTTTAAGCACATCCAATGTTGATGACCGTAAGCCCCCCTCTAATGTACTGTTGGTCCACAGAGCAACAGTGGTTGTTGCTTAGTTGTCTGCCACAGCTGTGAAGCTTTTGGCCATGTTTGGCTTCATATACTGTACGTTCAGTCACTAAGCTATAACTTGTAAGTTGTCTGTTTACTAACTCTTTGATTATTCACCTCTCCAAGGCTGTATATTTGAGGGATGGACTCCGAAAACTCAGACGACTATGGACCAGATGTGATCCTCATTGAGGATGATGAGCAAGAAATTGGATGCCTGATCAACTCTGATGGAGAAGAAGTGGACTACCCAGATCTCAGTAAGCATATAGATTGTAATGGCAAAGTCTACAGCGAGTGACTGGAAATTGAGCCACATTTATGTTGTCATTCAATCCAGTATGTAACGGTCGTGTAATTAATGCTAACTTTGTGAAATGTTATAGTGCTACTCCTGTAGTGCAGTTTGATTCTATAGAATTATTGTACAAAGTCAGCACAAACATCCAGCTCTATGCATTCCCAGCAAAGCTTGACAGGCCAGTCTTATATGAGGATTTGAATACATGAAGGTACCTGAATTCATCATGCTGACTTGCAAACAGAGCAAAATTATAACACAGAAGTTATAATATGTCAATATTGTGTTTACAGCTTGTTTCTGCAGTCCCAAAATGACAAATCAGACCCGCTACTATTGGAGTTGCTTAATAAAATGTTTCCTAGAAAACTCCCATATGTACAATACCGTATGCTTCCCTTTTAGAAGAAACTGGAAGAGAGCCAGAACCTGAACACAGCAGCTCCTATGAAGAGCCTCAGTCAGAGCCTGAGCCTGAGGAGCCGAAACAAGACCAGGCACCTCACAGGCCCAAGAAGAAGTATGAATGTCTGGCCTGTGGAAAGGTGTTCTCTCACAACACCCATCTGCGACGGCACCTTGTGATTCATTCGGGGAAAAAACCTTACAAGTGCTTCATATGTGGAAGAGGATTCACCCAGAGCGGAAACCTCAAAACACACATGAAAGTTCACAGAGGTCAGAGGCAACAAGAGGCTCCTTTGTCTTCACTAAGATGCTTATCAAAAGAGTTTAATAGGACACCTTCTCAACTGGTTTTATCACCTTAATACCTTGTTGCTTAACCGTTTTTTATCCGATTAAATGACAGATGAGTTATGTAGATCTTATCTTGTACTTTCAGTACAGCTTTCGTTATGCCAAGAACTGTTTTTTTTTAGATATACAGCAGAATCAAAGAGTCAAAAACTGTCTGAAAATGAATGTCTTTGTTTTTCTCACAGGAGAGCTACCGAAGTGGACATTAGTTAAAGAGAAGAGTCCTCCTGAAGAAACTCCTGTAGTTCATCTGTGTGGAGAGTGTGGGATGGACTTCCCTCAGAAACAACAGCTGGAGGAACATCGCAAGAGTCACAAAAAGCCTTTCGAGTGTCCTGACTGTGACAAGACATTTAAAAACGAATATTATTTCAAACTGCATAAACGTGTTCACACGGGAGAGTCCTCTTTCGTCTGTTCACAGTGTGGAAAGAGTTGTGTCACAGCAGATTCCCTTAAAAAGCACGAGTTGAGACACACTGGACAAAAGAACTTTCACTGTGATCAGTGCGGGAGGTCGTTTTCACAATCCTACAACCTGAATGTGCATCTCAAGACTCACACCGGAGAGCGGCCTCACCTCTGCTCGATCTGCGGTAAAAGTTACTCGCAGGCACGTGTTCTGAAAGTTCATCTGCGTGTTCACACTGGAGAGAAACCGTATACTTGTGAGAAATGTGGAAAGTGCTTCTATTACTCTCAGGGGTATCGAGCGCATCTGAAGATTCACGACAAGAAGCCAAAACCTCCAACAAAACAGCTGGGGAGACCAAAACAACAGCTGTTATTGGTAAATGATTAATATTGTCACCTGGGAAAGTTCCGTATTCTAGTATTATATAAAGGGGAAAGTAAATATATCACCGATTGTTTCTCTGTTACCATGTTACATAAACATCTTTCAGGTGACTGGTTAAGTGACTGGCTAAGCGATATTATAAGGCATACAGTAAGCTCCATTATTGCATACATGTAGTGGAATACAGTATTTAAGAAAATAAATCATGATATTGTGAATTGTGCTTAATTGTATTTATTTGTTTCTGTGTGTTTCTATTTCTGATTGAAATACAAGTGTGGTGCAAAGGAAAAAGCTTTTGCTGCCTTCTTGATGAAGGAACTTAACAAAGGTTGTAACATAATAAGAAATAACTTTGTATATTCTTGTTATTTTAATCAGAAGTTGTATTATATATATCAGGTTAATTTTTGGATTTTGATATATAAAATATAAGTTGCTGTATGCATTGTATCATAATAAGCGTAAAGCTGTGTAATAGAGATAACATTACTTATACCTTTGTTGGGAATTTACTTTTGTATCCAAAATATGGTTGTTCGAACCTTTTCTGTCATGCCCCTATTTGAAAGCTAAAAATTTTAAATTATGAGCTCTCTTTTTCCACATGTGGAAAAAAAAGAACAGTAACAACAAAAGTTTGAATATTGAACATGTTTTCTTCACACCATCTTATTAGCCTTGTTAATATCAGAGCATTATTGTTTTTTTTGTTGTTGTTGTTGTTGTTTACATTTTTGTATTGTCATAGCAGAAAGAGTACAAATAGATGTAATTACATACATTTTGGCTCTGGTACATACATTTTTGTCACAAAATGCAACAGATAATGCAATTTTGTTCCACCAGTATTTCATAACTCAGAATGTCTGCTGTGTTGAAGGTCTTTTCTCGGGTCAGATTTTCAGTTTCAGTGCTCAGTACTTTATTTGGTCTCAGTAAGCAGATCAGCCCAGATGTTTATTCTTCAGCCATATTTCAGGATGAAGCTGAAGCCAGCGCAGGCTGAAAGGCTGTACCATTCCTGAAGGTAAATCCAATGCCTTTCCCTAAAACAGGTAAGTGATACGGTTAGTCTCTCACTAAAATCCGAGTAGAGACCCTATCAGATAAATTACAATACAACAATCATTTGCAATCCTACCAAAACAGATGACACTGCTCTCAAGAATTTACTTAATCTTGTTTACTCCCCCCTCCCCTCCATACTTGGTCCAACCCAGTGATTTCACTGATGATGTCAACCTGTGTATAACTGCCGGAAGTAGTCGGGTACCTCAGGTCGGATACGCCACAGTCGCACGTATAGCGGGTATGGTAAGGAGCAAAGACAGAAACTTATGGAATGTAGAACTGAACCGATAAACAATGAGTAAACTTAGTGTGGCAGCGTGGACATTAAAAGCGACGTGAATGAACTGTGATGTGCAGAACGTCACTTTTTTAAGTGGCAGTGGGCAAATCCATCGCAAATCTGTCAGTCTCTGTGATTGGATGTAGGCAACGCCAACATTCCATTGCTAATCCTTCCGCCTCTGCGATTGGCTATAGGCAGCGCGAACGTTCCGTATCCGTCCGCCTCTGCCATTGGCTGGTAAGATGCTAGCTACGTTCACACCATAAGGCAAGTTTATATGTATAGCACAATTCAGACACAAGGCAACTCAAAGTGCTTTACAAGGGCATAAAATTACATTAAAAGACATTAAGAATTGCATTTAACAAACAAATAATGGCAAACACACATTTTTTTTGAACAGAAGACCTTATGTTAATTATTATCTGTGACATACCCTGCTCCAATTTATTTATTTCAGCAATAATAATTACCCAACCAGGTGACCCGTCAATGTTCCAACCCATGACTGCCCAGCAGCCATTGCTACATTACAAACTACTTGAGACCACGGCCATCTTCAAACTCTGTCTTCATTGTATCCAATAACCTGTAAAGTTGTGGCTGGTAAATGATATTGCCTACAGGGTTAGGGTTAGGGTTGCAGGGTTAGCCATGACCCCATCACCCTAGCCATGATGAAACACACACAGGCTCCCAAGGTGAAAACAATACCAGCCGACGCTGTCGTGCCCCCTGAAATAATTGTGTCTGCAAGTTACAGATCATTGATGGAAGTATAGTTAAAACAAACAATTAACAGGCATTGTTAGATATACAGAATGAGTAATATGGCACTGATGGTAAAGAAAAAATAGCTTGTTTTCAACACACATGTTGATAACCTCTCATGGTCACATAACCTCACATGTCAGATGGTTTGTTTTCACATGATAACGTGGTATATATGGTCAAGTGGGCAAGTAAGGTAAAACATGTGACAAAACAGCATTATAATGAACTACTGTAGCGCTGCAGACCCCAACAAATCTCACATAGTAATGATTTTAATATTTCTTTAGTTAAAATGAAAATTGTATTGCAATATTTTTGTCTGCCTCACCTGTAAAGTTTTTGCTTTATATATTCCGTCATTAGCAATGACTTGTAAGTTGGTCGTTTACTGACTCCTGATTGTTTACCTCAACAAGGTTTCACATTTGAGAGATGGACCCTGAAAACTCAGAGGACTATGGACCGGATGTGATCCTCATCGAGGATGACGAACAAGAAATTGGAGGCCTGATCAACTCTGATGGAGAAGAAGTGGATTTCCCAGATTTCAGTGAGTAAATAAATTGGAACAAAGTATACAAAAAGTAGTATATACTGAGTGACAGGAGGGTAAAGCCCTGTGTATGTTGTCATGTAATCTAGTCTTGTAATAAGTGCTAACATTGTGAAACTTAATATTTGCGTATATAAAAACAAGACATATTGTCTGGGCTACTGCTGTAGTTTATTTTATTATATAGAATTATCATACAAAGTCAGCATAAACATCCAGCTTTATGCATTCCCAGCAAAGCTCAACAGGTCAGTCTTACATGAGGATGAGGGCAGAGTTAAAGAGAAATTGCCAGAAACATGATTCAGAATAAACACTGATGTTTCTCTCCTTACTGCTGTGTTCTCGATGTGTAAACATCAACTGTTTAACAACTGTGTACTTCATATTTACTTAATGATGTGATAACGTGTCAGTGTTGTGCTTACAGCTTGTTTCTGATGAAGTGACAAGTCCGACCTGCTACTTTTGGAGTTGCATACTACATGTTCCTGAAAAAGTCATTACCATGTGTACACTACCTTGTGTTTTCTTTGTAGAAGAACCGGTTAGTGAGCCAGAACCTGAACAGAGCAGCTCCCATGAAGAGCCACAGCGAAAGCCCGAGGAGCCAAAACAGGACAGGGGGGCTCGCAGACCCAAAAAGAAATACGAATGTCCGACCTGTGGAAGATTTTTCCCTCACAACACCGCTCTGCAGCGACACCTCGTGGTTCACTCGGGGAAAAGACCTTACAAGTGTTTCATATGTGGGAGAGGGTTCACCCAGAGTGGAAACCTCAAAACACACATGAAAGTTCACAGAGGTCAGTTTTTTGCTCTCAATTGTTTTTGTTTTATGTAGATCTGATCTTGTACTTCCACTGCAGTCTTGTTATGCTAAAGACGACTTTTCTTTAAAGCCTCTGCAACGGTGATGGCCAGCTCAATCTGCCTGTCCCATTTTTGTGAACTTGATAGTGCAGGAACACCTGAAGGGAATTTCATTACATCTGGCATAAACATCCACCTGGACTCAAGGTGAAATGATCGGATTTTGGTGTTCAAAGGTCAAAGTCACTGTGACCTCAAAAAACACGTTTTAACAAATGTTTAATCGGATAAATCGATGAAGTGATGACATTTTATTTACAAAATGTCAAAGATCAGTTTCCCTGTGGCATAATCTTCTGCTTTCTGGCCATTATTATAATTATTTAACACCATAACTTTGGTCAGATACTGAATTGTGACACTAATCTCTGGCTGCCCTCCTTAAAACTGTGGTGATGGGATAGATTTTCTGTGCTGCTGAGCTGAAGATTTGTTCTTTGTTCAGTTTTTTAGTCCACTTCAGGCTAAAGTCAAAGTCCTCACTACATTTATTGTGACTCTAGACTGACATAGTCATCAACCATGACAGTATTAATACTGGACAGCGTTTAGGGTCTGAAATGTGATGCCAATGTAGAAGTTCCTTAAACCTGCATTTTCTCTAATGGCCAGCAGAGGGCGACTCTTCCAAAAGAAGTCCAATATGTCCAGTATGTAAGCTCTTGAGAAAGTGACCCTACTTCTCTCGATATTTTATCTCAGTAAACAGTTTCCCAATCAGTTTAATGTCTAAATCACTAGCTTAATGTCACCTTCAATAAAAAATTATGTTCGTTTTCTGGATTTTTGCCTAAAAGGACAATAAAGCAGGGAATGACTGGGCATGGCTACCTTGTTATTGACAAGTCATTACCATAGCTTGTCCTCGGGTTTTCAGTCTTGTCCACCCTTTCGTCCAAATATGGTCACTTATTGCTCCAACAAAACAAGATAGCGAGCTACTGAAGAATGAGCCCTTGGCAGTTTATGCAAATTTACTTCGTCCATGCAAGTCAAACCACTGATTACAGTTATTCTATTCATATTTTGTTCCGAAATTCAACGTTTTTCAAGGCTTATGTGACTGTGCTTTAACAAATGTCTTTGTTTTTCTCACAGGAGAGCTACCGAAGTGGACGTTACTTCAAGAGAAGCGTCCTCCTGACGAAACTCCTGTAGTTCATGTGTGTGGAGATTGTGGGATGGACTTCCCTCAGAAACAACAGCTGGAGGAACATCGGAAGACTCACAAAAAGCCTTTCGCATGCCCTGACTGTGACAAAAGATTCAAAAACGAATATTATTTTCAACTACATAAGCGAGTTCACTCGGGAGAGTCACTGTTCATCTGTTCGGAGTGCGGAAAGAGTTTTGTCACAGTGGGTTCACTTAAAACACACGAGCTGACGCACACTGGAGAGAAGAATTTCCACTGTGATCAGTGTGGGAAGTCGTTTTCACAGTCAGCCCACCTCCGCCTGCACCTTGAGACTCACACCCGAGCGCGGCCTCACCTCTGCTCAATCTGTGGAAAAAGTTACTCCAGAGCGTTTGTCCTGAAAGTTCACCTGCGAGTTCACACTGGAGAGAAACCGTATACTTGTGAGAAATGTGGAAAGTGCTTCTATTACTGTCAAGGGTATCGAGCGCATCTGAAGGTTCACGACAAGAAGCCAAAACCTCCAATGAAACCTCGAGGTAGACCAAAACAACTGATGTTAGTGGAACATGACCAGTAATGGTGAATTGACAGCAGTGTGAGAATATATAAAGGGTTAAAGTACGTTGAGAACAGTTTGCTTCTCTATTACCATGTGAAGTTAGCATCTTCCATATGACTGAAGTGATCGGCAGAGCAATATGATAGTAATTACACGTATTACATGGTGTCTAGTTAGCTCCATTATTACAAAGTTGTATTGGACGTCAGTATTTAAGACAATAAATCAGTATATTGTGAATCATTGTTAGTTATATTTGTTTGTGTGTCTGTATTTGTGATCACTGTATAAACTAATATTTTATTAAGATTTTACTGCATTGATCACGAAAAAATCTAATTACTTAATATATTCATGTTTTCTTTTTAGTCAGACTTTTTACATCTTAATATTCAAAATATAAGATGCTTCGTGGATTATATTGAGCATGCAGTAGGATAACAGTGTTGACATCACTTCTTCCATTTTCTTTACCCAAATTATGGCTATCAAATTTTTTCTGTCATGCCCTTACAAGGAAGCTAAATAATTTGAATTTTATTGAAATACCATTATCAAGAACAAAACTGCATTTATCTTTCTTTATAGAAGGCATTTTGTTATGTTAAAGCAGGAAAAGCACAGGTAGATGTATAAACAGTAATTATGGTTGTGTCTAAGCAGAGTAGCCCAGATTTTTTATGATCCTGAGGCATCTCCCGGTGTGCTCTGCCCCTGAGCGTCTCACCAGTCCAACATGCAAAAATAAAAAGTTTAGAAATAACCTGTTTCTCTTACTGTTTTTGACCCAAACAGTAAGTTGACAGTTTAGATTTTCCCCATCAAGGGACACTCCCATCAGCAGGAGTCAATTCGGGCTGTACCATTCCTGCAGGTAAGTCCAATAGCTTTTCTGAAAACAGTTAAGCGATACATTAATTCATTCTGACTAGCATCCAAGTATAAAACACTATAGCGTATCCTATGACATAAATCTCCAATAATACATAAACAGATTACAATGCACATCAATTACTTGGTTAATCAATTTTAACTCTCCCCCATACTTGGTCTAGCCCAGCGCGTTCTCTGATGATGCCGGAAGTAGTCGGATACCTCCTTGCCGGAATCGGACGGCGTATAACGGTTATGGTAAGTATCAAATAAAGAAACCTGTGGAACTGAACCGATAAACATTAAGTTGACTCAAAGTGGCAGAAAGCAACATGAACATCACAAACTGTGTGTATGAAGTGTGAAGTGCGGGCAACGTAAACACTCATTTCGCCTCTGATGGCTAGTTAGATGCTAGCTAAGTAGCTATTTGATTGCTTGATTCAGATAGTTTTAAGAAAATAACAATATAAAAGGTAGGCTTACAGATAGCAAACAGGCACATGATTTTATTTTTATTTTATTTTTGATTTTAAATGGAAGTCTTTCTTTAAATATTGTCTGTGGCAGTGGTAACTTTTAATTTCCACCAAAATGATAATGAATAGATCATATTGTGAGACCTTCACGGTCCGACCCATGACTTATCAGTAGTCATTACTGTGTTATAACAAGAGTGCTTCATCTCTACATACGTTATTACATGATCACGTTGATAAAAATCTGTCCACAGAAAGATGGAGATGTATCTCCAGGAACATGATTGTTTGCCAGGTGTGCAAAGAAGGGGAGGGCATCATGTCCCCACTTCAGGCACCTTTCCTCAGACTTAACTAATCACCTGTAAAGTCACAGCTGGTGACTAATACTGCCTACTGCAAGAATAACTATCCATGTACTTTAACCAGTTGAAGTCGTGTTAACTGTAAGCAAACGTGATGCAAAACTAGAGACCGACTAGCAGTGGGATCACACCAGCCGCAGTGTCAACATGTTGACGTTCTCACACATGACAGCTGTTGTAATTGCTACATTATTACCTGAATACTCAGTACTTGGGGGTCAAACCACACCTATCTTCAAAATCCTCCTTCATTTTGATCTCAACTTCACTTTTTAAGTTTTGCAACAAACGAACATGGACCAGGCCAGGGGACGTAATTTTGATCTCAACTTCACACCTGTACTATACAAATGTATATTTGTTTGTTAGTTACAGATGAATGATGGATCTATAGCTAAAACAAACAATTAACGAGCATGGTTAAAGTAATATTGTGCTGATGGTAAAAATGGGGACAAAGGGCATGTTCTCACACACATCGTCACATAGACACATAATAATCTCTCATGGTCGCTTAAGATTTCTGTTTACTGACTCTTGATTGTTTACCTCTACGAGGTTGTTTATTTGAGTGATGGACCCTGAAAACTCAGAGGACTCTGGATCAGATGTGATCCCTGAGGAGGAAGAAACGCACGAAATCGGAGGCTTGATCAACTCCGATGGCGAAGTGGATTTCCCAGATCTCAGTAAGCAAATAAATTGGAACAGAGTATACAGAAAAAAGCGAGACAGGCAGAAAAGATAAATCCCTGTTTATTTTGTCATGTAATCTAGTCTTGTAATAAATTCTAATGTTTTGGAACTGTGTATTATAAAGAATTATTATACAAAGTCAGTATAAACATCCAGCTTTATGCAGTACCAGCAAAGCCAAACAGGTCAGTCTTATTTGAGGATGAGGGCAGACTTAAAGTGAGATTGCCAGAGACATGATTCAGAATAAACACTGATGTTGCTCTATAACTGCTGCATGTGTAAATAAGCAACTGTTTGTTAAGAACTTGTCTGCCATATTTACTTTATGAGATCATTATATGCCAACCCCCCGAAGTGACACAGCGGCCCTGCTAATATTAGAGTTGCTTACTAACTCTTCCTTAGAAAACATTACCATGTGTACACTACCCAATGTTTTTCATTTCTGTGTAGAAGAAACTGTAAGAGAGCCAGTACCTGAACACTGCATCCCTTATGAAGAGCCCCAGGAAGAGTCTGCAGGGCAAAAACAACAAGACCAGGGACCTCGCAGACCCAAAAAGAAATACGAATGTCCGACCTGTGGAAGGTTTTTCCCGAACAACGCCTCTCTGCAGCGACACCTTGTTATTCACTCGGGGAAAAAGCCTTTCAAGTGCTTCATATGTGGAAGAGGATTCACCCAGAGTGGAAACCTCAAAACACACATGAAAGTTCACAGAGGTAAGAGGCAACGAGAAGCTGCTTTGTCTTTAATTCTGTGTTGTTGTTTGTTTAGTTAGACGCTTGTGGAAAGTGTTTGGTGAAACTAATCTTGGCTGCCCACCTTAAAACTGTGACGACAGTGATTCTGTAGATCCTCTGTGCCTGAAGAAGCTGTCCATCAGTCCTCTGTACTCCACCTGTAAAAGTAGTCTAAGTAAAGACAGCATGTTTCCCACTGGAAATGATTCACTGGAATCATACGTATCAATGCAGTGAGAACTTCCATTTCACCAAAAAGCATAGTTGTATACATTTTTATTAATTTCGCGACATATGAGTCGAGACAGACATGGGAATAAACCATAGACAGTATAAATAATGGACAGAGCCTCCAGGTCTGGAAATTGAAGCCAATGCGGAAGTTCCTTAAACCTGCATTGTTTCTATTGGCCAGCAGAGGGCGACTCTACCGATTTCAGAAAGAAGTCCATTGTATGTAAGCCTATGAGATAATGGCCATACTTCTCACTTGATTTATTACCTCAGTAAACAGTTTCTGAATGAGTTTATGGTCTCAATCGCTAGTTTCTTGTCTATTTCAATACAGTATAATGTTGCTACAACAGCGTGCCCTTGGATTCTCTGTCAGATCTCCAGCTCCACCATCTCGTCATTTAATGGTCACTTTTTTCCTCAAAAAAACAAAATAGCAATCTACAATTTCCTGTTAAATATTTCTCTGTCCTATTTTACAAAGGAACGTAAAAGCCCTACCAAATTAAAAGTGTGGTTGTCAGAGCTTGGTGACGCAGTGACTACTGCTAGTTAGCCGATAATTGGTCACAAGAAAATATACATTTGTACTAACAACTCCTTTCTCATAATAATGTGTCAATCATGTCACTTTTGTGGAGCAGTTTATGTTAGTGGTTTAATAAAAGTGATGGTGCAACACAGCCTTGAAGCAAAGTTTGTGGGAATGTAATTTTTGCTGTGAAATTCAATGCTATAAATGCTTGTGTGACTGTGCTTTGAAATACAAAACCGTCTGAAAACAAATGTCTTTGTTTTTCTCACAGGAGAGCTAACAAATTGGACGTTGGTTCAGGAGAAGAGTCCTCCTAAAGAAACTCCTGTGGTTCATGTGTGTGGAGAGTGTGGGATGGACTTCCCTCAGAAACAGCAGCTGGAGGAACACCGGCAGAGTCACATAAAGCCTTTCGCATGCACCGACTGTGACAAACGGTTCAAAAACGAATACTCTTTCAAACAACACAAGCGAGTTCACTCAGGAGAGTCGTTGTTCATCTGTTCGGAGTGCGGAAAGAGTTTTGGTTCAGTGGGTTCATTTAAAAAACACCAGTTGACGCACACCGGAGAGAGGAACTTCCACTGCGATCAGTGCGGGAAGACGTTTGCACATTCCTACAACCTGAACCTGCACCTCGAGACTCACACCGGAGCACGGCCTCACCTCTGCTCGATCTGTGGAAAAAGTTACTCCAGAGCGTTTGTTCTGAAAGCTCACCTGCGAGTTCACACCGGAGAGAAACCGTATACTTGTGAGAAATGTGGAAAGGGCTTCTCTTACTGTCAAGGGTATCGAGCTCATCTGAAGATTCACGACAAGAAGCCAAAACCTCCAAAAAAACCACTTGGGAGACCAAAACAACAGCTGTAATTGTAAATAATCAAACTGTATGCTGGGATTTCACAGAAGTCTGATAATGTATAAGGAGTGAAGGTAAATATATGACGGTTGCTCTTCTATTTCCATGTGAATAAAACATCTTTCATACGACTCAGTTGATTGACCGAGCAATATGATCGTAGTCACATAAAATGATGTACAGTCAGCACTCTTATTACATACCTGTTTTAGATGTCAGTATTTAAGAAATTAAATCAGGATATTGTGAATCATTGTTTGCATTTTTGGTGTGTTTCTGTTTGTGATCACTGCATAAATGACTGTGCTACGACGGAAAAAAGTGCATTTTAGCGAAAGAACTAAACAGAAACGAAAGGCTGTAACATGACTTCAGAAGATATTCATGTGACTTTAGTCAGAACTTTTTATTTTTTTTCAAGGGGTTCCTGAAAAAACACAGTTTCCTCAATAGAATGATGTGGGGCAGCCAAGAAAACACTATAGGGACTACACAGTCCAGAGTTTCTGGCTGGCAATTTAAAGGGAAATGAGGTTTTCAGTGATTTAGGGACAGATTCAGAATGAAATGAGTGTGAGAGACCATCTGGGTGCCATTCCCCCACCTCTTTTAAGTGACTGGCTGGGAGGGAAATGCCCCAAGCTGCTTCCACTCCTCAATCAGGAGTCAGTCTGGCCACCTGTGCACAGGTGATCTGAATCCCCTGCGATTAGTCTTGAGGGACTTTGGAAAATCAGCCCAAAACAAAGAAAGATAGTCTCAAACAATTGGACTGCTACATATATTTGTATGTTTTTAATTAATGTGAGCATTATTTTATGTGTTTACAAAAAAGATGTAGAAAACGGAAGTGCAGTATGAGAGGTTATATGCGCGGTGCTTTTATTTTGATTTTTAAAAGCCGACCGGAAGTTCCGACGCTGCTGTGTGTTGCTAGCAGCTAAAGCTAGAAAGGTTACCATCAGATCCAAACGCCTATTTAACTAAACTCACTAGTTAGTCGGCATTGATTTGACACATTGTTTGAACATACTGGGCATGAAAATGAGAGAGAAGTAGAAATATTGCCACGTGGTTTCAATAAACTTCTGTCGAGCGACTACTTTTTACCTGAGGGGGAAAATCTATGCTGAGGTTGGTCAAAATGTCTATTGTCTTGTTAAACGTTAGCTAGCTAAGTTAGCGGGGGTTGTGCGCGCGGAGGTGACATTTGCAGCAGATGTAACGTGTTGTTTTCACGTGGGGCTCTGTGGTGAAATCTGTCGTAACTGTTATGTGTTGTGGTTGACCAGCGGCTGTAGCTTCGGGGGGCTAATGTCAGCTAATTTCTAGCTAGTAAACGCCATGTCAGTGGCTAGCTGGGCTAATAACAGTTGTCTGGAGGCAGAGGTGGTCGCTGACCGGAGAGCTGGTCACCGCCGCCGCGTCACGGCTGAGACATCTCAATCAGAGGTCAAACACTGGTGTCTGTGCTGCAGGGCGCGTTTGCTCCTGATGGGAGTAATATCGTGACACTATAGATGCCAACAGGTTAGTCAGTTAGGTTGCTGCTCAGCTCAGATTGCAAATATGGTTAGAGATAAGTGGTTGGAGCAAAAAAAAAGGAGTCCCATCAAGCTAATGCTACTGAGCTAACCGGGCTCCTCAGTGCAGATGCACAACTACAGGTTTCCCCCCGAGTGATTCCCTTTGACATTAAAATCGCCATTCTTATGACAACAAACACTATACAGTAATAGTAGCTTATTTGTCCTTACAAGAAAATAGTATGGACAAGGTAGACGGTACATCAGGCCCAGCCAGGTTCAACCCCCTCATCACAACAAAGCATTCACCCTGCTGAAGTGTCCTTGAGCAGGACAGTGGATGTCTTCCAGGGTTGAGGCAATGCTATGATGCTCGTCCATCCTGTAGAGGGGGACATGTGACAAGAATACTTTCCCACAGAGAGCTGGTGCTGGTGGTTGAAAATACAAAGACGGAACAGGATGAAATAAAAAGACAGTCACTGAATTAGTAAGTTGGGTCACTTTCTACCGAAGTGTCATTGGGACCTTTTTATATTGAAATCTTGTGATTTATTCACCTTTGTGGTGATTTGCCATTTTGTAATTAGCTTCTCTCAGCTTTCCTTGAGGAGCTAAGAAACCAAATCTAGAGCAAAAAAGTGAATTCATTCATTGAAATCATTGTCTGTTTACAAGCTGGTGCATGTTTTTTGAGACCACAGCCCTATATTTTATATATGCTGTATATATTTGTATTTTGCTATAAATTAATATGTGTTTATTGACTCTTGATTGTTCACCTCTACAAGGTTGCATATTTGAGAGATGGGCTCTGAAAACCCAGAGGACTTTGGACCAGCTGTGATCCTCGCCGAGGAAGATCAGCAGGAAATCGGAGGCTTGATCAACTCTGATGGAGAAGAAGTGGATTTCTCAGATCTCGGTGAGTGAATAGATTGTAAAAACAAATTCTACACTGAGAGACAGGAAAGTTGGAATCCATCTCATGCTGTAATGCAATCCAAAACAGCAGTCGTGTAATAAATACTAACGTGAAACTTAATCTTTTGAGTTGTTGACACTGAGTAATTTAAGTATGTGTTGGTGCTCTGTTTATGTAAACTACATTTCCAGTATGATAGAATTACCTTCCAGTATAATGTTACCTTCTGTTGTTTTTGCTCAGGGATGAACTGCTTCTTCAACCTTTTTGTTTTCCTAAATAAAATCCTTTCTCTTCTTTCTGTTCACACAGGAGAGAGTGCCATCCCTGGCGTCGTACCTGCAGTCGTTCCCTCCAAGACGTTTCATCAAGCCGAGAATGAAAAGCCCCCGTCTCTACACAGCTGCTCAGTGTGTGGGAAAGACTTCCCCTACGCCTCTAAACTTCAGCGTCACTTACGCACTCACTCAGGAGAGAGGCCTTTCCCCTGCTCGATGTGTGAGAAGAGGTTTCCTGAAAAGGGGCTGCTCATGATCCACGAAAGGGTCCATACTGGGGAGAAGCCGTTCCCATGCACTTTCTGCGAGAAAAGATTTGCCAGTCAGGGGGAGCTCAGGCTGCACCGGCGGACGCACACCGGCGAGAGGCCGTATCACTGCTCCATCTGTCTGAAGAGCTTTTCCCGACACTGGCATCTGAAAACTCACTTGGAGGCGATGCACTCCGAGGTTGTCGCGGGCTTCACGAGGAAGAAGTTCCCGTGTTCGGACTGTGAAAAGAGCTGTAACTCAGCAGCTGAGCTCAGAGACCACCAGAGGACTCACACCGGAGAGAGGCCGTACCAGTGCTCTTTCTGCGACAAACGATTTGCCTTGTCGGGTACACTCGTGAGACACGAGCGTCTCCACACTGGCATTACGCCCTATCACTGCTCCGACTGCGGGAAGACATTCGCGCAGCAGTGGACGCTGACGACACACATGCGAACTCACACGGGAGAAAAACCGTACAGCTGCACGCAGTGCGATAAGTCTTTCGTGGCTCCGGGAGAGCTGCGGAGGCACACCAGGATTCACACGGGAGAGAAGCCGTACACGTGCGCAGACTGCGGGAGGCACTTCTCACTGGCGGGAACTCTGAGAAACCACAAAAGGTCGTGTACACAGAACAAGAATGGATCAGTTACAGGTGTTGTCTCGGACCCAGTTCAAGCTGCTGTCGGTGAATCATCTCAGCAAGATGTTGTTGACAATGTCAGCTCTGAGGTAGAGACAGTACACAGCAATTTCAGAATAGAATCTTTGTTTTTTGTGGCATTTGGTTTGATTCCTTCCTCTGTTCTTTACAGCCTCCTAACAGTATTGTTGCCTCTTACCTGTTTTATAGGTGTCTGACAGTCAGAGTTTGCAGAGTGCAGTTGAGCCTCTTTCCTCAGACGGTCTCAACTGTGATAAAGCAGCTCAGTGTGAAAATAAAGAGAAAGAACCAGATGAGCAACCAGAGGTCGTCGCGTCCAGTCCGCAAATGAATGTAATAGTGAAAGAGGAGGAAGAGGAGGAACCATTGTGTGGTACGTAAACATGAGATTCCAGATTGTTTTTGTGATGCTGTTTATTAAAAGGAGCATAAATGCCTTTGATGATGATTTTTACATTCTCTTTTTTGTGTCACTTGTGTTTCTCCCACTAGAGGAAGCCCCTGAGCAGCTGTCTGGCAGTGAGGATTGTACCACACCAGAGGAAACTGAGAAGCAGCAGCAGGAAAGCAACACGGAAATTAGGATTACAGTAAAGGAAGAAGAAGAGGATCTTGTCAGTAGTAAGCAGAATGCAGTTTTAAAACATTACTGGACCTTGTTCTGTTGGAAAAACCGGAGTAAATTTCAAGGTTTCGTGAACTAATAGGATTGTTTTTCCTCATAACTCATCTATCTTTGTTCACTCTTTCATTGTTTTACTCTCCGCAGTTTCTCTTGTGTGCAGTTTTATTTTTGACTGCAGCTATCATGACTTGTGGCCGACAGGCAGACACTGTATGGATTACAGCTAGATTTTAGTCCCAAGTCCGTGGCCCTCAACTAATTTTAGAAGCTGGATGAATTTCTGCTAGATAGGCTGCCATTTAACGTGCAGTTTGAGCGATCTGGTTGGTCGGCAGTCTTGCACTTTGAGCAGTTCCACTTTTGATATGCTCCTTTTTCTACTGTGTTTGTCTGACAATCAAAGGTGGTTTATTATTATTTAGATATTTGAAGTGATAGAAAGTGGACTGTCTTTTTCAGTTCACTCTGACTGACTCTTGGTGTCTCTGACTGACTGGTTTGAAAATGAGAACCCTGCACTTCAGGGTCAGTGTGGATTTTGTGTTTTCTTCTAAAGGCTGTTCAGAATTTTATATGAATCATAATCTTCTGATGTATTTATTTTGATTCAGTCTAAATACTCCCAGGAATAAAAGGTGACATTTGATTTGGTCACTTTCTTCTAGCGTCAGGCCCATGCTTTAAAGAGAAGAATATATTTGTACATATAGAGGATAGCTCATCAAGATGTGACTGAAATGATTATTACTACCTTCTTCAGTTGTGGCAGGTGCCTGTCCTTAATGAGTTGAGATATTTAATGCAGCTTTTATTGTACGAGGTTAACCCACATTCACATGCGCTTCACTGCTGGACTGCACAATGCTTTTTTTTTCTGTCTCTCTCCTTTTATCACCTTTCAATCTTATATCACGTTGGATCCCACAATGAGCTGTGTCTTTAAGAATTCAGATGGTTGATATCATTGTATTGTATAGTCTAAAGAGAGTGTTTGAACTTATGTCATATATTTTTCCACAGTGTCTGAAGAGGATCACGATCGTGTGTCCGACAGTGACAAAGACAGCCCTCTGGCTTCCCCTGCGCAGGACCAGCTTAATGACAGTCTGACAAAAAGCTCTTACTGCTGCGGGCTCTGCGGACGAGACTGTCACAAGATGTCCGCGCTTCAGATTCACATGCGAATCCACTCGGGAGAGAAACCTTACCAATGCACTCTGTGTGGGAAGCAGTTCACCCAGAAAGGTCAACTCAAAGGTCACTTGAAAGTCCACACGGGGGAGAAGCCGTTCTCCTGCCCGGACTGCGGGAAGAGCTTCGCCCACTCGGGGGCCATGAACAGACACCGGCTCACGCACACCGGAGAGCGGCCCTACCACTGCTCGCTGTGCAACAGGAGCTTCAACCAGTCCGGACGCTTGAGGGAACACGAGAAAATCCATTTCGGAGAGAAGTATGACTGTCCAGAGTGCGACAAGAGTTTCACACGAGCGTCGAGCCTCAAGAACCATTTCAGGCTTCACACGGGAGAACGGCCGTACGGCTGCGACATCTGCGGGAGAGGCTTCAGCCGCTCACAGAGCCTGAGGCTGCACAGACGGAAACACGAGCAGAGTCAGACGGAGGACGAGTCCGCTTTCAGCCTGAGGAACGATGATTTATCACAGAGTGACGACAACTCTCCAATTAATATGTGTATAACAGACAAAAATGACTGATAATGTATTTATATAAATGATAGAGATATGTACCAGTAGTAGTATTACAATTCAAGATTTAAGGCAGTAAAACATGAATTGTAAGAGGGGAAAAGTAAGAGACTACCTCTGTGAATAAACCGTCATTAAACCTTTTCGTGGTGGTTCACAAAAAGTGTATAAAAGCTACAATATTTAACACCCAGAGTGGTGCTGACAAATTAATAAACAGATGCGTCAGGTGACGTTCAGCAACTAACAACACATTCTCAGACAAAAATGACCCAACAAATATTTACCACACAAACACAACTTTTGTAAAATCTTGGAAAATGTTTAGATGATAAATTTTAGTGGTCATATTTATTCGCGTTTATCACTCTTACCTGTGTTAGTTGCATTGAAAGTATCGCGCTCACATTAGTATTTATGGTAGTTCAAATGAATCATTAAAGGTCTGTGATTTCACTTTTTCCATGCAGTATTTATCATTGAAACTAATTGTGTATGTGGAAATTGGACTGAAGAATTATGATGTTTTTGTATCAGATGTTATGAGGGCCAACGAGCAGTCTGGGAATCAGGTGAAACTTATTCATTCGTTGGGTGTGAACTACTGGAATGTCAAAGATTTAGCAGTTAATGAAGTGGTGGGATCATCGTGATATTCATCAGGTTCTTGCCAAAACCATTTTGCCTTTGTGGGGATTTTATTTTTTTTTTAATCTCTGTTTTGAACAGCAGTTATTCAAACAACCAAATAATGAATCAGACTCACCTGGTTTAGAAAACTCTTTAAGGCCAAGTAACCATTTTGAGTAAAGGTGTCATTCTCAAAGGCTGTGATAGAAAAGGTATTAACTTGAAAACCGTGTAGATGGTAAATTCTGCCCAGTGCTGCCTCTGTCTTATTGTATGGGACATGTTATACTGAACAATAAAAGTATTAAAGACTATTTTGCTTGGGGATTTGTGACTGCAGGACGAGAAATGGACGAGATATATGAATATATGTCTGCAAAGTAATGACGTGCATGCATGACAAAATGGTTTTTGATGAAGACAGTCATCCATAGAATGTATTCACTTTTCTTCAGGTAGCCTGTACTTTTGACTACCATCACACTTGCAGTATGATTGACCAAACATGCTCAGAGGTGGGTGGGAAAGGATACTAAAACATAGAGTGGCTGAGGTAGATTATTTTTGTCAGAACATATACACTTTAAACTAGTGTTTGAGCAATACTGATTTACCTTCTGGAGCCAGTGAGCTATTTGAGCTGCAAACTCAATTGTTAACATGTGGGAAATCTATCAAAATAGACTATTAAATGTTCCCAGAAAATAAAATGTGACTTGTTTACAGTTTATACAGTTATACTACTTTATAATAATGGTTATTTATTCAAAATTATATCTGATATAAAGAACTTTGACCATTCAAAGCACATTTATAGGTGTTCATACTTGACGTGCAAGTTTTACATAACCCAAAGCTGCACCTGAAGGCAGCACAGCGGCAAGAAAACACACTCTGACCCCTGGAATTAAAATAAATTCCCACCTTACCGATCATAAATTAGCGTTATGTTTATTTAAATATAAATGTATCTTTAGTGTGATGTTTTATCGCATAACGCTGTTTACATTTTGGAGTTTAGTTTTCGGAACTAGAGGCGCTCCTGAACCGGAAGCTTTCGAAATTACGAGGTCCATGAATGTGTCATGAGGATAAACAAACGCGCAACATGCACTCGGTTGAGGTCATCGGCGGCGTCACGAGTAATTCAGCCGACATAACATTCACTTAAAGGAAACATTGCTCCTTATGCTGTATTTGTTTCCTGTCGGGAGACCTCAGGTGAGTTCAGGTGACGCTAGCGCTCTTGTCAGCTAACGTTAGCTCACGTTAGCTAAAGTTACTGCACACTGCCGTCAAAGTTTACGCTAGCTAATGCTAATAACCGTATTTCTACAATATACTCTGTCAGTTTCCGGCGAATACTTATGTTTCTACAGTTACCTGCTAGCAATCAAACGTGCAGTTAACGAGTGGTCAAACGTCTCCCCGGTGAACTTTGACATTCACATGATTCGCTACGCATGGCTAGCTAAAGTTAGCAACAACGTAGTGTCCTTTGGACAAAATGTGCAGCACTTCACGTCAGTGTGGGTGTTCACAGTACCTCCAAATGTAGGGAATTATATAGAGACGTCACTGGAGTGTTGTGTTTGAGACATTCACCAAGTCAAGATTAGGTTTTGTTCAAAATTGTAATGACTGTAAGGTGCACGTGACCTCGAGTTGACACAGCATGATACTAATAATCTAATTATGAGCATTAAACTTGAGTTGATGTAACTGCACCTCCACGTGTCCTTAAATGTGTGTGGTCTTCTTTACTGTCCAGCTGTTGAAATGACAATTCCTTCTCCTCCTCCTCATCATCATAGTCCCCATAATTCATACACAGAATCTGCTTCCTCTCATGATGAAACCCTTCAACTCAGCTATCAAATCAAACTGTCATTTTCACTTCATCAGTTCTAATACACACTTCTCCAAACAGCTCCACGCTGCAGGAAATTGGATTTTCCATTGCACTGAACTTTGCTCTGCTGTCTCTCGTTCCCTCTTGTGTTCAGTCACTCACTTTGACAAACACACACTATCAGGATGGTGTCGTACAAGCGGTTGAACCCTGAAGATGTTCAGTTTTCCAGTGCGGTTTTGTCAGAGGAGACTCGTCCTGTCCGGGAAGAAGTTCCAGTGAGTTCATGATGTATATTTATATGTCATTTATGTATTCTGCTTCCTCTGACTCAACCTCTGTATACTGTCAGATTTAGAAGTGTAAAAGGATTGGCTTCTTAAATAATAACTGCAGAAATGTCTTGCTTGTTAGTCTTGTTATTTTATTACTTGAGAGTATAACTTCAATCCTCTCAAGGACTGAAATGACTAGTTGCTTGGTTGATAATAATCTGCAACTATTTCAACAGCACCCAGCACCATTTAAGATTTTTGACTGCTCATGTCATCCGGGGCTTGAACAAATTCTGAGTGTCATTTTACGATATTTTTGCACAATTTCAAGGCCAAAAAATTAATCAAGAGTCAAATAACCTCTCATTGTTTTCTTTGTTGGTTACCCATACTGGAAAGCATCAGCAGTTGTTTGTAACAGCGTAGAGGAATAAGTCTGATTCCTCCTGACTGAATGCTTTTCAGAGTTGCTGTGTTGCTGATGGGATTTCCTTGCTGTGTTTTCAGATGCCAGAGCCGGAGGAGGCCTCTTTGCTTCCACGGAGGCCGTCGTGCTCTGTCACCACAGGCGTTCTGGTGGTCGGCTGCCTGCTGCTGCTCCTCTGCGGAGGCTGGCTGCTCGGCACCATGTTCTGGCTGCACAGGCCGTCCAAAGAACAGCCGCATAGACCTCCGCCACCGGCACCTGCACAGATGCCAGACTCTGGTGCAAAGACAGGACTGAACGACACTGCGGCCGCCGCCCGCCGGGAGGCCTGCAGTCTAATCCCCGAGGCTTGGAGGTTTGATTGCTACCCGGAGAGAGGGGTGGTCGTGACCAAAGAGTTGTGTGAGGCGAGGAACTGTTGCTTCATGCGTGCGTCCTCTCCGTCCTCCTCCGCCACCCGCCCATCAGGGAGGAATGGTATCCCCTGGTGTTTCTATCCTCCGGATTTCCCTTCCTACTCGCTCGTGTCTTTAAACGACACATCCCTGGGGCAGAAAGGAACGCTGGTGAGGGAGGTGAAGACCTACTACCCGGCAGACATCCTCACTCTAGAGGCAGAGATACGTCACGAGACGGATACGCGGCTACGTGTCAGGGTAAGTAAACATTATATCGTTATACTTTAAAAGTTTTTGTGTAAGAAGTTTAGACTTTATACCCGTGCAGATGACTTGTAGCATCTATGTAACCAAAACCAACCTCATGTTCTTTCCATAAACTTTGCTGTGTAATTGACTGTGAAGCCTCGTCATTACGATAACCAGTTCATTGCTTTAAAAACAGTAAATCATAACCATACATGAAGACCTGTTTAACTTGCTGGAGTTCATGAAAAAGGGTTAAGAGAAATCTCATCAAACCAGAATACGTGTGAGCAGAGAACAAATTCCCATTCACAGCTCTATCTTTTGTTTAAATTAGGTCGGTCCAAAGGTCCCGTCATTAACTTTATTGGTCAGTTGATGTTGTTGTTATTACATTTTCTCTGGTCAGTCATTTGATTGTTGTGTGTCTCTGTTGTTTTTCTCAATCTAGATCACTGACCCTTCTAATTCACGCTTTGAAGTCCCAATATCTGTCCCCAACGCCACCAAGAAGGCCGAGAGTCCAGACTACATCGTAGAGATTTCAAAGCAGCCGTTTGGTCTCGTGGTGAAGAGGAAGTCAACAGGAGCTGTGCTGTAAGTTTATCAGGCTACATGAGGTAGTTTCTCCAAGCACACTCACTTATACAACCCGCCGTGTGTTGTAATAAATGAATTAACAACACGATACTGTGTCCCCTTTTAGTCTGAACACCACAGTGGCTCCTCTCTTCTACGCGGATCAGTTTCTCCAGATCTCCACCTCCCTGCCGAGTCAGTTCATTTACGGCCTGGGCGAGCATCGCTCTTCCTTTCTGCACGACGTCCACTGGAACACACTCACCATGTGGGCCAGGGATGTGCCTCCTACGGTACGGAGAGTCCTCTTTCTGTCATTGCTCTGTTTGTAGTTAAAACCAGTGGGCGGTTTGATCAGTCTCTGTTGTTAGACTGCAATCCCCTCTTCATCCTGTAGTGGTAGAGCGAGTTCAGGGGCAGAGGGGTTGTTTTGTGGAATATGTTAATCTAGTCTGCCCGACTCATTGATCCTTTATCTGGTGTTGTGCAGATTAGAATCTCGTGGCCCCGATCATGGCTCTGAAATATCAGTCGTGTAACTTTGCTGTGTATCGACAAATCCACGGTGCTGTCCGTGGTGCTGAAGTGGCAGACGGATTTGTATTTACGTCTTTTTCTCTCAGTCTCGTCCAACAGCAGCAGCAGACATTTGACTGTTAGTACAACTGTGCTACTGTGTGAACTAATAACATTAAAGGACAAGTTCACCTATAAATGAAAATTCAGTCATCTATTCTTCTTCGGGCCTGTCAGGACTTTTCTTCTCTGGATCGTGGCTCGATTGAATGTGCAGTTCAGTTGTATAAATAAGGTGAAAGTTTTTTATAACATCCTTGTGTTTCTCTCCACATTGTAGGAACAGACAAACCTATACGGAGCCCATCCGTTTTACCTGGCCATGGAGGACGGAGGGAACGCACACGGCTTCTTCCTGCTGAACAGCAACGCGATGGGTCAGTCTGCGAGTCGCCCCGATACTTTCACTTCAGGTTTCACTACGTGCAGTAAAACACATTTAGTATTCGATTTTGTGGATTGAAGAGGTGAGAAAGACTCACATGACGGCATTAAGCAATTTCCTCAAAACAGAGCTCCCACATGACGGTTTACCATCATGACTGTCTGCAGTGTCAGAGAAGTGTGACTGCAGAGTCAGTAGTGTTTTATAAAGGGGTCGCTCAGAGGTTATGTTGTCTTAAGCAGAAGGATTTGCTTGTAAATGACAAATGTTTCATTAGAAGTCGTTGTGTTTCGTCAGATGTGATCCTGCAGCCCGCCCCCGCCCTCACCTGGCGCACCATCGGCGGGATCCTTGACTTTTACGTTTTCCTCGGTCCCGATCCGGCTTCAGTGATTGAACAGTATGTGGAAGTCGTAGGTCAGTATGGATTTCTTTGATGCAGGAATGTTGAAAACTTCTTCTTCTGCAAACTTTATCTTCCTCCTCCTCCTCTTCTCCTTTTAAAACAGAGATTATTCATCATGACACACAACCACAACACCTAGATAAATGCTGAACATGATTTGTGGTGTCAAGAGTGAAAAATATCTGTACAGCCTGTTTCTGTAATCAAACACTCGCCCGAGAGTTTGTTGAAGGTATTAATGGTAATGTCCTCCTGCCTTATTGACTCTTCTCTCTCTTCATCCCTCCCTTTGTTCACAGGCTACCCAGCGATGCCCATCTACTGGGCTTTAGGTTACCATCTCTGTCGCTGGGGCTACAACACTAGCGATTCTACCTGGGAGACCGTGAAGAGCATGAGGAATTATGGGATACCGCAGGTGAAGTTGCCCCAGCGGACAGTTTATTCCGTTCGACTGTCGTTGAGTTCTTTATAAAATTAATAACGTGTGTGTTGGTTTGCTCGCAGGACGTCCAGTGGAACGATATCGACTACATGGAACATTTTCTGGACTTCACTTTCGACTCAGCAGCGTTCGCCACGCTGCCCGATCTGGTCAAGGACCTTCACGCACATGACCAGCGCTACGTGATGATCCTGGTACACAGGAGATTAGATTTGCTTTTCATATGTGCGTGTGTTGTGTGTGTTGTGTGGCGTGTTTGTGTGACAGCTGTGTCTCGACCTGCAGGATCCAGGTATCAGCAGCTCGCAGCCTGAGGGCTCCTACTGGCCGTTCGATGAAGGGCTGAGGAGAGACGTTTTTATCAAAGACGCTGAAGGACAAACACTCATCGGGACGGTGAGACGATTGATCCTGTGATGATGATGTCAAGACACAGTTACTACTCTCTCCTCTGTCCTCTGCTGTCAAAAGGAAACATTAAGGTGGTTTAGTATTAAAATCCTCCGTCTCTCCCTCCAGGTGTGGCCTGGTCTGACAGCGTATCCTGATTTCTCCAATGATGTGACGCACGAGTGGTGGTACGACAACCTCAAGAGGTTCCACGACAAGGTGCCATTTGATGGAGTTTGGATTGTAAGTATGAGAATGGGAGATGCTTTTTGAAACTAATCACAAACTATTTTGATAATCAATGAATCAGTTTGAGCGACCTGATTCCAGCTGTTTGAATGTGAATATTTTATTAACGAGACATTTGAGGACGTCATCTTGTGCTTTAAGAAGGACTGATTGACATTTTCCAACAACTTCTTGCCTAATTGAAAAAATATTTGACAGATTAATTGACGATCAAAATCAAAATGAAAAGTCGCAGCCCTGCTATCGTGGCTCTCTCCGTTCCATATCTACTACTTGAACTTTGTCTCGTTCCTTTTCAGGACATGAACGAGCCGTCAAATTTCCTGGATGGGTCGACCAAAGGCTGTCCGTCAAACAGTCTTGAGAATCCTCCTTACACACCCGGTGGGAGATCTCACGCATATATCACACAGCAGACGTAACATAAACATGATTACAGAGCAGATAATAATAAAATGTTTTGTCTCTTCCCTCTCAGGGATACTCGGAGGTTTGCTGAGAGCCAAAACTGTGTGCGCCACCGCGCAGCAAAAGCTGTCCATCCACTATAACATGCACAGCCTCTACGGACTCATGGAGGCAAAGGCGTCTGCAAGGTCGAGACCTGTAACACTCTCACACACACACACACAGATGCAAAACAAATATAAAATGCTGAACACATGAACAATCTTCTGTCTCCACTCCTGTGCAGCGCTCTGAAGCGGATCGTGGCAAAGAAACCTTTCGTCATCTCTCGTTCCACCTTCCCCAGTCAGGGGATGTACTCGGGTCACTGGCTGGGCGACAACAGGAGCCAGTGGAAAGACCTGTACACGTCGATAGCAGGTGAGATCACTGAGGCGCACGTACGGCACATTTTTCAGTTGAGGCGAGGATTCAAATAATACATAAAAGCTTTCTCCCACATACAGAATGATTATTTGTTTTGCTTCGTTCTGTTTCTTTTCTGACCTGTAATCAGGCATTTAAAATTAGTTTTACCTAAATCAACAAAAGAGCTTCTTCATCCCCTTCATCATAACTTTAAAAGCTCAATTTTTATTGTTAAATAGCTCTATTAGCTGATAATCCTGTGAATATTCTCATTCATCCAGGTCATAGTTATCTCAAGGAAATTGAATCGAACGCAACTGGATTTGTTTTTTTTGTCTTTGAAGACGTTTCACCTCTCATCCAAGAGGCTTCATCAGTTCCTGCTCGCTTGACTAGGCTGGGACTAGACAAAAAAGACAAAGACAAAAACCAAATCCAGTTGCCTTCGATTCAATTTCCTTGAGATATTAGCTGATAATGTGTCAGCTTTGTGTCTTCTGCTCCCCAAGTAGCCAAAATAAATTGATGCAGCTTGAAGAGGCAGTTACTTTACTGCATATTTACAGGATTTATGACACATTTATGTTGTTGTACAACTGCTAATTCGAGGGCTGTGCGATTCTAAAGATCTTCATTATAGTAAGTGGCAGCTGCGCATGTCTTACTGCACACACTGCTCTGTAATTAGTCTGTCAGCTACAGTAAAATAAGGAGGAGCAGCAACACCCAAGCTGATGGGCTGTTATTAGACTTCCTAGAGTTGTGTAGGAAATTGTCTGTTACTAGTTGAACAATGATTCTCAACTTGTTCTTATTTTAGTCTCTCAGTTTCAATCTTAATCAGGTTTCTCATCAGCGTTTCATCCTGGTGTTGTCCACCTCTCTTGTGTCTCCTCCAGGTATCCTGACCTTTAACCTTCTGGGCATCCCGCTGGTGGGAGCCGACATCTGTGGCTTCAGCGAGGAGCCGCAGGAGGAACTCTGTGTCCGCTGGACGCAGCTGGGAGCGTTTTATCCCTTCACACGCAACCACAACACCATCAACATGAGGGTGAGACCTCGATATCACTGCTCCAGTGTCACCAACGAGTAAAAAAAATATTCTGGAGCTGAATGAAGTTATACCACATTTATTCTGTTTTGATTTACAGCCTCAAGACCCGACAGCTTTCAGCCCTCTGGCTCGTACAGCCATGAAACAGGCTCTGCTGCTGCGCTACTCCCTCTTCCCTCTCCTCTACACTCTCTTCCATCACGCTCACGTACACGGACACACTGTCGCACGGCCGATTATGTTCGAGTGAGTAATCCCGCCTGTTTTTATCTTGATCTGATTTGTTGTTTCGGCTTCACTGGGGGCGATCTTTGACACGTATCCTGTATGTAGGTTCCCAAAAGATATCAAAACCTACGGGATCGACAAACAGTTCCTGTGGGGGAAGAGTTTGCTGGTGACACCGGTGTTGGATCCTGGAGTGGACTATGTCGAAGGTTACTTCCCAGAGGGTCTGTGGTACGACTACTACACGGTGAGACCTACGACTGACACTCAGCCCAGCACACGCAGAGATTACAGAGATTTAAACAGTTTACTAACAGTCTGTGGTCACACGTGTTCATCCGTTTCAAAGGGCGACGCCGTGCGCAGTAAGGGTGAAGAACTGCGACTCGATGCACCTCTAGACAAGATCAACCTGCATTTGCGTGAGGGCTCCGTTACACCAACACAGGTAAACGTGGTACATTGTTGTTTTTTTCCTGAATTATCCTAAATGTCCTCAACTTTGGGCCCCAAAAGTTGACAAATGTGACAGAAATGTGTCAAGAATATCGGACCAAAATGTCCTCATGTGACTGTTGCACATCTACAAACCAACCAATCCGAAAAATGCAACATGCAATGAAGCAGAATAAAGCTACTGCTAAAAACATACTCACCTCACACTCTCCTTTTTTGAGGTTTTTGATGCATAGAAGTACCAGTTTCATGGCAAAAAGCTTCCTTGTCATTTTGTGACACTTTCAAAACCTGAGACGGTGAAACAAGATGATGATGTGATCTACCTGGCACTCATCAATACATCTGACAACTTGAGAATAGAGAGGAGCTTTGGATGTATTTAAAATCTTTGCCCTTAGAAGTATTTAGCAATGCATCGACTATAGTTTTGGTTCCATGAGCTGAAGTTTTGAGATACATCTTAAACTCCTAGGATAAAGAAAATAGTGAAGGAAAATGTCCGTAACATACAAAATGAATGATGATGTTTCTTGGGAGAGCTCAACATTTGTTACAATTGATTTATTTGACACGTTACAGTCAATAGTTTCTATCGTCACACATTTTCTTCACTCTTTACGTCTTGTTTGTGCAGGCGCCCAACCTGACGCTGTGGGTGAGCAGCGGTCAGCCGCTCCATCTGGTCTCGGCTCTCTCCGACGACGGTTCGGCCACTGGAGATCTGTTCTGGGACGACGGCGAGAGCATCGACACCTACGAGAACAACCAGTACGCCTACATCGTCTTCAATGTCTCACAGGTGCTGATTTTCAACTAGTTTTGCCTTCAAAAAAAACAAAACAAAACCACCCTCACCCTCAAATCCACCCTTAGTATCCCTAAGTTACACTCATCCGTCTGCTTGTTATGTAGAACGTGATGACGTCGGAGGTGCTCCGTACCCACGAGGAGGCCACGTACATCACGGTGGAGACGGCCACCTTCTACGGAGTGAAGCAGAAGCCGAGCAGAGTGCTGGTGAACTCCCAGGATGCAACGTTCACCTACAGAGCCAACCAGGTGAGGTTAGAGGTCGGAGGTGAACAGACCGACGGAGACGATCGGAAGCTGTTGTTGTTTACAATGTTTTCTTCCCTCTCTTTGTCTGCAGGTGTTAACAGTTGCAGATCTCGGCCTCAACCTCAGTCAGAACTTCACCATCAGCTGGATGTGATGGATCAGATGATTGTTTTTATGTTTTTAATCAGTGGTTTTATTTTGCTGTTTTAGCTTTTTTAAATCACGAGCTGGTGTGCAGTGCAGTCTATAAGTGTCAGGACAGTGACGTTTCTCCGTGTTTTGGCTCCGTGCTCCAGAACGTTGTAGGTTAAAGAGAAGAATAACTGAGGTTAGAGTATTTTTATTAGGTGGACAGCTGAGACATTTGCACCTTTGGGAACTTGGCCGTGATTCCAACCTGTTCACCTGATGTGGCTGCAAAAAAACATCAAATTATAGCTGAGACTCGGCACTAAAACCTCAAAGTGATTTCTTCGATTTCATAGCTAATGTGAGCACAGAGAAGAAAAGGTTTAGGTACTGTGGATTTACTGAGGTCAAAGGTCAAGTTTGTGTTAATCATATTTATAGTACGATGTTAAAAAAAAACGGACTTGAGCATTTCTGCGTAGGTAAACAACAATATGCAGTCAATGACCTACAGCTTTAAATATCTACAAAGTCATTTAATGTCCAGTAACTTATAGCTGACTAAAACAAAAAGCTTGTCTCAGTCTTTTTTTTTTAGTCCAGTTCACTGATCAAACCCCCAATTTTTTAAAATTCTCATCAGCAGAAAGACGAAGTGCAATAAGTGAAAGAGACGACGATCTGCCTTCCTGAAAAATGTGTCCGAATAGAGTTCAAGATGTAAAAATATTGTGCTCGAATGCTGTTTACAGCCTGTTTTTGCACTATGCTGAAGTATTGTAAAGGTAGATGCAGGTGCCTTATGATTCCTGTGTGTGTGTGTGTGTGTGGGTTTGTCCCGGACGAGCCTTCGTTAAGCTTTAAGCCTGTTTTCAACGCTGGAGACCAGAGTGCTGCTGTGCACGAGGACTACTTGCAGAACTAGAGTATAACAGAAACATTTTACTGTGAAGTCTCTCGGCACTGGTTTTCTGACACGTCTGATGGCAGAACTGAACGACCCGCAGGTACATTTCACGAGCTGGTCGAGCGACGATTTCAATTAAAAGTTCTACCTGTATTTCCGCTTATATGTGCTTACATGATATGACCGTGATGCTGTGAAAAAATCTGATTAGAATCTATTGTTTTGCACCTTTTTAAAAAGCAAATTAACTACACCGGTGTGATTTGTTGAAGACGCCGTCGATGCATGTGTGCTGTCAAGGGAACTTCGCCAAACCCCCGAAATATTTTAAAAGACATCGATGCAGACTCTATATTTTACTGTTGTTTGTGTTCGGGTAACTGATAATTGTGCAGTACTTTATGATGAATTCTTGTGTCTATTTTTTGTGTAATTGCTTGAATTTAATTAAATGAACAATATGAAACCTACTGGAGTTCTTCTGTTTAATGATAATCATCTTTTGGGCATCAACAGGTAACGAAAATGTAAAAGCTGATGTCACCTTTTAAGATTCATGGCAAAGAAAATGCATCTTTTTCTAAAACAAACAATAATTGTGAGCCCTTTTTATGATCCACTGGTTTTATTTGTCTGACATTATACCTCGATGTGAGGTGCTGGAGCACGTCTGCCACTAGAGGACACACTTTCTCAATGCTTGTAAAGATTGTTGTGGCTAAAAATGCCAGTTTTTGTATATTTGTCTGTTTTAAGTGTTGAAAAGCAGTGTTTTTTCCAGGTCTGACCTCCAAATAAAAAGGATTTGATAGAAATGTGAATAACAGATTATTTTCCCTGCCACTACAACTCCGATCGAAGCATCCTTGAGCAACTTATTTGACAGGTCTAAACTCCTCAGTAACCAGGAATGATCAGGAACCAGGTTAAACTACAGACAGTTTTACTGTAATAATCAAATATGGCCATCTTATCTCTTAATACCTGTTATTCTAGAGTGAATTACAACCTGTGTAGGTTAAGAAAGGACAAGATGTGTGGTTAATGTTTACCTCTCTTTACTACAGTTGCTCTTGGAGCCATTGAGGTCGACATCCTTGTGTGTGTCGGCTCAAATTAACAGACTCCAATATTTTGCTCTATTTAAAGTCAAACATGTTCCTCTTCTTATCCCTACAGCTGACTGTTTGAGCTCACTGTGTAGCAGGGCTGCAACGGTGTGACATTTTCCCGATACAATAACCAACTTAGAAACATTTTTTAACAGCATTACAGTGTTTTTTTTCCTTTTTTAATAACGCTTTCATGGTAGAATTCAATACAGATGACGAGCCGATGTCCTCGTTATGAAAACCGTCAGTGTTCATCCCACAATGCTGCTGCAGCCCAACTGTGTAGGATGATGGATGAGCAGAGTTTGACACTAGAAGGCTGTTTTTTACATTCATCGCTGAGCGTAAATTCTCTCTGTGCTCATTGAAAATCAGATTTTTTCTAATCCTGGTCCAATATTCAGCAAGTGTGGTGTGGAAACTTGAAGCCTGTGCACATGCAATGAGAACAGACTTTACAGTGAAGTAGGAGACATGTTTATGCCCAGCAGTTCTTCTTGCAAATTTGCAGAATGATCAATATTTGCATATGAATATTTTAAAGAAGACACATTATGCATATTCCCGGGTTCATAATTGTATTAAGGGTTACTACTAGAATAGGTTTACATGCTTTAATGCTCAAGTATTCCTCCTCTGTCTGAAATGCTCTGTTTTAGCTCCTGTCTCTTTAAGGCCCCGCCCACCCCGATTACCCAGTCTGCTCTGATTGGTCTGCTCACACACGCCTGAGCCAGCACAGCTCACAGTGTCTCTGGTGTTTTCAGCTTCCAGTTATCTTCAGCTCAACTGTGAATAAAGGCGTAAATTATGCAAATGTGTGACATGGTGACATAGTGTGATGTCACAAAGTCACAGGATTAAAGGCGGGTCTACTGACGTGACGTTTCAGGCGCTTCAGGAGCTTCAGGAGCTTCAGGAGCCGTGTTTTCTCTGGGAGAGAGGAACCGACTTCAGGCTTTTTTAAATTTGCAAGACCTTTTACATGCACAAAAACCTACTGTATATAACAAACTGAAGGAAAAGAAGCAAACAGAAAAGCATAATAAGTCTCCTTTAATGTTGAAATTATACTTTCCTACAGGAAAAAAAAAGACGTATCAGACACACATTGCTCTTAACAGACTATTTGTGGCCTATTTATGTCTTTATACATGTCAGGAGGACATCTTTAAAACACATATCACATCGTCCTCCTCTTGTCTTCACGGCAGAAGGGATTCTAACTTATTTTTCATCCCCTCTTCTTTCTCTTCTTTCTCCTCTGAGCGTTTTCCTGTAATCAGCTCTCCATCCGTCTGCAGCCTCTCCCCGTCTTTTCTCTTTGTTTGTGTGTTTTATAGTCCACCACTTTAACCCCAGCAGTCACGCAGATCGACGAGTCTCAGGATGTCTGTCGTTAAGATACGAGGGGGTCATCTGAGGACTGCGGAGATAAATTTTTTGCTCGTCTCTATAAAAAAAATAAAAATACGCTTCTTGGTTATGTGCTGCTCTCCTTAGAAACTAACCAGAAAACAAGCCGTAAACTCAAAAAGAGGCTCTTCGGCCAGAACTTTGACTGGATCTCATGAGTCATGACGGCAAACAAGTATTCGATTGTCCCCACCACACACAAAGACATGCACACAAAGACCCACACACACACACACACTGCAGAAAGAGAAAGCAAACCAACTTGTCCTATATTCCCCCTCTGATAGCACGGCTGAGTTATCCTTCCACCACCGATGGACTCTATAGATAGACGTGTTTTTCTTGGCCCTGTGCGAACGTTCACAGGCTAACTGTTTCCAGATGGCAGCTTGTGGAGGGCACGTATATCATTCAGCAGAGAGGGGGGAGGAGGAGAGAGAGCAGAGCGAGGGAGAGAGGGAGAGAGAGCAGCGGGGGTCTGTCAAAAGCATTCTGCTCTACTGACGAGGGCATTTCCTGTCTGGATTTGGGAGGATTAAGTATTTGTGCGTGGGGGGGGGGGGGGAGTGTTTGTATGGTCGGCATGCGGAGACGGTGGGGACAGAGAGCAGGACTTCACAGGACTTTCTGATGGGGGGATTCTGCTCATGTTTGATTTGAATAAACGTGCTCCGGTGGAATGGAAGCAGAAGCGTTAAAAAAAAGGGATTTGTTCTCAGGGTTTACGTGTTCTTCCTGAGAAAAACTCGCCGTTGCCAGAAAGTGTTGCAGTCTGGGTTTTTCTGAGGTTGCTTGTTTTGTGAAAGTTGAGTCATATTCTTCGTAGCTTACTTCATACTTAAAGGCTCAAAAAAAAAAAAGAAATGTGTTGGATCATTTTTAACAGATGTTTATCGTGCATGAGAGTCTCAGGGGGTCATAAAAAGCTAAAAGCAGCTTCTTTGTTCCTTTGTCTTTCTTTTACTGTCCGGGTGTTTTACGGTCTCAAGCCGATAAAAACAGCACAACACAAACTGCAGCTCCTCCTCGAGAGTGTGTGTTTGTGTGTGTGTGTGTGCTCCTTATTTATGTGCACTCATATTCATGCCATCAGGTTTGTGAGGATCAGTTTAGATTTCGGTAATGATTCAGTGAGGAAATGTCACACATGGATGATCCTCAGAGTTTCGCCTAAACTCATTTTCAAAAGGGAAAAACAGTCATCTTAGTTTTGGGTGTTAGCATGCTAACATTTGCTAGGTGGCACTAGAAAAGGAAGTTCGGCTGAGTGTGTTGTGTTGGACAAACTTAAAAGTTTCTGTTTCTGAGTGATTATAATTTTTACCTAGTGGCGACATCTGGGGCTCAAAAGAAGAGCCAACGTGGAAGTGCCAAAAAAAACTGCAGTGCCTCAAACAGCCACTTGAGGGTGCTGCTCAGCCTTGCCTCCAATCTGACCTGGTGGCCACTAGTGGTATTGCAGCGAAACTCTACTGCGTATATTCAATGAACTGCATGACCAGGAAGTAAACACAGAAGCCAGAAAACGTTTTTGGTGCACGCCAAACCATAGACATAATATACGTAGACGCCTCATAGACTGACGCTGCCTTCTGGAGCTGACGTATCAGCGTGGCCACCCTGCATTCATTTCTACTGAGGAAGGTGTATCCAAACAACAATAATCATCATAACTCCCCGAATTTTTACCGGTAACAATACTGCGCCGGTTATTTCAACCGTAAACTGCACAAAATACAGGCATAGTTGCTCACTCTCCGTTGACTCTGGTGCTAGCCTAGAGTGAGGAGACCCATCCAATATGGCGGCGACGCTGGATTACGTTCCAGCACCTCATGAGGCGTCTACGTATATTATGTGCCAAACCCCGAGGAAGAGCGCAAGGCTTTGAAGCCATCTTTCGTAGGGGCCAAACAATGTAATTACATCATCACGAGATGCACTGGGGCCCAACAAGCTAACATTGAGAAAGAAGCATCTTTAAAACGGTGGATACATTTTTTTTGGAGCGTCGGCGGAAGTCTTTGGTTGGAAGTGGAGCCATTTTGGCCTCACGCCCCACCGAGCGCCCTCCGTCTCCAAGGCTGCGTCCAGGTTTTAATGTAACGTCCTTGGCGTGTGCGCTAGGCGAACAATTCTCATCGGTTTGAACGGGCGCCATCTTTCCATCTGGTCATCGAGTTCTTCTACATAAAATCTACGATCCCCACGGACGTCCGTCTGAAAATGCCAAACTTTACAGCAGAAATAAACATGTTTACAACCTGGTGCAAACAAGGGTTTGGATTATTTTAAGGCTCCTGGTTATGTATAATTAAGGGCGTGGGCGCTTTATGTGACAGCTGGCCACTTGCTGCCTGGCTAGCTGCACCGGCGCCGCGCTCCACCTCTGCCAATTCTGGATAAGCCGGTAGTTTGGCGGTATCGTGCAAAGTCACGCACTGTGAAGACGGTGACAGCCATTGAAATCTGTCTGCTCTGACTTTGCTGGTTTGTTCTGACTCTGAGCTTCCTCAGGAAGACGACATCCGTGTTTTATACAGTCTGTGACTCGTCCTCAGGGGGATGTGATCACTTTAACCTAATTCTATTACGACCCATTTAATACCGAGACCTCGTGGTAGCAAGAGGAAAAGTCGGGATCAGTTAAGTCAGCAGGGTTTATCCTCTGGAGACCGTGATGCCACAAGAATACAACTTTAATCAAGCTCCCATTAAAGTATTTAGAACGAGACACCTTCCAATAAAACACCATCTTGCAAACATAAGTCTAAATATTCTCTGTGTGTTTACTCTCCACACCTACAATCATTTGAAACTCACTCTTTCCTCAAAGGTGTGGTGACGTCTGCTGCTCCCTGACACGACCGGTTAAATATTTACCCTGTTATCAGATTTGCTTTTCTTACTTTCCCTTTCTTAAGCTTTCTTCTCCTTCATATCAGCTCCAGTTAACATCAGTGTGTGTCTGTGTTTGTGATATAACTGCTAATCTCAAATCTAGTAGATTTTCCCTCGAGCGACAGATTCTCACGATGGTCTAAAGCTTTAATTCATCATCCTTGGTTTAGGTTGTGTCCATCGTGTCCATCTGTGACGCAACGAGGACCGTGACAAATGTAAATATAGAACAAAACTGTTTGACCTCTGACGCAGAGAGGAACACGATGATTCAAAACATGTGGAGTAATGTGTGACTTTTAAAAAAAGAAACGTCACTGTGACTGTGTGAAGAGGAAGTTCATGCAAAGGGAGAACAACAACACAATCATGTTAAACTAAACCCAGGGAGCTCGTATCTCCGCCAAGAACTGGACTGAAGTATATTAACGTTTTCACACACGATGATCAACAGGTTTGACTGGCAGCAGTGACTTTATGGGACGTTTTAGAGGTCTTAGTTTGTGTCCACTCAGCAGAAAAACCTCTTCAGGTTGAAGGTTTGGATGAACCCAACAGTGATGTCACAGTGCGATGACAACAACCAGGACTGCACGTCAACCACGCACACATCGTACCTCTCGGTTGTAGCTTTGACTTTACTGGTCAAAGTTCACCAGAATTGAACTCACGCGAAGCCAAGATGTGAATTTGCTTCGTCACTGTATGTGTATGTTTTATTTGCCCCGTTGTGTGGCACCAGAATGGAAGTGAACGGTTGAATTTCACGCATTTGGCAGGACAGATTGGTAAACTGATAGGTGGAGCACATCACATGTCCTCGCTGCAGCAGCCCGGGGGTTCGAGTCCCACCTGTGGCACTTTGCTGCGTGTCATCCCCCTTTTTCATCCCGTTTCCTGTCATCTCTCCAACGTGTCCTATGAATAAACTCATGAAAGGCCAAACATAATACTTTAAAAAATAGCAGGAAAAATGTTCAATATTTAGTTTCTGTCCTAATATCGGTGACGTGTGTGTGTAAACATGTCTGTGGCGCTCTATAAAAGATCACGTGGTGGCGTTAGAAGCATCAGTAACTTTAAACTCCATCCTTGTTCCCACGTGGCCTCATTTTCCACCTAATTTACTTTAAATCTGCAGATTATTCTGCCAACACACTGACACGAAACAGGACCAGAAACAAACTGTAGTGTTGAAGTAAAGTACTGAAGTGTGAATAGAACAACCTCTCTTCTCTCTCTGCTGTCGGGCCTGCTGCTTTATGAACAGAACACGTGTGCAGGTGTCAGGTAGCTCTGTGAACAGACACCACCCGCCTCCTCCAACACGCCCTGCCGACAGGACGGGACAGGCCGACCTACACAAGGAGCAACCACACCTGGTTAACTGGTTCCACCATTTGTCCTCCATTAGCTCCTGAAATAGATCCATAGCATTACAATTCACACAGCAGCAGCGACCAGACGTAGGCAGGACATACCTTTAGTTTCATTTTCAATCTGTGGGTTTTTTAGGGGGAGTTTCGATTGTTGAGCTGCAAACAAATGACACATGTTGGGGTTTTTTTTCCCAATCAGGCTAAACAAAAGAAAAACCACAATGCAATCCCAGGAGGAGTGAGAGCTATGATTAATACTTTGGACTTCTGGATCTGACAGATCTTATCTCTGGTGCACACACACACACACACACACACACACACACAAAGGCAAACTGAGCTCCACCCATGCAGCGTCACCTTTCACAGGTGTCACATCCACGTTCTCGCTCAAGAAAAGGTGATTCCCTCGCGCGCGCACAGACACACACTCTCTCAGTCCTGCAGTCAGTCACTTCCTGGATACACCGTGTGTCCGAGCTGCTGTGGAAACTTTCACAAGTGTGTTGTTGCTGTTGGAGGAAGAGAAGGAGGGAAGAGGAGGAGGAGGAGGAGGTGGAGGAGGAGGGGGGAGCAGCTCCGTGAGCCTACAGCCGCTCAGCTGCCTCTCACTCTCGGATCGGATCTGTCCGGGTTCGGAGCTCCAGGATGTCGGCCGTGAAGGCGCTGCAGCAGTGGTGCCGGCTCCGGTGCGAGGGCTACCGGGACGTGTCCATCACCAACATGACCACGTCCTTCAGGGACGGCATGGCTTTCTGCGCCCTCATACACCATCACAGACCCGATCTCATGTGAGTATGAAGACGGACGACACGACGAGACTGAATGAAGTGTGTGTCAGTCAGAGCTGACTGCTTCCTGACTGTTTCCTGACTGTTTCCCGGCTGTTTAGGGAAGAAGTAGTCTAGCGGTTCGACTTCTCAGCTCGGTTGTAGGTTTCAGCGGTAGTTTGATGAAAGGGAACAAACTTTTAGGTTCATGGGTCTGAAGGAAAACCAGGAACAGGAGCTGAGCTGTGGAGGACTGTGGAGCTCAGAGACTGAACATCAGCCCACAACACGGTTTACCTGACAAATGTCATGTTTTTCTAATGTCTGTTATTAAAAAAAAATCTAAGACAACAAGGATACAACTAATTAGAGCTGATAATAATCAGTTGGACGATATTATTGGCCATATTACAGATATTTCGTATCGACAGATATGTTACCGTCATAAAAAAACTTTTCTTTAAATTGAACATAATGCAGAAACATCATCGAATCGTCTGCCCACCTCGAGCGGTTGTCAGTTGTCGCCCTAGCTACTGTTGCTAACGCCAGCTAGCATACATCAACGCTAACTTCTTTTCCTCTTGTCACAAAACACAAATTTTAGTAATGATGTTGATAATTTTGTTCATTTGTTGGTTGATATAAAATGTCATTAATATGGAACTACACAATAAAAAGCTTTCAGGGACTTGTGCGGCAAACTTAACATTGCTAACGCTAACGCTAAAGCTAGCTAGCAAAACGTTAACATCTTTTCAACTGTCTAAAATGCGAAACAAAAACCACACTTGTTCGAAATTATTTTGATAATTTCTTGAAATTAATATAAAATGTCATTAATATGGAAGGATACAGGCTGTGAGCTGCTAATAAAAAGCTTCCAGGACATCGTAATGGAGGCTCTTCTGTAGATTAACGTTAAATAAGACATTGTGTTTTCTGCTGTAAAGTGCGAGGACTCTGAGCGTTACAGCTTTGACTTCTTCCCGCCATGACTTGTTCGGCAAACTTAATATTGCCAATGCGAATGCCTCTAATGCAAACATTGCTAACGCTAGCTAGCTAGTCCTGGAGGTCAGTGCAGGATCCTGGGCTCATACTCTACGCAGAAATCAGCCATCTTTACGCCTTTTCAACGTTTTTAATGATAAAAAAGATACTTTTATTTTCTACAAACTCTGTAGATGTGTTATTTTTAAAAACATTGATTCAGTCTACCTCGTTAACAATATGACCTTTAAGTTTATTCACATTTGAGGGATCGTTGCAAAAAAGAAAAATATGTGTATTATTGTAATATTTGTATCAACATCGGCCCCAAAGATCACGTATCAATCTCCATTTAGATGTTAAACTTATAAATATTGTATACCTAATTGTCAAAATAAACCACTTCTGAAAACCTCAATGTTAAAATTTAGATACCACTCATATATTTAACTGTGAAGACCGTTTATCTGCCTGTATGTGGTCCGACCTGCTCCGTCACGCCAAAATTCAAGATGGGAAGTAACAAGTTGTACATCTGTTCATCTGGATACGTGGCTAAGCGGTCGAGCCTGAATGGAATCAATCAATTTTTTTCGCTTCCAGAACAACCACATATTTTGCATACTTCAGTAACAGGCTTCTGCATTGAAAGAGCTCGGCCTCAGGCGAAGAAAGAACACAAGAGGACGGATCTTTTTGTGCGTTCAGTCTTGTAGTTATAAATCAAAGTTGCACAAACCTTAGCTGTTCCTAAAACCTCATCCTGTTTAGGGCTGCGACTATCGATGTTTATAATTACTGAAGAATCTCTTCTAAGGAAAATTACTCAACATGTGTTCCCGGAGTCCACGGTGATGTGTTCACACTTAAGAAGCAGGAGCTGGTATATGTTTGTAATCTTTGCTTGATAAACATCTAAAAGGAGTTATTAATGATCCAAATTCTGCTGTTTAAGTTTCTGTCTACTGACAAATCAATTCATCGACTGATTGTCTCAGCTCTTCCAGTCTCTGTGCCTCCTGTTAGTTATTATTTGGACTGAAGTGTGCAGTCAGAGCGTAAAATCCAAGTTGAATGTTGATGTCATTACAGTTTGTCTCCGGTGTCTTGATCCGGTGAATGCTTGTTACTCAGTTTTTACAGGAAACTTTTGTTTGTTCCCTTCCCTGGACTTTTTGATAACTCCTAGGGAATTTCCACCAGGGAATAATGGTTAATATTTTGCACTTGACAGCTGCAAGATGGTCTGAATAAGATCTGTCAGCGTCGAGACTTTTGGTTTAATTTGTTAAGATATTCCAAAGAGCTGACTCATCATCTCTGGTTGAACGTTGGCCAGTTTCACACAGAGCTTCCTGGTTTTGTTCCAGAGAGGTCGTTGTGCCAGATAGTTTCAGTTTAAAGAGGAGACGCAGCTGTTCCAGTCATCTCCAGTTCCAGTTTTTACCTGCAGCCATACTTCATGTTTACATGGGCAGAAGCACTAAATAAAGGTTAAAGGCCTCAGTTCACTAAATATAAAACACTTTGAGGCCTGTGATGAACTGCAGGCTGAGCTTTCTGTGCAAGTGTCAGTGTGACATGTGACAGTGTGCGTGATGAATTGACAAGTCACGCTGTCAGTGTCACCGTATACGTTGTTGTGCATGACTAAATGACACATGTCTGGCCTGGACTGTCTGTAAACAAACGGATGAGGAAGGGAAGTGGGTTACTCATCATTATCTCTTCTGTTGCAGCGACTTCGACTCGCTGAAGAAAGAAAATGTCTACGACAACAACAAACTGGTAAAGCATGTTTACATTCTGACCTCTGAACGCCTTGAATGTTTCTGTCCAGACAAACTCATGTTTCCTGTTTACACAAAGGATTTCAGTACAGAACAGTTCTTAATGCTGATCGTTAATCTTCCAGTAGACAAACTTGGTCGAGACTGAAATAATTCTACTACAGGCTGGTTTTTCTTGGAAGACATTCAGGTTCCCCAGAGGATGAATACCTTTTTTTTTTTTAAGTATTTTTTTTGGCCTTTATATGGCTTTTATTGATGAGATAGCTGAAAATATGACAGGAAATAGGGAGTGACATGCAGCAAAGGGTCCCAGGCCAGGATTCGAACCCGGGTCTGCTGCAGCGAGGACTTAGCCTCTGTACATGGGACGCCCACTCTACCAACTGAGCTAAACGGCGCCCCGAAGATGATTCCTTATGCCTTAAAGGTTCGTTGTGCGGTTCTCGACCTCGCCATCCCGCTGATCGACAGGTGGCGGTGACATGGAAGAAGAAAACTACGAGCTAGCAAACATCGAAGTCAAACCAGACTGAATCTAAAGACAGTTTCAAATGTTTTATTAGGAAAGAAATGCATTCAACACATTTGTTTTGTCTTGTGTGGATAATTTTAAATGAATTATTACATTAGAGCTTATAGATTAATTGCTAACTATGAAGAAGAAAGTCAGGTATTGCTAAATTTTTCTTTCGACACACTTTCGACCTCGTACCTCAACAAATTAAAATAGATTTTTTTTGTAAATATCTGTTCAATACCTTGTTTTAACCCTTCTTTAATAACCAAAATACACCAAACTGCTCCGGGCATAAGTGTTAAAGAACTTGTTTGATAAAATGTCCAAAGTCTGTAAAATTTGTGGGTTTAGATCATAAAATATCTGATCAGAGAATAAATAAAGCAAGCGTCTTTTCATACTTGACACAATGCTTTTTATATAACTGTGGATTAAATATCAGAAAGCATGAAGGTTCATTGTTGATGAGCTTTTCTAAAATCAAGATCCTCCTAAAAGCTTAGACTTAAGACGTCACTCTGGGAATTTCTACAGACATGATTAGCTATTCTGACATTTTAAAGACTGAATAACTGATAAATCAATCCAAACAAATAACTGATCTTATCTGATCGATAGTGAAAGCAGCTTGTTACCTGCTGCAGCTCGCAGCGGCTTCGACGTGTCTGTTGGCTCTGGATGTTGCTTCAGCAGCACATGTTGGGTAACAGGGAGCTTTCAACATCCCGGAGCGTCAGAGTTTGAACGTAGTTAAGAGGAGAAGTCGTTGCCAAAGTCGGAGTGTTTAAATCTGGGCACTTTGACGTTGGCCGCTTTGTTGCATTCTTTACTTTCATTTTCTTTCCCGGAGCTTCGTTATTGGACTCTGAGCTCCAAAGCTCAACATCACAAACTTAGAAAAAGAAAACCGACATGAGCTGCGATTATGTGACACTGTTCATGTTCTGAACCGAAACAAAGCTGAAACCACAGGCCGGTGAATAAAACAGTAATCTGTTAGAGATTAAAGGGCCATAGGGCACAGCAAAGCAAACAGTGTTTTTATGGCTCCGCTCATCGTCTGATTACTCATTAAGTCCTGCGTCTGCTGCTCGTTGGCCTGTCGCTGCTTGTTGTTTTTTTTTCTGCTTCCATGGAATCGCTGAATGGGAATCCAGTTTGGAAATTCCTGACACCCAAACACTCTCTCTCTCTCTTCAAACCCACGAGGTGTAGATTCAATCTGGGGTCAGAAATATGCAGTTTGAACAAAAGCGAGAGAGGCACGATAGAAAACATGGGTGAGATGATCATCTAAAATCAAATAGACCCTCAATTAGAAAGAAAGTTAATGCAAATGAGGAGTTTTTAACGATGGATCAACATCTATCGACAGTCTTGTTTTCCTCAGTGTCAAAACGTGCTGATTTTGGCTTAAACTCTCTTGAGAAATGTTTCCTTGGTCTCGGAGGAACTCTGGTAAAATAAAGCTGAACTTTAAACACAACAGAAAACTGTCTGTGGGAGACTCGATGTTTCAAACCTGCACTTGAACGCGAACATCAAGCAGCAAAGTTTAGTATAAAGTGTGTTTTTATGTGATTTCATTGGTCCATTTCCATCTTTAGCCGCTCGGGCTGGATCCTAAAAAGATCCACGCTGAGTTTCTCCTGTTCTGTTTTATTCGCAGGCCTTCAAGGTTGCAGAGGAGCAGCTGGGAATCCCAGCTCTGCTGGATGCAGAGGACATGGTGGCTCTCAGGGTTCCTGACCGCCTCAGCATCCTGACGTACGTCTCGCAGTATTACAACTACTTCCACGGACGCAACCCGAGTGAGTATCAGTGTGTCCCCTGGCGTCTTTGTTCCCTTCTCCCTGTCGCATCTGTCTGAACATTTAATCTATGCGTTCGCTGCAGTTGGAGGTATGGCAGGTATAAAGCGCCCAGCCGAAGAACCGGCAGGGGAACCTGCTGGGAAGAAGAACACGCCGGTGACGGCCAAGGTGTTCCCCTCCTCCAAACCTGCCAGAGAGAACAGTCCTCCCCCCTCCGCCAACATCTCCAGGCCCGCTCCCTCCCCAAAACAAACCAGAAATGTCAAGCAGGTAACCTTTGCCTCCTGAATACTTTACTCAAACACTATGAATCACATGTAAGAGTCATAAAGGTCTGTTGTTTCTGTACAAAACTGCTTGCACAAAACAAACAAAAATAACCGTCATTGTCTCAGATCAGCGGCAGGAAGTAATGAATAAAGTCAGCATTTCCACCTCATGATGCCTCTCTCCTCCTCTTCCCCTCTTCTAGGACGTTGTGGTGGAGAAGCCCAAACAGTCGGGCACCTTAAGCAGCAAATGTGCGTCCTGTAACAAGCACGTTCACCTGGTGCAGCGCCACCTGCTGGACGGGAAGCTCTACCACCGGAGCTGCGCAAAGTAAGGACCCACGAACACGAACGTGATCACGGCTGATCCACATAATCTGTGTGGAGTCGAGAGTGATTATAGCCGTTTTTAATTAAAATCAGTGAATGGATTGATAAAGCTGAAAAAGCAATTTATGACTTGATTAATTCAATTTACATTATGCGTTAAGGCGCTAAACTTGTGCTTCTGTCTTTCAGACTGCTGTCGCCTACAAACGCATCTGCACCTTTCAGAGATTTACCCACAAACACCCCGGTTTCCAAGTTCACTCCTCCACCAGACTCCACAAAAACCAGCACCACCACTTCCACCAGCACTTCCTCCAGACTGGGACCAACGTGGCTGTCGGAGAAGCCCAGCACCTCTCCCAGCTTCTCCACCACCTTTTCTACTCCGTCTCCCTCCCGGCCCGCTTCGAGTCTCTCCTCTTCTGCTGCTAAAGACACTTGGACATCTTCGGTCTCCAAACCCTCACCTTCACGGACGCCTGCTGAATCCACCTTCACCACCACCACCACCGCTGTCACCCCGAGGCCCACACCTGCTCCTCGTTCCTCAACCACAGCGGCCAAGACTCTGCAGTCCAAGCTCAACTTCTTCCAATCGGATAACACTGCTAACAACGAGGAGAAAAAGATCACAACCACAGCCAACTTTGATGTAAATAAAGGGACGAATGTGAGTGGCAGAGCCCAGCAGGCCTCAGCAGGTCAGGCTGTGACTGTGGTGGTGAACGTTGGCGGCAGAAAGGAAGCGACTGTGAGCTCTGGTGGAGATTCAGGAAAGGCGGGCGACGGCGGCAAGTCGAAAGCATCGGCAGCAGCCTTCATCTCCAAGAAACTGACGGAGGAGAACAACAACAACAACAGTAAGCCGTCGTGGACGAGTGTGGCGCTGAAGAAAACTGACAAGTAAGTGATCTGACTACAAGAGTAGACTTTATAATAATGCTGCTGTGTTCTGCCCTCTGCTGGTGATCAGCGGCATGATCAGGTTCATTGTCTGGTGGAAGTCATTGACAAGAGAATATTAAAGATTAGTTAAAAATGTTTTTAGAGGAGCCATGATTTAAATGTGTGCGTTTAACTACAAGAATTATGTGAGAAATACAAATGTAAATCAGGGTGAAAGTACAAATCCCACTTGGCAGAGGATGTGAAATGTATTTTAATACTATATACTTTTACTGGAATTAAATTTAATGAAAGTGTAGAATAGATACTTGGGAACAAGTACTCAGATCTTGTGCAATACTCCTGTGTAGAAATACTCTGTTACTTGTACAAGTCTTGAATTTAATTTAGTACAAAAGTATTAGCATGAAAATATACTCAAAGTACCAAAAGTAAAAGTACTCATTATGTGGAACTGCATATTTCAGAATAATGAATATTATTGGATTATAATTATTGATACTTTAATGTTGAAGCTGGTGAAGGCTGGTTTAACTACTCTTTGGTTTATTTGCTGGGTAGCTTGTGAATTTCTTCTTGGGGATAAATACATTTTTATCTTAATCTAAAAAATGACTTCATGATTTATTTGTTGATTACAGTATATGTGTTAATATTAAACTAAATGTGTAAAGTAAGGCTGTCAAATAATTAACGTAAGTACCAATTTGCCTCTGAATTGTAGTGTGGTAGAAATATAAAGTAACAGATAATTGAAATATTAACGTAAAGTAAAACTACCGTACAGTACTTTAGTACATTTTATGAAGGTAAATCAGATAGTGTTTGTATGATAAAGAACAAAGATGACAGTTTAGTTTTTCTTCTAAAACCATGAAGTTGATTCGGTGAGATGAGCTGTTTTGTTTGTTGTGTTTATGTGGCTGTCGTGTGTGTAAAGGTCAACAATAACCAGAGTCTTTAATAAAGAATTAATGCGACTTCTCCTCCAATCAGACCTGCAGTCTCTGTCGTCGAGACTCCAAAGAGGGAGCCGGAGGGAGTCAGAGGGAGGGTGAAGCTGAGAGTGGACCCGTCCATCCTCGCTGACCTGCACACTCCCGACACCAGGAAGTCTTCTCCGAGCCCGGCCGGCCGGAGCGGACTGAGAGCCAGAACTCCAGAGAGAGGAGCCGGCAAACCCAACACTGCAGGTAGAACTCACACACTTCATACTCATCAGTGAGCCACAACATTAAAACTACTGATGGCTACAGTGAAAAACATTGATTATCTCATGTCATGTTGGGAAACCTTCGGTCCTGGCACTCATGTGGATGCCAGCTGACACGCGACACCCAGCAGGAAATCACGCCCTGCCACATTGCAAAAACTGCTCAGGAATGGCCCGAGAAACATGACATGGCCTCCAAACGTCCCAGATCACAATGTCCTGGAACAAGTGTGCTCAATGGAGGCCCAGCAGCACATTGCACAGCCTTTGTAGATCAATAAAGTTGTAATTAATTGAACTAAATTAACTGAATTTGATTTAATAGAAGTAACGTATGTGTAAAGGAGCTCCTTGTTCCTCTGGTGCTGCTCCGTGAGAGTTACAGTTGGAAATAGAATAGGAACAGACATCGCTAGTCGATGGGACTCTTGTGTGAAGAAGGAACTGAAGTTTAGTTTGATCTCTTTTTTCTCAGCAGCATCAGAAAATGCGTCTCCTGCAGACTGGAGGTCGAAGCTCAAGCCCATCGCCAAGTAAGACCTGATTTATTTAGATTTCATTGACTTTGACTTGTTCTGTTTTGTCTAATATTCTGTGTTTCCTGTTAAAGGTCCAGTGTGTAGGATTCAGGCGCAGAAATAAAGTATTATCAGCTGAAACTGTGACTCCTTGAGTTTTCGTTAAGTCCGCCATGTTTCTACAGCAGCCCAGGGCGGACAAACCAAACACTTGCGAAGAGGCCTTCACGTTTTTTTTATCGTTTTTTTTAGCATGGAGTGTGAGATGAGGCGTGTTCAGCTCGTTTCAATCTGCCACCTCTCCACTAGATGTCACTAAATCCTTCCCACTGGACTTTTACTTCTTTACTGGCTCGCTTCCTGATTTCAAACCTCCAGCAGGGATAATCTCTACGTGGGCGAGCTCACAAGCGCATCAACATCGTCAAGCGTTAACTGTATGAAGCAGGTTTTTTTTTTTGTCCTGTCCATCCATCCATCCTTTGATCTTTCATCCATCTATCCAACCACTCGTCCCGCAGGAAGCCCGTACCTGCTGCTCCTCCAAATGGCTCGGCCATCATTTGTGGTCGGAGCGTTCGGCCTCTCCTCTTCCGCCACATGCGTGCGAGCCCCAAATGGTGTCAAGACGGAGGAGAGTCCTCCGTGGTGCAACATATGCTCCGTGCTCAGAGTTCCTTTCCCCGGATGACCTTCCCCCTCCCGCGCTCATGAATCAGGACTGTAGCGAGACACAGAGAAGGGACGACTTGTAGGAGCAGATAAATTGCCATTAATTAAATTCTGTCTGTTTTTTTTTCCTCTTTCCTGCTCGTCCTCCATCCATCTACAGACCGGCTGCTCCTGCACAGTCCTCCCCTAAACCCTGGACTAATGGAGCTGGGAAGTCACAGACCTCAGAGCTTCCTGTCGGGCCTTCTGCCTCCTCTGGTCTCCACAGCTCGAGCATTTCTGTCACTCCAGCAGCACCGAAGGGTAAAAATGACGGTCTAAATATAGTTACCTGAATATTAACAACACCTCTCAGGGTTTCTTCCATCCTTTGTCTTTGTTTTTAACACTATTTATATATTTATTTGTATTAATTTGATCTCTTTCTCTGTTTCAGGACTCCTGAATGGTCAGGGAGAGTCAAAGACTACCAAGGTAATGAACCTCAGATGGAAAAAAAAGTTTGCTTTCGCTCATATCACATCGATTTAAATTGAATCCTTTGTGGTTTTTATTTTTTGTCAAGTCATAATAATCATTTAGAAGATGACAGCATGAGCCAGTGGATAATAATCATCCATATACTGTGTTGTATACCAACCAACTGAATACTCCTCATCTCACCATTCCTACAGTAGCCACCTAAACTGCAAACATGTGAATGTTGCCTTTGCCTCTCTGTTGCCTGTGTTCAGTTTGTCCATTCTGGGCTACTGTAGAAACATGGCCAGCTACTTTTCTCTCCTAAAACTGAAGTACTTTTTTAGGTTTAACCGAACTGGGACCGTAAAAGGTCTGGTACCGCCTGTCACTGGTACACTGCGACCTAGTTACAACACTAAAACCAACACATTCACCACTGTATCCACAAGTATACACTAATAAAAACATAATGAATATTGTATTACATTTCTTCCAATAAAGTTTTCCATTTCTGCCCCTAAATCCCTCTAAATCCTTCCCACTGGACCTTTTACTAAAGCGTTTATTCAACAATGTAATCATGTATATTTTTTACCCATCGTATTTGGGTCTCCACACTAACAGATGTCAGGATGTCATTAAACGTGTGTTTCATGTTCAGACTAAACCGGACTACATTCACAAAGACGCGATCCTGAAGGAGCTGCAGGACATCGAAGACAATCTGAACGAGCTGGAGAAGAGAGGGGTCGAGCTGGAGGTGAGGCTCCGCGGCTGCGAAGAAGGTGAGATAACAAACACAAGCACTAAATGAGCCTCCATCTTTTAATAAGTAGATTCAGAAGATGGCGTGTGTGTAGGACTGACTGTGTGTGTGTGTTTGTGTGTCAGAGGGTGAAGACGACTCTCTCATGGACGAGCTCATGGTCGAGTGGTTCAACTTGATCAGGAACAAGCAGGTGGCCATGCGCCGGGAGTCTGAACTGGTCTACATGTGAGTGAACGCACACACACACACACACACACACACACACACACACACACACACACACACACACACACACACACACTTAGAGAAGGGGCATGCCACTATTTAGCGATTAGCGAAACAGACTTGTGGCCAGAAGGTTGACAGTTTGAATTCCCAGTGTCCTCCCACCTCCGTCCCTCAGCAGGACGTCCTGGAACGAGACAGGCTCCGCCCCCCCGCAGGCTGCAGCGGACAGAGGAGAAGTGTGAAGCAGGATGCTGCTTAACACCACAAATGCAAATTATTCTTTTAATGAATTAAATGTTTAACTCCTTCGACCAGGCCCGTCACGATAATCACATTAAGGACTTATCGATGTGTCTACGTGACTTCGAACGTTTTCTGCTGACCTCGATGTCGCCCGTCGTGTCCTCGATGTGTTCGCCAACATTTCTGCCAACATGATGCCAGAATACCTCGCAGGGTTCTCCCCACCATTAGAAGACTTGAAAGCAGCATTTAACAGCTCCTTTCACATTTTATTTATTGATTTTGGTTGTAAGTTTTATTTTATTTATGTTTTATTTATTTAGAATATTAATATAGATTTCACATTAGAGTTCTAATCTCTGAATATTAAGAATGAAAAGTCCTCTGCTCTGATAAAGGATGCACATGAATTATTATGCTTTTATAGGATCAGCATCTCAGTGGCGTAAAATAGTCTTAAAATGACAATAATACTGTTTATCGCAGTTATTTATATATATATCGTCCAACAAAATGTAGTTATCATGACAGGCCTAACCTCAACCGAGGCAAAGGAAGAAAAATCTCTTTTAATAATAATAATTTGAATCCACATCTACATTAAAATACACACATTGTTGGATTTATGGAGAATAAGTTGAAGTGTAGAAGTGAGTCAGACGCTGAGCTCCCTCCACTGAGTTACGGGCATTTTAAAAGCTGCTCTAATTAATATTTTTATGTTAACAATAAATCAAATCCACGAAGAATTATCATCCACCTCACATCAAACTGTTTCAGCGTCTTTCAGCTCATTGTTTTGGTTCACAGGGATGAGGAATGAGTCCTACAGCCTGGAGATGAGTTGCTGGTTCCTCCAGAAAAGCCAGAAGAAAAATCCAATTGACTTTTTTCTTTTCCTTTTCTGTTAAACTCTGGGTTAACCGAATACAATAAGTCATCTACAGCTTATTTATTATGGCAATTAAGTGATATAGAATCGCAAGAAAATGTATTTTTGCCAATTTTAGTTGATAATAACAAATACAATACATTATTTTAATGTACATTTGTATGTTGTCTGTAGCGGGAGGACCCAGGACCTGGAGGAACAGCAGCCCAGTGTGGAGCAGGAGCTCCGGAGGCTGATGGACAAACCAGGTGAGGATTTGTTGGGTGAGAGCACATTCAACAAAACCATGAAACGGATCAATCAGCTAGGGCTAAAACTGTGTTTGTGTTTGAGCAGAACATCTGAAAACAAGCCGGGACCGCAAGAGGGAAGAGGAGCTGATGGCCAAACTGGTGGAGATCGTCAACGACAGGAACGCCATCGTGGACGGTCTGGACGAGGACAGACTCAGGTGAGTTCAACCTGAGTGTGTTCTTGTTTTTTAGGCAGGTAACAGGATTCTGCCTGCACGAGCTCGACCGCACGTCAAGGGTATAAATATAATTTTTTCAAATGGATTTGGGATTGAGATCCGCAAATTTAATGTGATTTTCCTCGGCCCGTGATCCGCCCTTCCACGTAGTTTCGTGAAAATCGGGGCATTAGTTTAATCTGTAATCCTGCTGACAAACAGACAAAACAAACCACTTGAAAACGTAACGCCTTCGGTGTCGGTGAAATTACTCGCGTCAGAGTGAGAAGAGCCGACAACAAAATGTGTCCCCGTCCTCAGAAATTGATCTACTGTCTGTGTAAACACAGTAAATGTACGAACTGCTGTTAATCATGTGTTGGCTGTCTGTGTGTTCTCAGGGAGGAAGAGGAGGACGAGGAGCTAAACAAGATGATGAAGACTTTCAGTGAGTGTCTCCACCACCTCCACAGGCCGTCTGACCCTCCCGCCGCTCTGTTCATTAGTTATCTCAACCCCGGTGTCACCGCGACTTAGTTGGCTTATAAATTATCCAATTGAGGATTTCCATCATGGACGCCTCTAATTGAAGTAGATAGAATTCTCATTGTGGTTTATGCGAGTGTGTGTGTGTGTTTGTGTGTAAATGTGTGTGAGTGAATGTGCTGCATTTTTAAGGGTGCCACTGGGCGATGTTTTCATCTCATTTGATCTAATGACTGCTAATGGAAAAAGCATCAAACAAAATGCTCCCCCTCTTTTTGTCAGCGGCGTTTCCTATTAGACAAATGGATAATGTAGCTGGTTAATTTGACCCTCTGATAGAATAGAGTTAAAGCCGGCTTCATTTGCAATTCATGACCGGGAAAGCAGGCCCGAAATTGAGGAGATTTATTGAACTTCAGCGAAGAGGTCGTTACGCTACAGCGAGTGAATGCCGACCGTGGGCTAAAGACTCGCCATTTCAGTTTTAATGTATTCATAAAGTTAATGCCAAAGTTTCACAGTTCATTCCCGCTCTGAGTCATGCGACAGTTTACACACACGTGTTGTATCACATGAGGCACAACACAACTTTTTGGATTTCGCCGGCAGCTGTTTGTGAAAAATCGGTCATAACTCAACCGTCGACGGATAAACTGACTCTGAATCAGTCCACTAAATGCATTAAACTGCATCAAACTATCACGGCAGCAGAGCTTCAGCTTCGTGAACTCCCACAGGTGAAACAGACCTAGCTTACGAGCTAAACCGGCTACAAACAAACTTTTGTACAGGCTTTTCTTTTTACTTGTGATAAATAACTTTCATATAAATACAATAACACATGCAGAAGTGTGCTACTGATGTACAAGATGATAATTTTAAGAGATAACGCCCTTCTCCTCATGTTAGTTTCATAGAAACGGAGGCTACTAGCTAGCAGTTAGCTAACGTTACGCACACACAGCTCACTCTTCTCTGCTCACGTGTGTTGAATTTGTTCGGTTAATTCACAAATCAGTCCACAGTTGCTACTTTTGGCTAGAACTGCCATTTGGACTGTTCATGAAGCGCTAACTTCTCTGCGCGAGTGACTTTTTAAGAAAACACCCTTAGCTCCAATGTGTAGTGATGTCATAGCCTCACAATTAAAGCTGCTTTCATTATTTTTTGGGTCATTTTGGGCCAGAAGCCTGACCCTAACCCACAAACTATAAATCATACACTTTTTGAATATAATTGGCGAATAAAGAATCACCTGAATGCCTTTTTAGCTAGGCTACATAAACACCCTTAGCTTCAATGTGTAGCGCTCCTGTAGTGATGTCATAGCCTCGCAATTAAAGCTACAATTAAAGCTGCTTTCATTATTTTTTGGGTCATTTTGGGGCAGAACTCGTCTACAAACTATAAATCATACTTGTTTTGAATATTATGGGCTAATAAAGATGATATGGCTAACATTTTTAGCAATCACCTGAATGCCTTTTTTAGCCAATAGACACGGAGCAACATTAGCATTTGTTTGGAGTAATGTTTCTGGCCATCTGACAAATGTAAAGTGCAATATTCACAAACTTTAAGCTCTTTTTTGGTCTCCACCAACTCCTGGAAAATATCCAGCTCCGCTCCACTGTTTGTTTGTGCTGCAAACGGTGCTTTTAAATTGATCTGAATCTTTGTTTTTTTAATAAATTAAAAAAAGGAAAAGATTCCACAGAATTCGTACAACCAAACACACCTGTTATGTTTACCTGTGTGTCATCTTTTGACTAACGTCTCCTCCTACTCTCACTCTGTCTCTGTCTCTCTGTCTTTCCGTCTCTCAGACATAAAGAAAGACAAACCGAAGAAAAAGTCTCCGATGTCCAAACTGTTCGGCTGGGGGAACAAGAAGGAGGGATGATGCTCGCCGAAACACAGCGCCGCCGCTCGCTTTGATGTTTTCTGCTGCTCTTGTTGTAGTCTTAATGTCAGTGTGTACTCAGCCTGTGATTCATGGGATAACATGGCTGTGTGTGTGTGTGTGTGTGTGTGTGTGTACAGTGTGTGTGAATGAGTGTGTGATCTGTCATTTTAAGCGCTTATAGGAAAAATGCCCTTCCCTCTGTCGACTGCATCACTCAAGATCTGACGTTACCCCTGCCTGCCAGTGACACACACACACACACACACACACACACACACACACACACACACACGCAGACGATGCTGCTGAGGGGTTAATGACTCACCAGCCGTGATGTGATTGGGTTCAGCGCTCCAGTTGTTGGTTTTAATACCCTTCTAGTCTTAATCTGTCTACTTAACGCTGTCAAACACACACACACTCGCACACGTCCTCTCCTTATACGCGGCGATGCTAAGATGCTAATACGAGTTAAAGTTCAAAGGTCAGACAGCTGTTTTCCTGCTCTCTGCTGTGTTTAAGTGCAGACTACATGTTCCTGGTGACTCGGAGGGTCGCTCTCTGACCCTGCTGTCGTGGATTACATGTTGAATGCATTCCTCTTTCAGTCTTAAAGGTCTCTCTCTGTAGTTTTCTGTCAAACACGGGGCTCATTTTTCTCAGACAGCAGCAAGTTTACTCAGAGCGCTGCCCTTTGATAAGGTGACATGTATTGTTTTTTACTTTTTAGACCGGTGGTTTCAAACCTGTGGTTCAGCAGCATTTCCTCTCACGTCTCGATTTTTCTTCTTCTCATGAATTACGGGATAATTTAATATCTTCAGGGCCTCAAATTAAGAGTCTGAGAGGGAATAATCCCTCGTAAGATGAACGTGTCACAGCCTGCAGGTAAATACGACCTGTGATGAGTGTCGTAAGTACTGCAGGCAAAGCTTTGTAGTGAGAGCGCTATGAGCCGAACAAGATTGGAAGACACTGTTCTAGACACACACTCGTGTGTTTAGAGCATCTTAGACCGTTGGGAACAGCAGAGTTCACTCAAAGGTTCACTTATTAATGATTTAAACAGCACGTTGAGGTCATTCAGAGAAGATGATCCTTCAAATCATTAGTAAGTGCACCTATACCATATTTTTAACAATTAGACACTCATGAATTGATGCGTATTTGATGCTCTAACATCATTGGAAGAATCTCACTGGATGCTTTTTTGTGCTGAATATGTACGTTACGTTTTTTACTAGAGGGAAAAGGATGAATCTTGTTTGTGTCGTGTGACTCAGCTGGTCCATATTGGATCTGTATTTCTACATGTTTTAAATGCTTCCTGTTTAATTTGTGTGGCACAGTCTATTACTTTTTTACGTTTAGGTAATTTTTCACAGGCACTGAAGCAAACTTTAAATCTCTTTGTTTGGGACCAAACTCGTTAATTTCAACTGAACCAAATTGGTACCACATGTAATTTAACATTGTGTATATATGTTGATGTTGTTGTCCCCTTTATTTCCTGATATCTCAGCTGTACATATTGTATAAAGTTTACAACAGTGGGATCATTGAATGGAGAAACAGGACTGGATTTTAACCAAATAACTAATAAATGTACTCAAATTTTAATAAAAAGGTGACATCTTTAATTGATCATGGTGCTCTGTGTAGACAACAGTACATAACTTGTGTTGTGATGGTTTTATTCAGGCCCGGCAGGATTTATCTTGAAACAAAACAGGGATGATGTATTTTCTCTTTGCCACCACCAGGAGGCAGCATGAGACTTTCCATGTCACTGGAGCTCCCTGTACATAATTAGCTCCTTCAGTATGTTTGATCTGCAGAAAGGACAAATACACTAAAAGGTCTAAACCCAGACGTCAAAACTAAAGACACAGATCAGTTTAAAACATTTTATTCTAAACTTATTCTAAGTTTTCAGCCTCTGATTTCTCTTCTGTTCTCAAAACTACGAGCCTCTCTCTCCAACTAATTCTGTTTTGACTTCTCTAGTGAAACTATTACATAATGTTGTCATGTATGATTATTTTCTCATCTGTTTGAAACAGAAACAAAGCACAGAATCTGTTCGACGTTAAAGGTCAGCAGCAAACTTAAAGTCTCCTTTTGATTCTGCATTTTTACGGCTGCAGCTGCTGTTTGTTTTTTCAAGTACATTAAACTCTTCGTTCAACAAAGTGAGGACACTTTCGACAATTTCACAGCCAGGTTTCATAAATCCTACTAGGACAGTTTTTATTTATTTGTAAAGCTGAAAATTACAAAAATCTGTACAATATACAAAACCTCTGTGATATGTTCTTAGTCCCTCAAGTTAAACTATGACACGTCTGCAAAGTGACAAGACAAAAGGTTTATATTCACCAAACAGCCGGAACTAACAATTATTTTAATTGTCAATTAATCTTTTCATTATTAAACAAGTAATCTTTTAGTCTATAAACTGTGAAATAAAATTGTTTAAAAAATGCTCATCACAAGTGAAAACGTCCAAAGAATAAATGGTATATTCTTACATTTAAGAAACTGGAACCAGCAAATAATAAACTGATTATCAAAACAGCTGGCGATGAATTTTCTTTTGATCGACTGATCGATTGATGGACCCTGATATAACCTTTAGTGTTGCAGCTTTAACTTGTTAGAAGAATAAAGATGTTATGATGCTAATTGCTCATGTAAGAAAAATATAATGTATGGACACTTATTAGTAATGTATTCTCATCCTTTTAGTATGTTTTAGTAGCTGCGTTTCTTCATTCTGCTGCAGCTGCAAGTCCCTTCAGTCATCACAACCCTTCACCTTACTAATGAAAGGAAATGTAGATTGGTCATTTAATGGAGAATACAATTATGGGCCTAATTATTTTACATTTCTGACATGTCAAAGCAACAAAACGTGGCTTCCTGGAGAAATATAGTTGATTGTTGAGTCTCATGGGGTCGTCGTGGGTCAGATGTCGACCCAAAATGCTGGTTTTTAACGACCTGGCGATGAGGTGAGACAATCAACTGTGTCTTTACAGGAAAAGGTTACATGTTGTTGCTTTAAGATACAGAGAAAAAAAGAGGATTTTGTCTTTTTTCTCTGAACGTCGTCATGTATCAAAAGAGAAGTTCACATGGAACGTTTCAGGTTGATATGTTGGACCAGAACACGTGCAGAAAAAGACAGTTCTGCTGCTAAAACAGCTTCATTTATCGCAACGAAACCGCCGGCGCCGGGAGCTGCGAGAGACGAGGTCAAACGCTCACGTTCACACGAACAACTTCTCTCCGCCACCGTTAAAACATCCAGTTAAGAAGAGGAGAAAGAAAATAATACGACCGGAGAAGAAAAGAGTCGAGAAATTGACTTTTAGCTCCAAAGTTGTTTCTTTTTTATATCCGTTGGTGTGAAAATACAAAACTGTAATCTTCCCCTCTGTAAAGCCAACATTTGTTCCTGTTGTTATGTGTGAAAGTGTTTGTTGATTCCTTCTTTAAACCATGATAAAATGTTCCATCGCCGCGCCGCTGCGCGTCTGAATCAATCACGTCTCCGCTTGACTTCGGAACATGTTTATCTTTGGGGGTGAAAATGTGCCTTTACGTTCGACTCGATGAGGAACGTCGACGATGTGGGAGACGTTCAGCGCGGACTGTAAATATACCTTTGAGGTGGTTCATTTACATAACACAGTGGGCCCTCACATGGACTTTTTAAACAGTTCAGTGAGTTTTCGGCGAGGCTCGACTCCGTTCTGACATCGTTCGCAGCTCCTATCTGTTCGATCCATGTCCAAACAGTGTAAAGTCGACATTAGCATACACTCAACCTGTTGGTATTGTCGTCTCACAGGCCTTTGTGTTCCGTTTCCTCACTCGTTTTAACGTTTAAAAGGAAGCTGTGTTCATAATTTGACACACTGCACACTCCTCACCGTTTCCCTTCATCCCTTTAGCGGCTGTGTTCAGCTCGGGCTTTTCACACCTCCCAGATTTTATGGTGCCTTCGAGTCGACTCGAGTGAACTTCCTCTTTTTTTGGATGAATTCAGATGGCTGACAGTTTCTTCTTCCTCTAACTTATATCTATTACATTCATGTACAAGTGCAATCTTTTTTTTCTGTGTTACACTGCATTATTTACATTTATCAGACACTTTTGTCCAAAGCGACTCACAGTAATTCATACATTCATACACTGATGGTGGTGGCTGCCATGCGAGGTGCCGACCAGCACATCAGGCGCAGTTTGAGGATAACAAGATAACAAGACGCTGGATCTACCCCTGAGCCACAGCCGCCCCAAAAACGAGCCACAGGAAGTAATTTGTCCAGTCATCATTGCCATCATTACGATTCGTCTAAAGAGTAGAGTGTGGACTCCTTCAAGACTAATCAAAATCTAAAATCGTGGGCGGCCAGACTCAGGAGTAGAGCCAGTGTCATGTTATAGGAAGGTCACTGGTTTGATTCCCCTGGTCTGCATGTCAAAGTGTCCTTGAGCAAGATACTGAACCCCAAACTGCTCCTGATGTGCTGGTCGGCACCGCCATCAATGAATGAATTACTGGAAGTCTCTTTGGACAAAAGCGTCTGCTAAATGTAAATCACTTCCTGATACGTCATCGAACTTATGTCCGTTGTTTCTGAAGTCAACTTTGGAGATACACAGCGACACATTAAATTTAACAGAACCAGCAAAAGGACAATGAATACAAACTGGTACCAACTTCCACTAAGAAACATGAACTCCTGACATTTTATCCTCGAGTCTGAGATGCTACATCTGTTATTGTTCTGCAGCACTTTCAATAATCAGATGCTGAAATAAGAATTATATCCAATTTATTTCTACAATTCGGCAGATTAAAAAAATTCTGTTAAGAAGTCGTACCAAAGTGTTATCAGCAAACTCAACCATAATTTAATGATTTTTTTCTTTTTTTAAATAAATCACATCAAATCAATCAGTCGTATATCTGAAAGTTGCAAATTCCGATTACATTGAACCTCCATCTTTGTTATAAAGGAAAACACACATACAACGAGTTACTTCAAGATATTTATTAAATTAAGGGACATGGATGAATAAGCATCACTGAGTATATACACGCACATATATAACAATGGATGACTGAATGAAGGCACAGTTAAATTGTTAATAAGTTACTGCTGACAGAATGAATTTACATTCTCAAGAACATTTCAAACTAAAATCAATCATGCTTCATTCTGCTGCTGTAGGTTCAGAGCAGCAGCTGGATGATGAATCCAGGCTCAGACTCTCTGAGACACACAGCTTGTGTTCTTTGGTCTTATTGTGTTCAGAGTTGATACACGGAGCAAAAACAAACGTATGTACATATTATCCATACGGCAAATAACGGACTTGGCTTGTGGCTTTCAGGAATCTTTGCAGCCGTTCTTCTCGGGTCGGGGTTCATTTAGCAGCTTAGTTTAGCGTTTCGTGAAAACCAAAAGGCCCTAAAACTTCCACATAACCAGCCGGGCTGACGGTCGGAAGAGAAAGAAGACAATATATGTATGTTACATATGTATGTAATACTGACTATAAAATGTATTTCCTGCTGAAAGGCAGACAGACATTGCTTCACACATCTTGTGGCTCCAGCGCACGGACATGATATACATGCTCAACCCTCTCGGCCGCTGAGCAGGATAGCATGACCTTCAGTCTTTTCATGATCTTTTCTATGATTCACATTGATTTCCGTCTGTTGCTAAGAACAACAAAGTGGAGCACATCTAAAATAATACATGATAATATCTGTCCGATCATTACTGGATACTTCTGCTAGTTAATAACGCACATTTTTTTACTAAAACTCATTAGATCTGACGGATCAAATATCCACATTTTAGTCGACAATTCTGACAATTTCCAACAATAAAAGTAGAGAAGCAGGGAGGACAAACCATCCAGATTAGAGCAGTCTGTATCTGAAGAGAAAACAAAGCGGCTATTCCTGGTGGTAGGACGAGGAAGGTTTTCTTAATTCTGTTCCATGTCTTTCCTCATATTCTTCCTGTCTCTGATAGTATTTAGTTACTTTTTATATTCCCGGGTTCGATCCCCTAAACGTCCCCCCTTTCAGATCAGCGTTGAAGCTAAAAGAATATAGGGCTGATGAGGTGAACAGTAGTGGGACACCATTTAGAGTTTCTGTTTACACATACAAAGAGATACGATAGAAATACGTAGAAAAAAACAAAACTTTCATCCCAGCTTCTTCCAGGACCCTCCCTCCAGCAGAGGGATGGGTATATGTAGTGTCTGGGCAACGTAGTGTGTGATGTGGCAGGACATAGACGTATACGTGGTGTTAAAAGGTGCAATATGTAAGAATTAGCCACCTCTGAGAATTCATACTCCAAACAGAAAGTGTACAGTGTATCACCAGCGTAACCACTAACTGCTTCTAACTTTAGCTGCTATTAGCTTGGTAGCTCAGTTAGCCGTGCAGCTAGTGGTCAAGACTGAGTTAGGGCTAGCGGGTTAGCATGCTAACTTCAGTAGATATACTGTATCTGCAATACAGTACACACACTTCTTTGTGATATTCTCAGAAATCTTGTTTCTTCACATTGTGTTATTTATTTTAGTTATTCTTTGATTTTTTTTTAACTAAGATTCTTACATACTGCACCTTTAAATATATAACGTTCCTGTTGACCATCTTTCAGTTTGAAACTAAGCTGAAATTATGGCAACAGCTATCGGAGCATGGGGAAGAGGCAGAAGGAAACTAGCTAGCTTAGCTCTGAAAAATTTTTCACAGCAATTTAGTGTGGGTGCATTTGTGAACTTTAAGCGAATAAAGATGAACAAAAGTTCTCTCACACTGGTCACACCTGTACGGTCTCTCTCCGGTGTGAATACGCCGGTGCTTTTTTAGATCACCTGAAGATGTGAAGGTTTTCTGACAGTAGTCACAACAGAACGGTCTCTCTCCGGTGTGGATGCGTTGGTGAACAGTTAGAGCGTCTCCGTTAGCGAACGCTTTCCCACACTGGTCGCACCAGTATGGTTTCTCTCCGGTGTGACCGCGTTGATGGCTGATCAATGAAGATAGCTGAGTGAAAACTTTGTCGCAGCGGTCACAGCTGTACGGTTTCTCTCCAGTGTGGACACGGCGGTGGACCTTCAGTATGCCTGACGTCGTGAAAGCTTTCTCGCAAAAATCGCAAATGTATGGTTTCTCTCCTGTGTGAGCACGTCGGTGGACTTTCAGTTCACTTGACGATGTGAAGGCTCTGTCACAGAGTTCACACAAATGCGGTTTCTCTCCAGTGTGAACGCGGCGATGGCTGCATAAACGAGTTGAAGTAGTGAACGTTTTCCCACACAGCTCACACCGGTACGGTTTCTCTCCGGTGTGAACGCGTCTGTGGTTTGCAAGTTCTCCCGATGAAGTGAAGCCTTTCTCACACAGATCACAGCTGTACGGCCGCTCTCCAGTGTGAAGTCTCTGATGGATCTTTAAAGATCCCGATGATGCCAGGAGTTTCTCACAGAACTGACACTGGTGGAGTTTAGGCTCCGGTCTTCTTCTCTGTTTCTTGACAAAAGACAGACACACACAGAGAAAGAGAGAGTGAGTGAGGTATCTATCGATCCAACCATAAATTACATTTAGAGCATATACATGGAACATAATGTGGGTTGTTTCCACACAGCATTTCTTTTCAGACAGAAAACCTCTGGCTGTGCGCTCAGGAGCTCTATGACAACAATATGTTGACAACCGCCTCTGTATGATCAACACGGCCCCTATGTGGTTTGCTATCCATTTGTTTTTTATTTGACATCCAGGCATCAGAACAAGGAGGATGTGGGTGCATGACATGAAAAATAGGGTGAATTTTCACTTGGGCCAGGAAAAAGAAGAAGAGTGACGGTGATATCATCAGCTCCTTTCTGACAAGTTGAGCGATTTGTGCTGACTTCACATAATTAATCTGCGACTGTGTAGCTTCAACGCCTTCCATCTACAGCAAGCTCAAAGGTTCAAAACTCAAATGTAGAATTAGGGAAAGACTTATCATCAGTAATCTTTATGTCAGAATGCCGATAAAATAAACTCAAATGTCCCACACATGAACTGCATTGAATCTGACTGAGTAACTAGCGACTCATGCAATCAATGAAGCCTAGTGAAGACACTAAAGTAGCATCTAACTGGAAATATTCAGGTACAGTGAAATTTGTTCCATCACTGGTTGTTTGACATTTTGACACAAAGAGTTTTTACTGCAAATAAACATCGGTCCCAAATATCGTCTTTAAGTGTCCTTGATATCTAATAATCGGTATCAGTCAACCCCTTATAAACAGTATTCAATATTCTCTGGAAATAAAATGAGATCTGCTGTCTTCACATTATTAACCTGACTTCAACACTGACCAACTACAGCAAGCACAATGGGTCAAAACTCAAACGCACAATGTCATCACGTCATTTTATCCTATTAGACATTTCTGATTCAAGATTCAAGATTAAAGATTCAAGAAGCTTTAATTATCCCGAGGGAAATTGCTGAGTTTATAGAAAACGTGTATAGTAATGTGCAGTAAGAGGCTTAGTGGTGATGACGTTTAAATCGTGCGACCGCAATGTAGACTGTTTATAACCAAACAATAGCGTTTTTACTTCTAGCGATTTAATTCAAGCTTCGAAAATCACAAAAGGGGTGTTCATCTGTGAAGATTATCTTGTTGAACAAAGCGTGTAAGTATCATTGACCTGTTTTAGCCACAGAGATTATTTTCAGCGATTTTCCACAATGCATTGGAGAAATCCCACAGGCTCTTTGACGAGGGAACCAGGGCGATGCTAACTTCCGGGTTTGCCTGCGACAATACGTCACGGCTGCACGGCTCTATATCCAACCTAAAACTAACTTCGTTTTTTTCTCATTCATACAGACTTAAAGCAGTTACCTTATTTGGAGAACTCATCTTCGTCTCTCCTCGCTCAGCCCACTCGAAGGCACAAAATGGAGGCCGATTGTTTCTCCTTCTCCCCTCTCCTCACACCGCCGGTGTGGGGGGACCGTGCTCAGCCGAGGACGTTACGCTGAAACCTACACACGGTGCTGGAGAGGGAGCCCCATTCAGGACGATGAAAACTGCACAGGCACTTCCGTGTTGCGTGCACTTCCGCCGACCGAGCTGGCTAACTTCCGGTTTAGCGCTCGGCTAACTTGAATCTTGAATTTAATCGTACTGCTCTTTTAGACTTTATCAAATTTTATTGGACCAAATTGCTCAAATAATGATGAAAAAAATAAAATAAAATATCCACCGTTTTACAACCGCTTCTTTCACAGTGTTAGCTTATGGGAAAAGTATTTTTAGGCCCCAGTGCATCACGGGACGATGTAATTACACGGTTTGGCCACTACGACAGGTTTGCTTCAAAAGCGTGGCGCTCTCGAGCACCTCCGACCCCAACTAACTGTGGCCTCATCCGGTCTTTGCTGTTTTTGCTTTTACAGTATTGTGTTTGTTTGTGTTTGTATGTGTTGACATGCGAAGTAACTTTACCTGCTAAAAAGAAAACGTTACGATGGAGCTCGCGAGCCCGACACCTCGGAGGAGGTCCAACCGACGCGGAGGGGATGACAGAGTACCCGCTGGCAGGTAGGCTTACTGTTCATGTCTGTTACTTTTCACCCTTTATTTCAAACACACTTTTAGCTAGCTATTTCAACCTTTCGCGCCAATTACAGGACTAATTGCTCATTTTGGTTTAACCAGAAAAACTCAATTGACATGGCCAGTTAAAGAAATTACAGCCCTCTCTCCTGAAATTTCACACCTAACATGGTGAATTAAGAGTTTAGTTCGACCGAATCAGACTCAATTAGAGACTGTTGAAACAGTGAAAACAAACAGAGGTTGAGTTTTATTTTGTTTTTGTCTGGTTTGAATGAAGTGGGTTTCTAGTCTTGTGCCTGGTGCATTTGGCTGTTATGTGTTGGCTGTTATTCTTCATAAAAAGTCTGTCTCTTCAGGGATGCTTTTGATTATTTTATCAAAATAATTAATAATAATCAAAGTAATGTATAAATAAATTAATAAATGACATAAATTGATGGTGCTGTATTACATTGTGGCCAGTTTAGACCAATTTTACATAAATGTTGTCTCCATTAGACACAAAAACGTTGATTTCATAACAAAAAAATCATTAATCTAACTAAGCAATAGCTGTAGATATGAGAGGAGTGTGTGCTCATTGAGCTACACACTGTAGGCTAATGTGTTGATGTTGTTGACATTGTTGACGTTGGTCCAGGAGAGTATCGTTGCAGTCATGTGGTGTAAATCCTGTATGATAGAAGGTATCTACAGATGGTGTTGTGCTTCAGGTTGTGATCAGAGGCTGTCGCCTGTCAGTGTAAATCCTGTTCAGGTTACAGGTGTTTCCAACAGATAGTATTCTCTGGTTTGTTTGTGTGTGTGTGTGTGTGTGTGTGTGTGTGTGGTGAGCCGGGGGGCCTCCCTAGATTTTGTGCCCAGGGGCCTCTGCACTCTTAATGCATGGCTGGGTGTGCCATATGGTATCGTTCATGATAATAATGGTAATTAATGGTAAAAGAGGAGTAAGTGGTTTAGTTACAGAAGATCACATGTAAGTAAAACCGTGGTAATATGTTCAGGAGTGCATGAATACTGTAACAACAGAAGGGAGCAATACAACAAACTTACTTTATCACCTCAAGCAGAAACACTCAGCTGCATAACATCATGTGCTACTGACTATACTACTCTCTGTTAAGGATTTTGACCCAGGATTACTCTAAAAGTACACAGTAAGAGTACTTCATATTATGCATTCAAGTAGTCTATGAAGTACTTAGCTCAGCGGTATATGAATCTTGGACTATTTATGGAAAACAAGTTTTTTTATTGCACATCAGTTGGCAGGAATATCCTTATTCTTGTGATCTGTTAAGGATTTTGACCCAGGATTACTCGAAAAGTACACAGTAAGAGTACTTCATATTATGCATGCAAGTAGTCTATGAAGTACTTAGTTCAGCAGTATATGAATCTTGGACTACTTATGGAAAATAAGTTTTTTATTCGACCTTAAAGTTGGGCGAAATATCCTTATTTTTGTGATCTGGTCAGGATTTTGACCCAGGTTTACTCTAAAAGTACACAGTAAGAGTATTTCCTATTATACATGCAAAAAAAATCGTTATATTAAAATACATCAAAATATTGGTAGGGACAACTCCCTCCTTACCAAACTTTGGTTGTGACTTGTCCCTATCATCCCTATGCAAACTTACGCCCATGAGAGAGAGAAATCCCTGTTATCAGGATAAAACACAAAGTTATTTCCTCTTAAAACTTCTATAACTGTAACTCCGAGATCATGAGAGCGATGCCAGCATGAATAGATGGCGTCTTGACAACTGCAGCAACTGATTCAAGCTGAAAATGTCAGATCAAGGCGTACACGTTATTGATCGAGTCATGTTAGTTATCTTATAGGCAGAAATCAGGTGTGTTTAAATGAACCCGACGCTCGTTTATCAAATTGTCCATGTGATCTTGAGAAAACCAAATCGTTATCTTGAAAAAATCCGCCTTTTGTTTTCTCGAGATAACGAGAAATTAATCAATTTTTGCGGAGAAAACATGCTTTGTTATCCCGAGATGAATAATTCACTCATGATCTTGAGATAATGTTATTAAAAAAATAATTGCCACTCTCAGCTTCCGTAGAAATATGCCCTCTAATGTTGTTTCTGTGTGATTACGACGGAGTGTGACTTCCTCACCCTCAGCGTGTTTTGATGGATTTCACGAGGTTCCTATAACCCAGTGAGAGGTCATAAAATGAACCACACGAGGAAGTTTAAAGCGCTGTAACCTTATTCTGTCGGCTGCTTTATTAAAAAAAAAAACACACAACTTGCAAATATTTAGCCTGCACTCGGATAAAATTCTTTGCAGCACAATATGTTCCGCTGAGGCAAAACAGTGAGAATAAGGTGTAAACGTGATGACAGATTTCAGAGCGAGGACAGAATTTGCATGAAGGATGAGAGGGCTGATGTGTGTGGAATCCATAGCAAAGTGATTTTTGATGTTCGT